>JAODKN010000044.1:14689878-14716200 GCA_026774425.1 Petrocephalus zakoni
AGCATTTAGCGCTACAGTGTTCCTGCCCTGTTAATGTCTGCATTTTCAGTTTGTCTGGCGAAAGTGAACATCCGAGTGGTTATATCTGCCCGCAGCCCGTTTTAAGGGGAGTCTGGGTGACATTAGCGTAATGTAATAAGTGCTCGCTTCACTAAAGAGAAAAAGGAGCCCGAGATGCAATGATTTCCGTCACATCTTTCGGTTCGCCACCCTTTCAAACTCTGCCGACAGAATCAGTCACTGGGGACGAAAGTACGTTTGCTTTGGGGTAGCAGCACCTGCAACTTGGCCTGTTTTCGAAAACAGATGCTTCGGATAAGGGCTGCGGCGCGATCATGGTAACAAAGTAACAGCGAAGTGTCCCCCGGTAAGTGGAAGTCATCCACGCGTGTGGCTGGGTCCCGCTTCGGAAGCCCCACGGCGGCTCCGCGTTTGGCGTCATTCTGCACAAACCAGGAAGCTGCAGTTTTTTTTTCCACATTGAAATTACTGGAGATCAAGCCGAACCAAGTAACACTAATACGGCACTTAAAAGGGCCGATCTGCCCTGTCTAAGTGAACAATCATTGCCGGCGTGAAGATTTGCCGATACTTTTTTTTGGAGGGGGGTGTGAAGTCTCCACTGACAGCGTGCCTTTATTTTGTGCTTGATTATTAAAACGATCCCCCAACCCCACACCCCCGGAAGACCCAGCTTAGATAAGCGACCGAACACAATGGAAATACCGCATCTCACTGAAGAAGAAATGGCTGAGATAAAGAAGGAAGTGAGTATTTCATCTTGATTTGTTGTTTTTGCTCTTTTGAACAGGAGCTTTCGAGGCGCTTTCGCGCGGGGCTGAGTTTGAGATTTCCGCGGAGAATGTGCGGCGACTCCGGGCGAAAGGGGGGCGAAGGAGCGTATCCTTATGCTCACACTGTACCTGACCCTAAGACCTCGGCTGATTTGGGGACAAGGGGCCCACAGGATGGCCCTGGGATCCTCACTCCGCTGCGATCTGCCATTTTCCCCCTTAGCCCTGCATGTGTGACTCCGGTGCACTTGCTGCCCCCAGATTACGGAAAGCACCATATATTCATGACGCGGAGCTCAATGTTCAATACGTAAAATCTGCTTTTTTTTGGTAGGTTTTGATATTTATTTTAAGTTGTGTCTCTAATTACGCCTTCAAATAAAGTGATTTACATTTTTTTCAGCCTGTCAATCAAACAAGGGGCGGGCTGGATCTGCGTCACGATGACTCTTCCATTACTATGTGCCGTTTCGGATCTGGTATGCTCCAAGTGTTAGTTTAACCATCTTTAATTTCCTAGCCTAGGCTCATCGATGGTTACACAACAGCGAAAGCGGTTTTAGCGCTTTGATAGCCGCCAGAACCCCATAAATCAATTCACTTAACTATTATAATAACCACTATTCATTAAGAAAAAACAGAAGTATAAACCTCGTCTCCTGTTTATTTTAAATAATTTCCTTAACTAACTTACTCCCAAGGTGTTCGCTTTCTTCCCCCAAATAGTGCCATCTACTTAGAGCCAGTGATCCGGGACCAAAGGCATTGAAACTAGGGTGCGAGACGTCAACTCACTATTTAAACTTTACAACTTTTCTTAATGATTTAATCGCACATTTATGCACGTCGGCAGACGGGGGATTCTTTGTGGATTTGCAGTAGGCGGCCGGCAGGGGGCGACACTGGCCCGTGCAATCGCCACCTACCTGACGGTCCTTAGCCTTCCGTGCCCACGGAGAGTCTCCCCGTGTCCTAAATACCAGACACCAGCTACACCCCTCATGTAGCTAAGGGACAGAGCCGCGGAATTAACGGATCTGTTCTGTGGGCACCCTCTGACATCGCCTCCCTGTGCTTGGTCATTTTCGGTCTAATTTTACGTCCCTGTTGTTATCCGCGGGTAATTAGCGGGCTTTTGTTTATTCCAGTCTTTATATGTACGGTGTTTAAATGCCTTCACAAGGGTGGTGTCTGCTGCAAGAGGTAGTTTTCTTTTCTGGGACGGCATTCTATTCCGACTGAATCATAGCTTACCGCCCTAGAGGGGTTTTAAAGGGAAAGTCGTATATCTTTCACAGTCGGCCGAAAATACAGTAGCAAGGCTGCCTGAGTAGCTCGAGATCGATTTGACACGGTCTTTATAAAACGCAATTGAGTCGCAGCAGACCAGGTCCAGGACTGATTGTAAGTTCACCTTAAATCCTTTGACAGGTGAAGCAATCAGAATCATTAGGTCAGCCAGGTAGTGATGCAATCAGAATCATTATATTAAAAGAGCTGCTAAATCAGCACGGGTGTTTAGAAATGGCACTTGTCAGTCTGCTAGGAGTTCCTGGCTGGTAGTGTGGTCTCACCCGAGGAAGGGGTTTGGGGGATAGAGGACAGGTCAGCTATGAATGTATTTCTGGTAGTTGATGAACTGTTATAATCAGCTGAGTCAGACCCCAAGGCAGAATCCATGAAGGGCAAAATGAAGGGAGGACGGCTGTACTATTCGTAAGGGTGAAATCTCTGCACGGAAATAATTACTAGTGATGTGCCCCCCCCCCCATCCCCCCAGTTCTGGATAATTGCAGCTGTGCTGTTTTTCCAGGCACTGGAGAGACTTAGGCCATACCTTTGTGACAAGATCACAGCGGACCGGCACTTCGACTACCTGCGTTCAAAGAAGATCCTGACCCGCGAGGACACCGAGGAGATTAACTGGAAGGTGACGAGTCGCCAACGGACGGGCAAGCTGCTGGACTGCCTTTCCGAGAACCCGAAGGGGCTGGACACCCTCATCGAGTCCATCCAGTACAGCCGCTGTTCGGACTTCATCATCACGAAGATCACCGACGAGGTCCAGAGGCTGAAGAACGAGAGGATCGAGTCCCTCAAAGGTGAGTAGGTCTGGCACTCGCTGGCTCGATGCTAGCTGCCTCTTCAGGCACTCCTCTGTCCGTGGGCCCCCCCCCCCACCCAGTGCTGACCCCTTCTCTGTGGCCCTCCGCAGCATCTTACGGTGCCTTCTCCCCGACGAAATGCACGGGAGCGACCAATGACCTCTCCCGGACGTTCTCCAACGAGTCCAATTTTGACAAGGGCTGTGGCTCCACCCTGCTGTACCACCCCGAGGGAGAGTGGAGTCCCTCGGCGTCCTCCACCACGGCCTCGCTAAACGTCCCCCACGGGCCGGCCTCGGACACCGAGCCCCTGTGCAACAGCGTCATCAAGTCGGCAGCGTCCGGCCTTCCGCGGCCCGGCGACGACGGGGCCCCCCCGCTGCCCCCTGAGCTGCAGGCCGAGACAGAGGGGGCCTGCGGGAGCGCGGCAGCCAGTGACTCCGCCTTCCAGCCCCTTCGCTCGCGCTGCATCTCTCAGCCCCGTCAGAATGCCCCCCTCCAGGGCTCCCGGTGAGCCCCGCCCTCCACCCCAGGGATTGGCCCACTGTGTAACCTCACAGGTGGAAAGTCCAGGTCCAGAAAGTACAAATCCAGGCCAAGGTTTTGTTTCAACCAACCAGCTGCGCACTCTGTGACTGTGACTCTTTATACTCACCTGGTTGGTTGAAACAAAACCTCGGTCTGGATTTGTACTTTCCGGACTGGAACTATCCAGCTCTGCTAACAGGTGCTGTGCACTTCCCATATACCACTTTCTTTTTTATCCTTCAGCACCATTACCACGGTTTGGCCTCAATGGCATGAGTGAAAAAGGGACCTTTTGAAAGAAAAGTATGTCACACAACATGGACTTTATACCCTCACTATGGTACTGCATATACAACCTTCTAATTTTTTTTAAACATAGTTTCGTGGTTATTTGAACGTATAGCGTGTTTTATATTATGGCCTTTGTTCGTCCACAAGTGGGATGTCGTGCACGCTGCTCATGCTATAGGGAAGGATTTCCGATATCTGTACCAAAGGTTAACACAATACTTTTCTCCAGTTCCAGATGTAACAGTAGCCCTTTGTCTGATACAGAAAACATAACTAACCTCTTAAATTTCCATAAATGTGGAAAATGCCTTCGTTGTTCCTTTGAACTGCTTGATTTTTGGTATTGTACGTAAAACTATGATTTAGCACAATTAGCAGCAACTCGGTAGTAATCGATGTGGTATTTTTAGCTAATAGGACTTGTTGTGAGAATGAGATACTTATTATGTACATATTTCCATTAGCTTGGCCACCAAGTACAGTTTTAGCAATTAACTGTTAGTTTTATTGACGTATTTAATATGGCGTTCCTGCTTTTCCAGTGTAGACCGTGGTAATGAATTCGTTCAGTTGGCTGAATCGTCTGAACCAAATCCTGAGAATTGTTCAGCTGTTTATCGGGGCACGAGGACATGATTGTAAGGTCTTGGTGGGTGACCACATCTGCCAAAAGGGTTAGGCCATGAAAACATAGCAGGGAGAATGTAATTATATTTAAAAAGGGGCATAGTGAGAATTTTATTTTTAATTGGATATGGTTTGTATTTTTTTATTACGCATGGTGCATTATTACAGTCGGGTTTTGCGGTGGGTAGACGGTGTTGTTGAATATGCCGCAAAAGCCGACTGAAACTCTGTCATTACCGGCAGAAAAGCTCCATAGCTAGTTCTCAACTCCTCCACGGAAAGGGCTGCATCTCACGGATGCCGAGCCGGGACTCGGTCTCTCTGAAGCCCTTGCTGACAAACAACCCCCAGATGTCTGCTGGTTGTAGTTCCACTCACTGATGCTTTGGGGGTTGGGGGTTTCGGATGGGGATGGCCTTGTCTGGGCAGCTCACCTACAGATTCACTATGTTTGCTGTGTAATTACCTGTGGGGAATTCCTGGTATTTACCTGAATTTTTTTTTTTTTAAGTTTTGTTGATGTCAGCAACAGCAGTATGATGCTTGCAGGGTCTGTCAAGTGCCTGCCTGCTCTGTTCTCCTTCATAATGTCTGGTCTTCTTCTAGATGTCCTCTCTTTGACTTTCCCTTCCCATTCTTAGCGTTGTGTTGGACCTTGAAAGGGCCACGGCGATCTTGAAGGGTGTCTTTGAATAAGTCTGATGAAGCACTACCTTTGAATCGAGATTCTGACGATGCGTGATTGTGACGGCGGTCTGCGGAACGTGAGGTGGCGAGTCTTTGAAAAGGAACCGAGAAAATCTCTTTTTTAAATACTGTACAAACAGACAAAGTGCTGAAACGTGTTTGTTGTCAAGGTTTTCATATTTTAAAGGTGCTAGCCTGCTTCTCTGATAATTGTACTGCTTGCAATTTACTACACCTGTCATTGCCATCTCTAAATAAAATGCATTCAAAAATAAAATGGATTTAGCTTCCCTAATGCACCTTCTGTAATATGGAAATCAAATGGAGGTATACAGTTTTGAATTATGAATCCCACTACCAGATATATTGTGCATTTCACTTTCAAGAATTAAATGTGCACCAGCCTGGTTAATAGCTGTAGTAGACTGCTTGGGGATAGTCTTAGGTGATGGGGTCACCTTCTTTGGGGAGGTAACATTTATGCTACCTAATTACTTTGCTTTTGGCTAGCTCGCTGGTTAAAGGTCACGAAAAGGTCATGTACTGTTGCATAACCTCAGCTGATCATGATGTCTTAAAAATACCATGGTGGTCTCCCAAGGACATGACCCTGGAGCTAAGGTGTGCAGCAACTCCATCCTTGCTTGCTTGCGCGTTCCTTCAGTAGAGGTGTGAGTCTCAGGCCATGTGCCGTCAGTCTGCCTCGTGAAATGCGATACATTATTTTCATCCGATAATATCACACTAGGCCTGATTTGATATATGATCACTGCAGCAAGGAGCCTTGTAATTTAACGCTCTGCAGCGGAAATTAGTCCGTATGATGCTTAAAAGCTCACAGACTGCAGAAGTTTTCAGGCAGTGGGCACAAATACTTTGAGGTTTGACTTTTACAATGTGTCCCGTATCCGGGTAATTGGGGTGGGGTGGGGGGCAACTCTGGGCTGTCAGGAATGCTTGGTTTTTGGGCGGTGTTTGCAGAACATTCGCCTGTACCTGTGGGGCAGATTCTCAGAGGGCAAATCTTTGAAAGGCCAGAATGGTGTCTTTTTCACCTTTACTTATCAGATTGGAGTTTTAGGGTAAAGGTGACTTACCCAAGAAAGTAGAACACTTTGAATGAATTCAGATTGATCAGCCCTCAGGTTTTGGGGCTGTCACATAATACAAGGAGCTGTTTTTAAGTAAATACTTAATGCTCAAAAGAATATTTTTATTTGTGGCTTTCGTGATGATGTGACCTGTTATACTGAGAAAACATTTCGAATGCAATAAAAAGAATAATTTAAGGCAGTTGGGGTCCATCCCATGTGGAGGGAAGTCGAGGGGAAGGTGAATGTGGCCCATTTGTCCACACTGCCCATCAAGTGACCCAGGCTGTTTGAACACAGGCCAGGCAAACAGATGTTCTGGTTTTGCATCACAATGGGTGAAGCAACTGGTGGGCGGTGGGGGCTGGCTTTCATGGCGCAGAGCTTCAGAAATGCTGCATGTGTGGAGCATTCTCTCTTCAGCCATGCCAGCAAAAGAATTTAAACCGGCACTGACATCCAAGGCATAGCAATTCAACAAGGGAACACGGAGACGCCGCAGAGATGTGGCACACAGTATTAGATTTGTTTTGAGTTTCGCAGTGTCATTGCGTATTTCCAAGAGGACTTGGCCAAAACTCTGCTCAGTAAAAAAAAATGAACCTGAGAAATAAAGCTATTTTAAAGATATAAAACTAGTAGTCACGTGAGGTTCAAACAAAAGATGATCAGTACAGAGATCTGTGAAGACCAAATAATTAAAAACACTGTTACTGTTGTTGCTGAAGTCAAGTTGACCTAAGAATAGAATAAGGTAAACGTAGCCACGGAAAATGGTGTGACTGCCAAGATCTGGCAGTTTAGTGAAGAACCTTCCAGGAAAGTTTGTGTTTGGCAAACTTAACACCATCCTTCCTATAATAAAGCGCGGCTCCCAGTTATCAGAAATACCTAAAAGCTCGCACTTGTATACAGTTCGGCACGAAAACGCGTTAAGTTTATTATTTGAGGACTGGATTGTGAAGCTCCTGCTTAGTAAGATTCAGAGTGATTCGGAGGAGTATTTATTCTCGGAGAGAGATTCACTCCCGAGTCTTTCGAAATTTGTAGTTTATTTTTTTTTCTGTCAAATACTGTTTTTTGTGCGTTTTCCATTTTTATTTTCATCCTACACAATTCAATTGCGCCAAGAACTATAAATAACAAAGGGGGAAAATACACTTTTACGCTCCCACAAAACGTCTAGGCGAGAAAAGGCGATGGAGTCCTGCCAGGCCTTTCCAGCTCGGGGGGGGCGTCCTAGGCGCCTTTGACTGATCACGTCCGATACACCGACACACGCCGATTCCTGCTGACTTCACGCTGCCGCAGTTTCATTTTCACGCCGGACGGGCTGCTGCGCAGACGCGGCGCAGACGGTGCGCAGGCGACGCGCGGTTTAAATGCCCGCAGGCGCGCTCATTGTCTCCGCAGGCAGAGACGCGCTGGAGGGGGGCGGCTGTGCAGTGACAAGCGGAATGGCGCAGCCCTCGGCTCCCCGCACGGTCTTCAAGCGGAGAAAGGGGCGCACAAGTCGCCCTCAACTCAACAAATAACCCTCGCCGGAGCTGGAGGTGTAGAGGAGCGGTAGGAATGGCCGATCCTCTGCGGAGGACAATACTGGCAAAACTTCGGGGAAAGAAATCCAGGAAAGCGGCCGCAGTCGGGGGCTTCGGCGTCGCAACTTTTGTGGACAACCGAGAAGGTAAAGACGGAGTTTCGTGCGGCGCGGATGAGCAAACGCCGGACAGAATTACCGCGGAATTAAATGCTTTGCCAGA
This sequence comes from Petrocephalus zakoni, assembly GCA_026774425.1. Lineage (NCBI taxonomy): Eukaryota > Metazoa > Chordata > Actinopteri > Osteoglossiformes > Mormyridae > Petrocephalus > Petrocephalus zakoni. The sequence continues at coordinate 14,697,762 of JAODKN010000044.1, forward strand.
CACCATGCGAGGGGAAGGGGGCTGCCTCAACATAGCGTCCGGATCGGGTTGCGAAAACGCCGCGGTTACAAATGTGTCGCCCCGGCACCATGCGTGCGTGCATCTGAACGCAGGACCGGGCGACTGCGCTCGGTGGGGTGCAGACAGAAATCGGACGGGTCGGCTTTATGTGGAGAGCCTGGGGGTCTCCGATCCACACGAAATGCGGAGTCGGGGGCGGCCTGACTGTTCTAAAGCGCTGGGGTTGAATCTCTCCAAAGATGCATGCACCGAGTCGCCCGGAAAGATACGGGAAATCAGCCGGCCACTTTCTCCGAGCGACCCCCCAGGACAAATTCCAGATTTAAACGGGGTAGGATTGTGCGGGGAAGTAACTCCGGTCCAAACGACCCATCACTATGAAATGAAAAGCGGGGGAGAAGGTGAAGAGAGCTGGGTAGATGTACATCAACAGTGTGGGGAGCATCAGGGGAATCCGGAGGCTTCCGATTCTGGGAAAGGTGTTGATTTACTTTGTAATCTCCCCCAAACGCCGCATCCAGGTATTTCTATAAACGGGACACATATGTATCAGTCTCCTGCCGACGGTAAGGTAGCCGAGAACCAGCAAGTCTGCAATAATCACTCGGCAGACTACGGGGTGAGAAGTTTGCCGAACACAAGACAGTTTCCAACCGATCTGATTGTGAGCGATGACAATCTGGAAACAGCTGGCATCATGGCAGAAATGCAGTGGCGAGATATGGTCACCAGTGATGATGGGGATTATTACGACAATGAGAATCTTCCGTTTTATGATCCTTTATTATGCGCGGGTTCCGGGGCAAATTCAGACCAGGACAAAAGACACAATCAGACACAAGCAGAAACGGACTGTTTTAAGGTGTATGCAAAAGAAAGCTACATGGTAAGAACCCAGTTTAAGGAAGCTTGGTTTCTGCTAATAAGTGCTATGCAAGGCATTAGTTTGGACGATGACACTGCTGTCAATGGGCTTGGTGACCATGTAAGTCCTTCTAGCTGCAATTCCCAGGATAGTCTCTGCTCTGAAGCATCTTCTAATGTGTTAGATTGTGATACATTCTCATCGGGAGAGGTTCCCACACAGTGCTATTCCATAGGGTTTCATGATGGTGAAAATGGCAACTTGTGTCTCAGAAATTCCTTAGCCAGCAAGAGCTTTGAAGTCTTGCCCGCTGAGAAGCCCCCGCTTTTGAGAAGGTCCATAAGCGATGGTGTGATCGAATACCACCAAGATCAATTGCGTTGCTTTGAACGGGAAGCCCCTTTAGCCTTCATGAGAGAGAATGACTGCGGTTTGTCTAGTGGTGGCGTTAGGCTCCCGAATCAGGTTCCATGTGATGGTGAAGGTGGTGACAGTCTTCTCTTGGAGACGGGGGATAATTGCCCATTGAATGAAAGCAGTGGACCAGTGAACAGTGCAAAAAGCCAGGGCACAGAGCTTGGCTTATTGACCACCCAAGATGCCTTCCTGAAACCCAATGGGGTGACGGTCAACAAGATTCAGGAATGGATGCAGAAGGGACGCACGCTCTCCTCGGAGATGAAGCAGCGCATCGCTGGTTCCGCCCTCCCCGAGGCCCGAGATGGCTCTCCCTCCCAGCGTTCTTGCCCCGGTTTCTTGAACAGGGCTAAAGCTGCACCCCCGGTGACCGGATCTCAGAAACGCAGAACCGTGGCTCCCGACCGGGGAACTGGACAGCCAGGTAGGCAAGTCACCAAGCGCGGCCGATGGCTATGCCCTTGTTTGGGCTCTGTAGATCTCTCCTCTTCAAATATCCAGTCCGTCACCCTTCTGGACGTGGATGCAGGTGGCGGGATAGCCATCCTCTGCTTTCTTTCTCTGGACTGGTGGCTGGGGTTCACTCTTCTAACTAACATAGGCTAATCTCACAGACTACTAATGGCTCTTCCTTGTTTGAGTTGTGGTGTTTTAACTATTTTATGGGTTACCAGCCATTTCTCTTGGGGGGAGGGGGGTTGTTACTTATTGCTGTGACACAGATGTCAAATATAATATGCTAGTTTTTCCCCCCTGACCTTACACACATTCCTTAGTGCTTTGGGGTTAATGCCCTGTTATGTCCTGCCAAGCAGTAGAACGAAAGAATGTGATGTATGCAATAAAGAGCAGTAAAGTTTAAGGCCAGTGTCCTAGTGGCCGGGATATGTTAAACCTCTGCTGTTTTGGATATGTTAAACCTCTGCTGTTTTGGGTTTTCTGCTGTTTTTTTGAGTCCCCTCAAATTTTCAAGTTCAAGAGAGAAGTATTCAGTACAGTAGAAATGGCCTTTGACCATTTCAGTTAAGACTTGAAACTCAAAGTGTGTGTGCCTGTGTGCGTAGAGGTTTCGCTTGTACAAGTATAGCAGATCCTCCAAAAAATGTGATGGGTTATTTTTTCATTCCTACTTTGGACTTCATTTGATTAAAAATCTGTGAATACAATCGAAAAAGTAAGAATCTTGTATTTTGTTTGGGTACTTATGGTTATGGTTGGGGCTTGGTCGTGACTAACTGTCGTGATTGGGATTAGGGTTTTACCGTATAAATGAATGGACGGTCCTCACTAAGAGGGGAACACAGATGTGTGCTTGTGTGGGGACTGGGACGCGAACCCTAACCGGATTGCTTCCTCCTGCTTTGTGAATATTCACTTCTGCTGTTGCTCACAGGTCTGTCTCTAATGTCTCTAATGATTCATTGTTGCTTACTGGGGACCTCTGAAGACAGAATACCTAGTTGTCTACCTAAGTTATGTGTGTGTATTATAATTTAAACCAATTTAAACCAGGTAGCTTGGTCTGTAAGTAGATGGAGAGTAGGGTTGTACTTCGTCAGATACAGATCGGTAGTTTGAAAATGTTCAGTATAGTTATCTTTTGAAACTTTGTGCTCTCGCGTACAGAAACCATGAATTTTTAATGCAGTTTAATTATCTTTAGCTGAATGTTTAGCATCCTGATGATACCGTGTGAATACTGTAGTCAAAGTCATTAAACTTTTAATATCAATCGTGCACCTTGCTGCTCTCTGAGGGATGCCGGAGTCACCTTCCCCCTTTTGCTTATAGGCTTATAGGAGCCAGTAATTTAATGGGGGAAGCAAAACACCCAGCTTCAAAGGTGCAGAAGTGTGTGGTTCTGACAGCAGACGGCGGGCCTGCGGGAGTGGGCGGAGCCTGTGGTGGTGGGTGGAGCCTGTGGTGGTGGGCGGAGCCTCGGCCTCGCAGCAGCTGGCACGCTAGGCTTTTGAGGTTCTGCTGCTGTACCTGGGGGCCACCATGGAGACCAAATGGCTTTAATTGAATCAGCCGTTCCCAAAGGGGGGGGGGGCAGCCCAGCAGGGGTTAGCCCCACTGTGTTGGGCTGCTGTTCTCTCTCCCTTCCCCAACAGCGTTTGCTCGATTTGGGCTCGGTTATGGCGTCCATGGAATCTTGATTTATTTTTTTATTTTTTAAGCTGGTTGTATTCTGTAAAGACGGAAAGCCATAAATTCTGAAACCGTAAATGTCTGTTTGTGGGGAAATTGTGGCCTTCTGAAAGGCCACAGGCACGACTCGCTGGTGCAGTCCTGCTCCTTGTTATCCGCCAAGTTTGTGTCCACGGATGTGTTGCTCTTAATAAGTTGCGTTTTTGTGTTTTGGATCCGGTTTCCTGCTGTTGGGTCAGCTTGGCTTCTTTAGTGCCCTTTATGGTGTGGCAATTTATAGTTTAGGCCGTGCTCAGCAGTTTCACTGCTTTGCCATTTTTTATTTTATTTTTTTAATTCTTCCGCCGTGAGGGACGTCATTCCCGGGTATGGGTGAGGCAGGGGGTCAGGCAGATGGGAAGTGTCTGTGGATCAGACCATTCCATGACACCGCAGCCCATCTCTTTGTCTGTGATGGTGCCGTGGTGAAACTCTACAGGACCTCCTGTCTCATCCCGGCCATCTGTTACCCTGAGGGCTCACAGATGCATTTAAGTGGACATCCATAGACACCCACATACTCGGTGGGGGGGGGGGCAGTCTTCAGTGCCGGTCATTTAATTATCAGATAGCTTTCTGCGTGACCACCCCAAGTTCCTTAAAAGAATCCCTTCTTGTATATTTTTTTGGTTCCTGTAATACGGGAGACATTATAAATCTACAACGTGAATGGTGTGTTGAGCCTGTTTTTAAAAAACTGATAGCTTGTACGGTAGCCTTCCTGGTCTATGTGGCTTTGAATGTTTGGTTCTTTGAGAGCTTGGCTTCTCTCCATGCGTTAAATTTTAACGATTGCGAGCGCTCGCTCGCCATTCCCATCAATAATATGGATCCACAACACAAATAATTAGGTTTCCCGGAACGGATTCCACACGCACGCATGCACCTGGCGTGCTACGACCCGGTCGACTCAGTGTTTGCCGAATCCGTGAAAAAGGTCAGGAAAAAGCACGTCCGATTATTTTTTTTTTAAATGAGCATCCACGTGAGAGCTGGTAAGAATGGGCCGCCCCCTCGTTGCAGAGAAACCCAGGTCAGGTAATGGGACAGCTGCGTGCCCAGGTGAAAAGATGTAGTGTAAAGTGTGTAACTAACAGAGATGTAATGAGTGAAGGTGTAAACCTGAAATGCATCATTTTGAACATTTTAAAAGCATCAAATAAAAAAAAGAAAAACATCATCTTGTGCTGATAAACTCCTGTGTGCATCTGTCGTCTTTTTCAGCCTATCATAAAAATGTCCGCAGTTCCGCGACGGACAGCCAGGAGGCGATAGTCAGCAGACATAATGAAACTAATGAGAAGCTGCGGCTGCTGACTGCCATCACGGTCTCAAAGAAACGCCACTGGTTCCAGCACAGTTCGCCCAAGACCGCCGTTTCCGTGGAGGGCCCCGTTTCCGTGGAGGGCCCCGTTTCCCTGGAGACTGAGGCTGAGCCTGAAGCCGGTCGGCCAGCCCCTCCAGCACCAGTATCCCACCATAAAGCTCCCCACCCTCAGCCGGCCAGTGCCAACTCCGACCCGCAACAGGCAGATGCCAGCGATCAAACCCGGGACGGCGGCGATGCGGATGACGAGGGCGGCGAGATCTGGTACAACCCGATTCCGGAAGACGAGTACCCCACACTGGTTGGCGGTTCCTCCGATGCGCACGGCATTCATCACTCTCAGGAGGGCTGCACTTGTGAGAAGAAGCTCGCCAACGGCTCGCTCCTGCTGGAATCTGCAGAGCTGCGCAGACACATACTCATTCGCAGATCTGTCGAGGACAGCCATCCTCCCAAAGCCTCAGCACCAGGTAAATTAAAGTACGCCGATTAAATCCCTCACCGCCTACACAAGTCTGGGGGAGATGTCTCTCAGACACAGGGGCTTAGCTTTTATCAGGGATATATCATCTGCTATAAAAATTAAAGTGACACGTAATAGCATTTAATAAGAAAATTCATGAGAATTAGCGAGGTCAGTCACTTTGACTGCAGGGATTTCTTGTATATAATTACTTCAGGAATTAGGTATTGGATAAGCTCAGAAGAGTGGTTTTTCCCTGGATAGGAAAACTTCCATAGTTACAGTAGCTTTCCGTCAGATTTGAAAGCCCTTCTAGTACAAATATCCAGCCTTAGGTGGTGTATGTCATTTGGGGCAGGATGCTGCAGTTTGGGGGTAGATGAAGGGAACAATAATGTGGACCATCTGTGGGTCCCTGAGGACCAGATTGGGAAACGCTGGCTGGTAGAGGAATGCCATGACTGAAAGGCAAAGGTCGTCTCTGCCTAGTTTGTTTGGGGCAGGCGTGAGCCTTGGTGACGGCCTAGTGTCACGTGGTCCCTTTGTCGTTCAGTCCGCTCTTTTTTTGTTGTATCATTTGCTCCTGACAGTGTTTGCCTTTGGGCGCCTGCACTCCTGCGGCTGCTCACAGTGCAGGATCTGCTGGTGTGTCTGCACCAGCTGAGGGAACACGCATCAAAAGTGTCGTGTTTATGATCCACATGACGTGGATGGTGACACCGATGATGGGTGGCTGGTTTTATCAGTTGGAGCACTCGCTGAGTTGCGGTCTCGGAGCACATCTGCACAGCTGGCCTGTCAGTCTTGTTTGCTGTGATGGAATAAAAATGTTCCAAAATTTTACCGGATTACACGCGGCGTTCATTTGGCCGGTCGGCGTTCTTGCTTGCTTAGGATGCTCGGGCAGTGGCATGCTGCCCAAGAGCTTGTCATGGCAAAGATGAGGTTAATCCTAAATGATTGCAATTGAGAGGAAAATTGTTGCTGGCTCATCAATGATCCAGGCGTGATGCGGGTTTTCCTGATTCAGCTGCCTTGACGTCAGTGTTTAATGGCTGCATTCTCTCCTGTAAAATTCTTCTGTCGTTTTCGCCGGGATGTGTGTTCTCTCTCTGACTAACTCAGACGAGGTGAGGGATATGCTGCCTGAACAGGTCAGACAGTTGGCCAACAACCAGCTAAAATTCCTGGCTGTTATTAGGGTTGGTTTCAACAACCAGCAGCCTATAGCCCTCCTTAAAAACATTCGCCTAGTTAGCTATCCTTCTAAAGGAATAAGTGATGCATAGGCAGACATTCGAGCACTCTGGCTAGTAGTCTGTCATTACCGAGATACAAAACGTGGAATAACTGAAACACGAAGAGTTGGTCAGGAAAGCGAGTTGAGCATGGACCGCTTGATCTGCAAGGATGGAATTGAGTCAGGAAAATGCCAGGAGACCGGTATTCCTGTTACAGTGGTCGTGAAGCACCAGAAAAGTCTTCCACATACCTGAGAATTTGGTTCATAACCGAAAAACAAGCGATGGATCTGCAGTGCCAACGGAGCTGAACAAGTCATTCTCTGAAAACGGAGACTTAAAGGCTCATTTCATTGACTTTGGAAGCTCATACAAACGCTATACAAATTTACATGCCAACATAACATTTCATTCATTGTACAGGTACATTGGAATGTTTCTCTCTGCCTGCCCCATCTAGGTCTCCATAGCTTGGGGGGGGGGGGGTTACGGCGCAGGGTCAGCCAGTAATGTGGTGTCCCTGGAAGAGGGGGATAAGGGCCCTGCTCAAGGCCTCACAGACGTGTGACTGTTCTCCTGAGGTTGGGGCTTGAACCAGTGATGATCTGATCAGGGGCACGGAGACTCTGTCCACTGAGCCACTCACAGCCCCCCGAAAGAAGAGAACCGAAAGACTAAACCAGAACACTGCATCGACGTTAGAGGCCGGTTCCCTGGCCGAAGGACCTTCAGCTCATTTCCCATGGCAGAGGACGTCTCTCTTCCTCCATATCAGTGCCGAGCTGTAAGAAGCTCAGTAGCTTATTCTGCTGAACCGCAAATTACTTTTAAGCGCTCCAGCTCCCTCATTTCATGCCCCCATGCCAATCGATCATCTTCCATCGCCCTTCCTCTGGCACCAACGGAATATCTTCAAGTAACAAAACTGCAGTATAGCGGCTTGTCTGAGCTGGTCACCACTTCACACTGAGGGCCTCTGACAAGCAGCTGGCCTCAGTGCTTTTAAGCATCTTCTGTCCAGATCTGCAGAAGTACATTGTTCCTGCCTGCTTTGAATCTTCCGGTATTGTCCTTTTCCCCGAACAGTCTGCCTCAGTGGTTCATCGTACCAAAATCAATTATATCGAAAATGCTCCATCGTTAGTTTCTCTCCTGCCCTCCCGTCTTTCGTGTCCTGACCGAATGCACGGTGCTATAAAACATAAAGTGATAACTCATTTAGTGGGAACGACCGCTCCACCTCTTCCCTTAGGGATCCACAGTAAGGTGGTTGGGGTCATACTGTCCTTGCGATTCCTGGGGATCACCTCACACGACTCGAGCGTCCTGTAGATGAATACAGTGGGTGACATGACGATGGGAAAACCCAGTGGCTCCCACTTCCACAATCAAACTGGGTAAACTGTCCGGTCTGTGCACAGTTGTCATTGGAAACATCACGTCACATCCTTAGTCGGTAACTTAGAAGAAGGCGTTTGCAGAAGCAAGTGCAAGCCACGGGTTGTGAAAGGGGAAGCTCAGGGACGCTCGCTGCCTGCAGGCTTCCTTCCAGTGACTTTCCCCGAGTAAGGAAGCAAAGAGAGAAGGTCACCACAGACCCCTCCCACTTGTCACACCACCTGTCCCCACGAATCACTTCCGGCATCACTACAACTAAACCACCATTTGAACAGTGATCTTTCCAGTCTCTTGTCAGTCAACAAACAATCCTAGAGAAACAACGGCCTACCCATACTCTCCTAGTCATACCATCATTAATGTCTAACTATACATAAACATAAAACATAACTATCATTAATGTCCTTGCTGAACTGCTGGTTCTTGATATTTTGATGCAAATTTCCACTTGTCTTTAATCGCATGACATGTTAATATTGTTAACACTTGTCTTCTGATCTGACTGCTGTTTAATGCCTTCAGTTAAGTGAAGAGTTTATTTGTTGAGAAGGACCAAGGGCACCAGGACAGATTTTTCAACATGTGGTGATGTACTTGACAGACAAAGCTGATTTTCCGTAGTCGGTAAATGTATGTACTGGCCTTCCCCCCCCCCCAAGGATTTGAATGTATCATGTCTGGCATTTAAGGATCATCCTTCACAGTTAGGCATTTAAAAAATGTAAACCATGTAATTTATGTCCCCTGTCATTAGCATGTTACCTCTGCTTTGACTGGAACACGACCTTCAGAGGTTGGATTTGGAATCGAGCTGCGGAAGTCAATGGTTCTGATGAAGGGGAAGCTTATTCTCTTCCCTGTGACTGCACAGCTTGTCAAGCATACCTCTAGGCTTGATGGACGTGTGATAACTTCCCAGATAAAGCACAGTATCCTCAAGCTCCTTCTTCACTGTTGGTGCTTCAGATATTTGACGCAGTGCCTGAGCTTTCTGTTGGAGATCAAGGCTTATATACACATGGACTGAGCTCACAGCACTTATTCCTTTCACAAGGCATGTAAGGTATTTCAGTTGCCCCAAGGTAGTTAGCTTTGTGCTTGCCTTAAACTCACCATCACCCTTTTAGCCAGTTTCTCCTGTCGCGGCACATCAAAGGAGAGTGCTGGGGTGCAGGCCGTGCCGTCGTAAAGTAATTAGTTTTGCCGTCGTAAGCTTCCTTGACTGATGCTTCGTGGGCTTGCCGTCCCTCAGCACGTAACGGGACCCGACACCCGATCTTAATGTGGCTCTGGCATGCAACCACACTGCAGGAGTGTCTAAGGTTGCTTCATTGATTGGCCTTAATGAATAGACTGTTTTTTTTTTCTCCCTCCTAACCAAAAAAAAAAAAAAAACAATGCATGATTTCTGACTTTTGGCCTTCCCCCGAATTCGGCGATTTCTAACAGTTGGTGGTTGGACGGTTTCCAAGTTTTAAAAGATTTTGTCTGCCATGTGTTTTTTAACAATTGTTTTATTTAATAGTTATTGGTATATCCCCTTGTAAACCGAACGGCCTGCTCCTATGTACAGCGAATCGTATGTCTGTAGCTGAATACATACATTATGTAGACTGGGTAAGGAAGGTTCCGTTACTGTGTGGCTAAGCATTAGAACCGCTAAGATCTAAATGCCTTTAAATGTGTTGGCAGGGGTGCTGCTTCCAGCTTCTCAGAAACCGCCACTCCTGTGTTTTTTGTTTTTTCCCTATAATGGCTATAGCAGAGGTTGCAGCAGAGAATGGTGTGATTTTAAAAACAAATAAGTAAGGTGCTGAAAGCACCTCATTGATTAGAGAGTTTAGAGGAAAATGGCCAGACTCGTTAATACTAACGGGCAGTCCTCAAGTGTGTAGTGTGTAGAAAGGCGTCTTGGAACTCGTCCACCCTTGAACCAGTTGTAGAAACCAATGAGGGTCTACCTGGTATGGCATAAAGCAGCTGCTGGGATTTTAGAACCGTTTTTACAATGTTTTGTTATACCGTGTTAAAATGTAGAACACAGAGAAGCCTCTAGTTAAGTTAGAGCTGCAAACAAGGGTGAGAAGGCGGCTTTTACAAAAGTCATAAAATTAGAAAATTGCTAAATAAGCGAGCAGGAGGCTTGCACGAGTCCTGAGTAAGACCGCTTAGTGACAGCACGTGGTTGCAGCCTGGCTGTGTGTGTCTGTGACCAGAACGGTAAGGCCCAGGTGAGTTTACACCACCTTAACCTGAGGAGTAAAATCAGCAGGCTGTCTGTTAACGTGGCACATTTAATCCTGACTGCCTAGCAACCTGTTGCTGCAAAGGTATTCTTGTTGTGTTTTATATTATCTCGGTAATTGCTTGTAAAAATAATATCCATGGATATCATGAGTGTGATGGATTTGTTAAGCTGTGGGACACCGAAAGTATTAGTGTCTTTTCTGAAAATGGACCGTCAGTGATTCTGTACCAGGTGCTATGATGTAGGTCAGGCCATGTCTAGCATGTTACTGTATGACCACTAATATGCTGGGCTGCCTTAAACCTTATCTGAGATCAGATTACTCCATTTTCATTTTGGCCTTTTACTTGCAGTAGACTATCATCACTGATAACTTTAAAGCCAATGTATTTTTTTTCATGTTTTTGGTACTTTAGGTTAATTATTAAAGAATGACCCGAGAATCAATGTGTTATGATTCATGCAATTCTGGTTTAGCCAAGAATCCAAAAGACACAAGTAACAAGTAAAAAATGTTTTAGGCGATCGGCCACCCACTCCTGGAGAGGTCCTTGGTTTCTAGGATACACTAGCTATCTAAAGCAGTACTCAAACACTCTCCTGCCTCCTGGATGCTGGTTTTGGATGCAAATAATAGTTCTTGCTGGGCAACACATGATCTTCAGTGTGATATTCTGTTTTTGCAGTAAAGGAAATGAATATTGTATTTTGGCTAATATCTAATATGTTATGTAGATTCAGATTTTGTGCCCAAGGGTCAGTGTAAATTACTATGTAAATCTAAGCCATTGTCTTGTCTAGTTTATCAAGTTTCAACAGCAAGTCCGCTACATATTAGCTGTTCCCGTAAAAACATGGCTGAGCATCTTCATCTGCTGCTCTTTTCGAGTCTTCCTGCAGTCTTCCTCTTCACGGAGGCAGCTTGTCTCCAGCCGCTGTGCGAGTTGCTGTCGTGGTAACCAGGGCGGAGTGTAGCATGAGGGGTGTGTCCGACTTTCCGCTTTGCACTCGCCTCGATCCCGCCTTTTCCTTGCTTTATCTCGGTGGTTGTTTTCGGAAAATCAAGGGTCTTTAAAATAAAAAAAGGGTTCTGCTTTAGCGTCTTGTAAATGCTCTGATCGGCTATATTGCTGCAATTAACACTCCTGTTAAATGCGATAATGGCCTTAAACTTTTAACACCAGTCAGCAGTAAAGTCTTTAGTGCGGTAAACTTACAAGTATGTCGTAACCAAGAAACCGAAATATTAGCTATTTTACGTACGCCGTTACCTCGCGCGCCAGGCACATTTGACTACCCAGCCAGCTCATTAACTAAAGCTTTACTGCCAATAACTTCCGCCAGATGCACTGACGGATGCTTAGCAGTGAGGCCCTGACATTTAACTCCATGACTGGAGTGTGTGTGATGTTTTCTCAGAGACGGCACGGCCTTAATACCGTGGGGGAGTTGGCCATCTCTAGTTACAAAACAGCCCTTCTCGTCTTCGACTCTGTGGCGCTTACCGCACTAGTGTCCGGTTTCGAATTATGCAACAGCACCTCAGGTGAGGGGGGTGGTCCGCTCATCTCCTGTTACTGGTACGGATGAAGCGGGGTCCCACAAAGAGCGCGGATCTGCCTGCTTGACGTGACAGCCCCGTAGGCGAAGAGCGGAGGCGTAGGATGTGGGCGTGGTTAACAGTCTCATCACCTTCACCGGTGAGGCCTGCCGTGACTTCCATCTGGTGGGGAGGGGCGACACAGTTTATCACTGTTTGCATGCCCCCCCCCCCCCCATCACACACCCCACTCAAAGTGTAGCCTTCATTTAACACAAGGGAGAACATTGTCCCTTTTCATTTAACCTTTTTGTCCCCCCCCCCTCAGTAAGGCACAGCTGGTCCATTGTAAATAGACCCGTCCTTGTAGCTCGCCCGCGTTTTGTAGATATACGCACCGTAGGACTCGGAAAATGAGTGTGAAATGTAGTGTGTGCGGAGGCCCAGGACGAGCGCGGGGGGGGCACTGGATTTGAGTGGGAAGTGCGGCTTGGCGTATAGCTTCAGGCTCATTCAGCTCTTCTTCTTATGGGAGTTTGACACCTTTAACATGCAGATGAATCCATTTGGGTTAAAATGAATCATTTAAATGAAATGCAGTATTTCCCCTGCTTGGCACCGGGCTTGAAAAATTTTTCCAATTTTTTTTTTTTTCCCAGACCACGGTTTCTGAACCCACGGATATGGAGGTCCCACTGTAGGTTGGGTGAAAATCTTTCTGACTTTACGGGGGTCCCTGGGTAGCGTGGTTGGCTCGTTCACCCGGGTTTGGGGGTGTATGTGGAGTTTTCTTCCCGGGTCACGTGGACTTTCTAGTATGCCCGTAGCATGTCCAAAGTGTAAACCTGGGTACCAGTCCTGGAAAGCCAGAATCCAACACGGTTTGCAGATTTCCCCGCTCAGATACACCTACTAAACCTGCAGGGAATCTGAAAACTGTATGATTCTGCCCTCCAGGATCGGAATTGGGGAACCCTGGTGTAGGCTGAGTGTGCGTATTGTTACGGGCTTGCCCGTAACTGTGTGTGTGTGTGTGTGTGTGTGTGCGCATGCGCCTGTCCAGGCTGCATCTCAGCCCTGTTCCATGTGCATTCTGGGATAGGCTATAGGTCCCCTTCACCCCAACGAGGATAAGAGGTTAGGAGATGTCTGTTTCTCACAGGAAGTCTCAGGGAGAGCAGTGGGTGTCTAATTACTTTTTAATTACTGTTTAATTATCTAGGCTTGCTTCTGTGAAAGTGTTGATGGATTTCTTAAGCACAGGAAATTTTACAAAGTAACAAGCTCCCTTGTTTTTTGTTCTGCTTTTGTTAGGATACCAGTTGCTCAAAAGCTTTTCCATCAGCCCAAGGATCAAACCTTTTTTCCTAGAAGGTAACATCGATGATTACATGAGTTTTCAAAGGTTTTTCCCCCATGGGTATTTTTTCCCCTGTAGAAGGAAATTTCTGTTAAATGCATACAAGGTCCACTGGATTATCTATAACTTATATCTTCAGGGTGAATAAAGTGATCTGTCATCAAATATTCATTCACACTCTAGTCTCTCAGCATTTAGTCTAACAGAACCGAGCACCTCCAAGCCTCGTTTGTGCCTCACATCTTTTTTTTACGGACTACTAATGACCCGTGGGCCTTTAATTGGGGCCTGGAAGCGGGCGTTCCAAGCCATGCGTGGCCTCCTGGTTTTTCTGACCTTGCCTCCTTTTGTCTGCTTTTGTTCCCCGCAGATGGCATCGAGGCCGGTGTCTCGCCTCCTTCTAGCCCCAACCCTTGGAAGAAAGGGGGCTCCATCAACTGGTCCTTTCCGGACAGGATCAAGTCTCCACGCACAATGAGGAAGCTGTCCATGAAGATGAAGAAGCTTCCGGAGCTCAGCAGGAAGCTGAATGTGAAAGGGGCCTCCGGCGGCCAAACGGATCCACTGTATTCGTCCCCAAAGGCCACCCGCAGACTGGAGGGGGGCGCCAACCATCCCCACCTCTCTCCCGGGGGTGGCCAGACCGCCAGAAACGTCATCTCCCGCTATCACCTCGACAGCAGCGTCTTCACCCGGCACAACTACAGCCAGAAGATTCGAAGTGGCTCCAAGGCGGCCAGTAAGGGCGGCTACCTCAGCGACGGAGACTCCCCAGAGCTGGTCACTAAGTCGGGGAAACAAAGGAACAAGGACGGCCCGGCGAGTAACGGCCCCAAACTTCACGGCCCGGAAATGGACGTCGACTCCTTCCGGCACTACAGCTTCACGGCTCAGCCCAAGTGTAGCCAGTACATCTCGGGCCTCATGAGTCTCCACTTCTTTGGGGCAGAGGATCTGAAGCCTCCCCGCGTCGACTCGCGCAGCGTCTACTGTGCCATCCAGGTGGACTCCGTCAACAAGGCCCGCACGGCCCTGCTGACATGCAAGACTGCCTTCCTGGACATGGACCACGCCTTCAACATCGAGCTGGAGAACGCCCAGCAGCTGAAGCTGGTGGTGTTCAGCTGGGAGTCCAGCCCACGCCGGCATCGCGTCTGTTGCCATGGCACCGTGGCACTGCCCACGCTCTTCAGGGTCACCAGGTCCCACCAACTGGCAGTCCAGCTGGAGCCCCGGGGAGTGATCTATGTCAAGCTCGGTCTGATGGAGCGCTGGCCCAACTCGCTGGATGTCCCCGACGGAGGGGAGGAGCCACAGGTCTTCCGGGTGGACGCCAGCCTGCTGGTGGAACGGGAGGCCAGTGGCTTCATGGTGCCCCTGGTGGTCAAGAAATGCATCGCAGAGATCGAGAGGAGGGGCTGTCAGGTGAGTGCGTCTTGCCTCTTCATGAGGTCCTATGCGTTCATTTCATTATTAGTAGAATAAATTCAGTTGGAATGTAATGGACTCGATCTCTAGTCCATCTTACCGGAGTGCTGGAATACAGTTATATTAAATCAGGTTCTTGTCAACACCATCAGCAGAGGATTGAGTTAATAGCCTTGGGCTACCAAAGTGTATCGTCATTTGGAACCTATTGTTGGAATGGCCCGTCTTCGTGTCCTGCTGGGTTTGTGCAGGCCAGCGTACAGAATTAGGTCACGCCAAGCAGCCAGAAGCGTCCCATTTCGCTTCCTCTGAAGAGGACGACTGAAAGGCAGGATGGGCGAGTCTCCTCCTTGGCCTTGGCACTGCCTGCTGTTTGCAATGTGTGTCAGAGAGGCCCACTGGGTAACGGCTGCCCGGTTGGAATTCCAGGCCCATGGAAGCTACTGTAGTGCAAGTGAGAACCTGGGGGATATATCATCGGAACCAGAAAAATAATAGATGTTTGGAAAAACAAGTGAGTTTGTTCTAAAGATCCCGTGTATGATTTCGGGTTTCAGATCTTTGCTATGTTCAAAATTAGGGTTGCTAATCTTGGTGTTTATAAGCTGGAGAAAAACTGCGATGTCGTATATAGTCTTGGCTTCATCGGCTGACCAAAATGACTCACGGTGGCGCGTTTGGCAGATGGTGGGCCTGTACCGTCTTTGTGGTTCTGCGGCCGTCAAGAAGGAACTACGGGAGGCTTTCGAGCGGGACAGCCAGGGCGTGATTCTCTCTGAAGATCGATACCCAGACGTCAACGTCATCACCGGTAAGGTGTCCCACTCCGCACCCTATCCCAGGCGATGGTTATGGACAGGGGTGGATAGTTCAGGTTCCGAAATTTTAAAATCCAGACCAAGTTTTTCTGTCACCCAACAAGTTGATTATCAAGAGTGACTGTACTCAACTAGTTGGTTGAAACAAAATCTTGGTCTGCATTTTAACTTTCTGGCCCTGAACTATTCACCTCTGGTGTCGGATACAGTCCTCACATTCGGTATTGTGTATCACTTGTGTACGAATTCCAAATTTACCGTTGCAGATCTCTGCTTCCTTTTACTTTAAGCATTTGCATTTGATGATGTAACATCGGTAATACTATGCCACGATACAAATCAATGTCATTATATCTGAGCAATACATTGTGTGACATCATCGGCCCTCACCTCCCAGACCAGGAAGGCTTGTGTCCATCACTCGCTGCTGTCTGAAAGTGAGGTTTGGAGGCGGCGGGGGGGGATCGAGATGAACATCCATCTACAGGCATATCGTTAACAGCAAATGAGACCTGGACTGTATCCATCCATTCATTTTTAATAACCACTTATCGAGTGAAGGTCGCAGTGGATTGGAGCCTTTCCTGGGAAGGAGGGTGTGTGTGTGTGTGTGCGTGTATTTAGTATACAATCCCTTTTACACTGTGAAAACAATATCACACTGGAATGACACTGGCAGAAGTCTCTAACAAAGATTAAAATAATTTCCAGTACAGTGGCTGAGAATGGGCGTTAGGGTAGGACTGCACTATCGATTACTGCTGCAAAAAGAATGAATGGGGATATGCCTTATAATGCATCGTTATGCATTCATAGAATATTCATAAGCAGCTTCAATATACATTAATAGCAAACATCCTATGATAAACATTATACAATTAATGCTTATTATTAGCGTGTATTAAAGTTAAGGTATGTTAGGATGTATTTTCGAAATTCGGCCTACTTGTTTTTGTAAAACGTCATATTCTGTGTCGCCAGGCTAGAAAGCGTTATAATGTAATGTGGGCCTAGAATATGAGAGCCCCCCCCCCCTTCCCCCATCCTGTGTTTACAACTCATGACACAAAAGCAAAAAACTACTCAAGAGGCTATTAAAGCGTTATTTTCACCTTTTATTTTTCCCAGCTGAAACGGGAAGCTTGATGGGCCGAATGGCCTCCTCTCGTTTGTATAGTTCTTTACTGTAAAACTGCAGTGAGCAGTGCCCAGCTCAGAAATTATGTAGTTTAATAATTAAAATAACCATCATAATCACAGCAATAAAATGGCAAGCTATTGCTCTTCTAGGAAAAACTACGTTCTCATTGCAAAAAAGCTGCCAGTGCCGTTTGGGAGAGGAACAGTAACATTAACCACTGTGTGCATTTTTAGCACGAACCTCAATCATGTTGACTTTGCTCTGGTTTAACTCTGTGCGCAGTGGACATGCAGTGCGGCCTGTAGCACCAAAGAGCCGCTCTGAAGTGCTCTGTTTTAACTGTGTGTGCAGTGGACATGCAGTGCAGCCTGTAGCACCAAAGAGCCGCTCTGAAGTGCTCTGGTTTAACTGTGTGTGCAGTGGACATGCAGTGCGGCCTGTAGCACCAAAGAGCCGCTCTGAAGTGCTCTGTTTTAACTGTTTTTTACAGTTTTAACAGTATTTATTTGCCAACAACACCATTAATGGAAGCTGTTTTTAATTACATAGCCAATGGAATCTCATCTTTTTGGTATGATGCCCATCACAGAACCGCAGGATAAAAGGGATTTTTTCACGCCAAAAACAGTTTGACATGATGAACATTTACAATTAGTTGTAACTGGCAATGAAAACTCTTTACACTTTATTTGTGTAGTTGGAAAAAAATAATTGATTATCTGCTCAATTCTAATAAGCATCCCCATTCTACTTTAGTCTTGTTTGAGTTGATGTTTTTATTTCTGCCTACAGAGCTGTGGGTGCTGGTCAGTGTTGGGACAGGGCCTCATGGTCGGGTTGGTTTGTGTGGCTGAGCGAATGGAGCTTGACATGTTGAGTCGTGTTGGTTTTAGCATGCAGTTTCAGTTTGACCTTCGGAGCCAGCAAGCGTTGCGTGGGTCCTGTGATTGGGGGGGGTGGGGGGGGAGTGTAAAATGGCTTGGGGTTATTGGGCAGCTGGGGTCAGGGAGCTGCATTTTAAACCGCTAATTTGTCACCCCCAGGAATTCAGGAGTGCTAATTTGAGTGAGCAATCTGCCAAAGTTACAAAATGCAGTCACTGGTTCTATAATTATAACACTTGTAGAAAATGAACCGAAAGTAAATTTTGACCTGATCTCTGACTTGCCTGAGTGGCTGCTTTTGTGTGCCTCTCTCCGGCTAATGGGTAAAATCCCTTTTCAGCCTAATTAGCGAGGTAGAGAATGGCCGCCCGCGGTGCTGATCGCTCTCCCGCTGGCAGCGCGCTTCAGATGCATTGGGGCTTCCCTCTGCCTGGATGAACTCCTGTGTCCTTCTGTTACCAGGACATAGTGCTTTGGGACCCTGGTGGTCAGGAGGTCGCCTGCACTAGGAGGTCTGGGCCTGGTCTGTCTTTGGCCTTTCAAAACAAAATCAAGCATAGCTGGAGAGGTAACGGGAGTAACCCTGCGTGGCCCACATTTCGGCAGGGACAGGAAGTCACATTGCTGTTGTCGACTGTTCGCTGCCAGACCGCCTCGCCTCTCCTGATGGACACGCCAAATTGCCTTCCAGGTGTCCCAGTGGCCTCGATAAAATGAGCCGCTACAACAGGGGGGGGAGGGGGGGTAGGGCTTTCCGGGGGCCGGCGCCAGGTGTGTTGGTTTGCGCTCATTAGTCACGCGCGTTGCGGTCTCCCTGCGGTAACGCAGGATGCCTGGGATGGCCGGGATCCCTAAGGAAGCCGGGGTACAGCAGCCAGCTTCCTCCGCGATCCCATGTGACCTGTGGCACCCCTTGTCCCCGTCAGGCGTCCTCAAAGACTACCTGCGCGAGCTGCCGACGCCCCTCATTTCAGACCGCCTGTACGAGGCCGTCCTCGACGCCATGGCCAAGCGGCCCCTGAAGATCGGCGCCACGGGCTGCGAGAACCAGCCGGCGGACTCCCAGCATGCCGCAGGGCTGCTCGCCCACCTGCCGCC
>JAODKN010000044.1:14721080-14732767 GCA_026774425.1 Petrocephalus zakoni
ATAGTTGGGATCAGGGTTATGCCCATAGGAATGAATGGAGTGTCCCCATAAAGATAGGAATACATGGGGTGTGTGTGTGTGTGTGTGTGTGTGGAATGAAAAACAAAAATCACCCATTTTCAGAAATTGGTTTACTATGACTGACCGTCCCATACCTTCTGACGCAGACTTTTAGGGCTGGTTTCCCAGACAAGGATTAAGCCTAGTAATAGACAAACTGCGTTTTGTATGGCCTTCCTCCATGCTGCATTTCTGCCTCGTGTGTCTTACTGCAGGCTGAAGCCTCAGTTCCTGTCACACTCTTTTAATTTGTGAGCTTTTACCATCCGATACAATCCATTACCCAGACCAGTTTTCATTCTGGCTCCACACTATGAATGCTCTGTATCAACAGATATAAAACCTCAAGTGTAGCTCTGTTAAACGCTTGCGGGGGATTCTGTGCATTCGGGAGGATTTTCAAGGTTGTAAATCGTATCAATTCGCACCAAGGCACGCCTACAGTCGTCTCTGTCCTGGTCTTCATCGCCTTTATTGTCCCCAGTTCGGATTTCCAACAAGAGATGAACGTGAATCTCAGACACTGTGTCCGACAGCTTCAGAGTGCCACCAGAGGCGAGGGGTGAATTATATTACGGTGCTGTCGTAAAATGTTTTTTTTCCTTTATAAACGCAGTCGAGGGAGGGATGAGTCTCAGAGCTAAATGTGTCCCTCTGTACTTACTCAGGAAGGCCCAGCCTGCTAAATTATGACTCCATATTTGAAGTAACATTGAGGTTGTTTTCTACTCCGGGTGGTGCAATGAATTCTGTAAGGTGCCGTAATGGCTTACAGACGGTTTGCAGGAGCGGGATCGAATTCCTCGACCCCAGTGGCTCTCCCCTGTCTGGCTCGCCGCGCTTTGTTCTACCGCTGCCCGGATAGCGGAGTCTGGCAGGGAGCCAGGCGGACCCCGGCTTAGCGTTGGCCAGGCATTTTCTTTCAGGCAGATTTATGGCCGCCCTGGATGGGCCTCAGCCCCGCTGACTCCTCACAGAGGCATGGCACAATGGCCGCCCCGCCACTCATTCACATGACAATTTACACCCTATTCTGCCCAACACCTGCTTGCATTGTTTTGTGAGTCGCCTGTTGGTCGGGGTGGGAGTGGAGGTAGGGGGGGCACCAGATCGTCTTCTCCACAGAGGCCAATAAAACGCATTCATAATGTCTTCTCTCTAGAAATAGTTGCGTCTTCAGAACGACGACAAAGAGAACCTCAAGTGAAAGGTAGTTGGTTCTTCTGGGCTTGGACATCTGTTCCTAAATTATGCAGCTGATTGTGAGGTGACTAGAGAAGCCTGAAACCTAACCCCACGTCTGCTATTACTAATTTTATAAAAATGTCTATTAAAATAAATGCTTTCCCTTTCGCAGGCACACACGAAAAGGCAGCTTTTGCGGTAGACAGAGCCCACTGAACCTGTTTGAAAAAGTCTACTGTGCCTTGGGAGTCATTCTTGTGGTGGAGGTTATATGAAGACGGTAATACTTTGTGTGTTTTTCCACATGAGTCTGTGTCACTCCGAGCCCGTGGCTCCCCCAGGGGGCATGTGAGTCACAAACCGGGTTGGGGGAGACGGGGAGCTTTGATTTTCCCAGTTCTGCCGTATACCCTTTCCAGAGAGTGTGCACTCCGGGACACACGACCCGCCAGTGTAACTCTGCGACCGGCGGCCATAATGGAGGCAGAAGGGGCGTTTACGGTCTCCAGACCTGAAATGACTCTACATAGTGACGCTGCCATTAGCAGAAGGAGCCAATCAGATGCAAGGGAGGGAAAGTTAGGGTGATCCCTCTTGTATTGGTCAGGCTTGGGGCCCAATATCTCCAGCGGCCCCCGCACTTAGAAGCGACATGTCCGGACGGCCAGTATTTCATTGAAAATCAATGAAGGACAACTTTGTATTAGTAAAATCTCGATCACACTCAGCACCCCAAACTTGTCTCTTCTCACACTGACTTAGTCCTGCTAATAACTATTTCATCTGGTCCCTCATTCAGCTAAAATGTGAAAGAATGAAAAAACAAATGCACAAGGCAGAGGTCCTTACTGTCACTGGTATAAAATACCAATGCAGGCGAATCACGACCAAGATTGTTTGATGATTGACCGATGGAGATTTAGAATATTTAGTATCTGGTTTAAAGTATATTAATAGTATTGAGGGCAACTTCTACCATCCGTCCATCCCGCGCGTGGGAGGCCCTCTGTTGGGGGGGTGTGGTGCTTTCCCACAGCAGAGGGTGGTAACCCCTCCATGCTCCAGCCCATGTGGTTTTGGGCCTCCCAGC
Source organism: Petrocephalus zakoni (assembly GCA_026774425.1). Lineage (NCBI taxonomy): Eukaryota > Metazoa > Chordata > Actinopteri > Osteoglossiformes > Mormyridae > Petrocephalus > Petrocephalus zakoni. The sequence goes on from JAODKN010000044.1 coordinate 14,723,416, forward strand.
ACACCACCCTATCCATCCCGGGGGAGGACCGAAGGGGACACGGGACCTCGTTGGCCAGGGTGATCACACCCTGCCATTGGTCACACTTCAAAGGCCACTTTGACGATCAACGTGGGCTCGCCACCACCGCCATGTGACAGGTGATAACCCTCTGACGTCTCCCAGGGACACGGAGATGAATGCGAGGCTCTGCTCGGGTTTCTGGGAAATATTTCTAGCTTTGACACACTGTAGAGTCTGCCCGTGACTGTCACGAACACATAGGGTGGAATTCGGGCAAAATCATCAGAATCTAGCATGGAAGGTCATGGAGCGTCTTCCCTGATTTTCTAGTCAGCATTTTCTCAACTTTTAACATGTACCGTGTATTAGCGATGAGTACACAGTGACGTCATAACTTAAAGTTCCGCAAAGATAAAAAAGGAACCAATACATTAAACGAAAGAAAAACTATATTATCCTTTACTTTTATTATCGTTACTTAAAGTGACAGTGAACGAAATAAAGGAATCAAATACGTCGGCTAATGTATTCTGTCTGATTAACAAAGCAAACCATAGGTTACATATCATCACCATATCACTGCGATCTGTTTTATGTTATTTTCTTCATCGAGTTCAGTTTTGCCTGATGTCATTGTTAACACAATCAAAGTATATTAATATTTCAGCAGCAGGCTGAGTTTGGTCGGTTTTCTATTACCGTCTAGTTAAAATTTAATCCCCTGCCATGACTTCAAAGGGCTTGAAGATGCAATCTGAAAAAAGGATGGATACTGCATACGCCATTCTGCAGAGGCAGCCGCGGCACTGAAAGTCAGCGGAGTCATTAGAGTCATCCGAGTCGTCGCCTGGAGTCACAGACGCCCCGTCCTGCAGTGCCCCAGCCCGGGCTATTTAAATCCGTCACACACTTTACGGCGTCTGCGTATCGCTAATTATAAGATCTATTAAACTGCTAGTAATTATAGCTTTATGAATATATTAGATCCGAATTCGTGCGGGTTTTCTGGTTGTTTCACTGTGCTTGAGTGTGGCCTGGGGTTGAAGATTTGAACGAAAACCCGTGCTGGGCACCCTGACGGACGGCTTCCAGGAACTAATAATATGCAGACGGATTAAGCATTATATTTTTAAAATTTAAGTACTATATTCCGAATGCTTGTGTTTTAAGTGTAAACTGCTGCGAGGTATATTTAGTTGCATTTGCTATATTAGTGTGCATATTTACATATTTTATCAGCATGTGGTGGGCATGGGCTGTGGCGAAGGTGCTACAGGGGAGCCATGATTTAGTGCGGGTGATTTAACTTTCAGTCATCAAGATGTATAAAAGCACAAGCCATGGTAAACTATAGCATAATAAAATACTAAATACATTCTAACTCATTCTAGCTCATGCAGCCTCTCTATGTATTTTGGACAAATATATGCTACAAGTAGGTTATAAAATCAGCAAAAACTGATTTAATACTGATACAATCTGAAAACTTTTGTTTTTTTGGGGGGTTCTATAGGGGTCATTGTAGGAGGAGCTAGAGCGCTCCCAAGCTCCTCCCTGGCGCCGACACCGGTCATGACACGACAGTTTTGAGGAACAGAAATCCCCCTCCTTTGGTACTTGTTGCGAAGCCAGTAACAATGTAATTTTTGCTCAGACTGCGCTTTTATATCATTCGACTGCCCCCTAGCGGTCGACAAATTTTCTGCGAAATCGTTTATGGAACTTATGGGGGAGAAGAATTTACGTCCCCTCGGGACCCTTACATTAACATTCACCCTTGTCTTTGAATCCAGATGTCTAACATTTCCTGCGTATTGGGGAAGTGTGTGTGTGTAATGAAGAATCCGTACCTGTGAGTACTTTTATTGCAAGAAGTTTTCCGCCTCAGAATTGTCGCATGGGTGCTTTTTGTTTATTACCCGAATCTCTGTAATCTCTTGACACTGTATCATTTTTGTTCTGAGATGCTGGGATGATCACATATAACACAAACTATCATATATATATCTCATTGTAAATCGATATAATAAATGTAAAGCATCTTTGTCTGATGCTTGGCCAGATATTAACCGTACCTCTTTAAGTGTAGTGTATGTATTCTATTCCTCTGTGGTGGTCCGAAGGCCACCCCCGAGATACGGAGCACTTGGGAGGGAATTTGGGGCACCAGCCCATTTTGGGCGCACACACATTCACATCTAAGGGCAATTTGGGAACTCCAATTCACTAGGGGCGGAGCTACGCCTTCTTGCAGCCCCAAGTTTGTTCATTGTTATTATTATGATTATTATTAATAATAATCATAATGATAATAATAATAATTCAATTAATTTTTATATAGCACCCTTAACAACCGAGTTGTCCCAGGGCTCTTTACATGGGTGTGTTGGGATACATTACCATATGCAAAACAAAACAGTAGAACAGAGAAAATGAAAGAGAATGAAAGAAAGAAAGCCAATTGACAATGGAGGAATAGAAACAAAAACCCCCAAGCAGGGGGAAAAAAACCTTCAGGGGGTCCAAGGTCAACTAGCTGCCCAACCCCCCTGGGGCATGCTAACATCACAGAAAAGGAAAGAGCTAGCTTGCTTGCTCAAAGTGAGAACTGTGGTCGAGGGCAAGCCAAAGCCCATCAGTGAATCAGTCAGTCAGTCCTGTGACAGATTGAAGGCTTGAAGGCTGCCCTCGTGATGCTGTAAGTTGTAGGCCATATCCGTGACGTCATCCCATTAGCGGGACTGGACCAGGGCACCACCCAGACATATGGGAAGGGAGACGGCATGGATGGTCAGAAGATGCATTGACACACTAAAGGACAGGCGCCGTAGGTAAAGCATGGCATGAACATCAGCACCAACATTCGTAGTTACATTGTGCTATATGTTAAGTGGCAGATAAGCTAAACCGAAGTAATAGGTCTTCTCGAGATCTCAAGATTTAAAGACAGATCGATTCGGCATCCAAAACAAAAGCTGGCAGACTATTCCACAATACAGGGGCTCTTTAGCAAAATGCGCCACCACCAACTGTCACTTTATTTATATGTGGCACAACAAAGAGACCTGCATTCTGTGACCTAAGTGTACAATGTGGCACGATGTGTAAACCTGAAGTAATTCTGTTAGGTAGGCAGGTACTAGACCTTTAAGTGCCTGATATGCAAGTAGGAGAACTTTGAAGTCAGTCCTGAACCTTACAGGAAGCCAGTGCAGGGGACTAAGAGCAGGGGTTTTGTGATCAAACTTCCTGCTCCTAGTCACAATTCGGGCTGCAATTCTTAATGTATGCCTACATATGTTTTATACTCCTACGTACAATATATATATATTTTTTTTGGGGGGGGGGTGGGGGGGGTCCTATATATGAGAAAACGCAGTACTGCAGCCTTCATTATTTTTTCAATGTACTGATCCTATAAGTGATTCCTAAATCTGATCAAGCCGACGGAGTGTGCGACCTTTTACACTTTGTGTCCATTTGTGTCACACCTGTGTGGTACCTGCATCAGCTCTCGTCAGACAGGAAAGCGTGTTGCGTTTGCTGTGCCTGCATGTCTGAATCAGCCATGTCCTTCACAAGTACTTATTCACCCCAAGCAGCGCTGCAACACGGTATGTGTCCTCACTCTATCTGCTTGTGGGGGGGATTGGTAAATGCATAATAGTCATCCTGATTTTACTATGCCTCAATAATTCTATGTAATCTGGGGAAATAGATTGTGGCTACCATTGACATTGATCTAGTTCTAATTGCATTTCTGTTTCAGTTAGTCTTCTCTGTGTTAAGCAACTTGAAAATTAAAAATGCAATGCAAATCTGCTCACTATGATCTGCTGGGGACGGCATGGCCCAGCCACACAGTAAGCCTAGATGATCATGTGGTGTTTTGAAATCCTACATTTGTTATTGACGCTAAATGGCATTTTATCAGGTACTGGCCGCCTTCACCCCCTAAAGGCATTCCTTATCGAGGACGCATCAGCCGGCAAGGAATGTGGCGGTGATTTGATCTGCAGTTCCCTGGATCTTCCCTTACAGAAGTTCACTATGGTTTCCTATCGTTTTTTGGGTATGGGTTTTTTACAGTAACTATGGTTTTACTATGGTACCTCATGGTAATCATGATTTACTAAGCTCCTGCCCATAGTATTACCATGGTTTACTTACAGCACTGCATTGTGACTGCAGTGAAACCATGATAAAACCATAGTCATAAACTCATGGTTACCCAAAAAGTAAAACCATGGTAAAAACACGGTTCATCTTCGTAAGGGTTTGGATTTATGCATTGAAAAACTGCCATTGTGCACTTCAGCGGGGTAGGTTTGACCTCCGGCAAAGACTGCGAGAGCAGCTGCGTCACCCTGACTTTGTAGTGCAACAAAATATTCATCGCAGGTCTGTTCACACACACACACACACACACATATATATATACATATAGACGTCATTAGTATTTCTCTTGTGTAGTCAGTAATCCCTGATTATAATTCAAGTGACAGGATTACGCTGAATTCCTGAACTGAGTTTGCCGTAAATAAAGGTCAGCATTAACCGGCTAAGTGTTAGAGCGAGCGTGCCATTCACTTTAAGTAAAGAGGTATCTGGGCATCAAGTGAGCATTTCGGAAGTAGCTGACTATTTTTCGATTTTATAGGCCTTCTTCGTTGATCCCAAGCAGGATATTTAGCTTTTTTTTATTTTAGTGTTTCAAGAAGGAAAATAACTTATAGATACTTATAGATATGAATTGGTACCATATGTATTTTTATATAAATGCTTTGATTTAATCATTTTCATCCATATCTCCATCCATACCTCCATTTTCTGTGCGTGCCTGCCTAATAAATATTTCGACATTAATTCTCTATTATTTAAAAAAAAAACATTAAACAAGCAATTTGGCGCCATCTAATGGAAGAATTATGAACGCCGTGAGTTTAATATCTTTTCGGGAAGTTGATTTAGAGTTGGAGTTGGTTTATACATTTCTTGGCACTTGTGAAGTTAAGTAACCTATAACTGACTGCTGTTTCTGACTGCTATTTTTAATGCGGTCGGTTGTCGTCTTTTGAGATGTAAATGGGATGATTTGTAAAAGGTTATATTAAAAAAAAATCGGCTCCGCCTTTTTCAAAGTGCAGTGCAGTGTCGGTCGAAGCCCATATTTGCGCCGTAGGCAAGCGTCACCGCCAGCACCGCCCAAACATGAAGCTTGCCGGAGGGGGGCGTAGCGACGGTTTGCTCTTCAGAAGATGACGCCCTAGACGGCATAATTTCCAACCTAGTTCCAATACACCACGCCCCTTCGGCTCACCTGCGCTCCAGTTCCAACCTTATCCACGATGCAGCGATCATTTTCATTGGCTAACGTTGTGCCGCCCGACTTCTGACAACTTGATAGCTTGTAACAACTTCTCTGGGGTAATTTTTCCAATTCTTTTTACATTTAGCTTTAATTTTTTTTTCAGGGGCAACACCAGACTTTATAATAACCCTATGATTTATACTTTTTTTCACAAATTTAATTGTACTCTTTATTTTTATTCGTACTAGACAAGTAGTTATGCCACCCATAAGCAATGACTCAATCAAGCAATTAGGCCTAATTAATGAGCATCGGCCTTCTTGTATAGGCTTATAAAGGGAACTTTCATTAACTGATATATATAGGCCTGTAGTGTAATCCCAGGCTGCCAGTCTCAAACATTATACCTTTTTTTACATAGATGTGGATAGGCATCTAGCCTTATTTTGACTCAATAAATTACCTTCTCTGCTAGAACATTTGTGTTTCACTGTGGGTAGCACACATATTTATAGTTTATTAAACTAATGTTGGCATGTCATTTGTGACAGAGCCTGTTTGTGAATTATCATTGAATTCCTTACCAGCTGTTTGGCCACACGAGCGTCTCGGTTGCCTGACAACCAATGAGATCACACCTGGTTCACTGGAAATATGTTGGAAATTGCACACATGCTGTCAAAGGTACCCTGTGGATCCACATTCCATTACAATAAAAAAGTTGATTGGCAGACGTCTTAAACCACATACCATGTGACACTGCCAAATAATGAACGTATTAGGGTAATAATCTGTCCATAATCCACGCTCACAATATTATAGGCCTGTTGCTAATGTATAGTATTATATTGCTGGTTTGCTTGGCACCATAATGTGTGACAGAGCTGGTCCTTTAGAGTATAAGGAAGCAGATGAAGAAGATTAAAGTCTTGGAAAGAGGAATGAAAAGAATGTGTTTTTAATAGTTTAGCCCGTGTTCGTCTTTCTTTGGCAGTAGATGGACTTGCATGTGGCTTCAGGTAAAAGCTGTAGTTTCACACGATTCATAGGTGTAGAAAGCTGCTGTCCTCCTGACATCTCTTTCTCGGCTGTTAGGGATGGAGAGGCAGAGGGACCTCCTGGGCAGTCAGAACGGCCACTCCTCTGGGAGTGCGGGGGCGACCTGCCGGAATTCCGACACTGTTGAAGATTTCAGGAAGAAACTCAGAAACTTCTTCATGAACCCCTGTGAGAAATTCAACGCACGAGGGCGAATATCTTGGAAACTCCTTCTACAGATCCTTAAAATCGGACTCGTCACAGCCCAGGTAGAGACTAAATGACAGTTATTGGGATGTGGATGGAATGACAGTTATTGGGATGTGGATGGAATGATAGTTATTGGGATGTGGATGGAATGACAGTTATTGGGATGTGGATGGAATGACAGTTATTGGGATGTGGATGGAATGACAGTTATTGGGATGTGGATGGAATGACAGTTATTGGGATGTGGATGGTTTCGCATTCACTTACCCTTGTATTGCACATTGTAACGCTGTAGGGTGCACGTCCATCTCACATTAAGCGCATTTATGTAGCCATGTCTTTCTGCCTTAGCTGATCTCCTTTGGACTCAGTAACCAGATGATGGTCACGTTTGAAGATGAAATTCGGGTGACATTCAGGCACCTACTCCTGAAGGGATACATTGACAAAAATATTGAGAATTATGCCGTATACACAAAGTCTGAAGTGTATGACCACATCAGTTTTATTGTTCATCAGGTAAGATGACAAGCTAATATTTCCACTTCATTGGAAAATGTATACTGAAAGACTGAGACGTACTGCGTGGACGTCATACGGTTCGATGTGGTCTAGTCACTTGGTTTCTGCTATAAAAATGCCTTGGTGTCTGACTTGGTGTAATCAGCCTAAGCAAACACCAACTTTCCAAAGCATACTGCAATAGACAAGGGTCACCTCACCAGCACGAATCATGAAAATAACTTTCTAATATTTTAGTTCGGTTTTATCCATTTATGTATTTGCGCATTATGCGGCTTTATCCGATACCTTTGTGTGTACGCACTAATATTTTAACAGGCCTGTTTGAAACATTGTTTATTTATTTGTTATTTTTAGTATGTAAATTTGGGGAATCATTCTATGGGCAGTCACGCTTACGAGACGGACGGCGACAGGTATTCGCCCCTCTCCATATGCCAGGACTTCTACAGGAAGAGCATGATTTTTCCAGAAAACGAGACATTCGAAATTGATCCCCACATTGAAACAGGTACCGGGGTCCAACTGACTCGTCCATCTTTGTAAAGTATATTCGCTTCATGGATGCCGTCTTGAAAAAAGGGACCCATGGAATATGTGATGGCGAGGAAAACATTTCTCCTCAGTCTGCGTGACCTCAGAAATACTCAGCCTTGTGGTTTTTACCCACAGTCTGTCAGATGCATATATAGTTATTAATAAGTCACATTTTGGCGCCTCTATATATCTTGCAGTATGAACGGCTTCTGTTTGCTCTTTCTGACAGAGTGTGCGGACATATATCCCCATGCATACCCTACAAGCATGAAAGAACAGTTGAATTTCACCCTGGATTTTAAAAGGTGAATAAAAATATCAGTTACTGAACAGATTGCAGATTTTCTACACAGATGGTTCATGAAATAACTCCCCCAGAAGTAGTCCCGATGACGCTCGAATTGTAATCGAAATGAATCCGGATAGTGTGGTCATATTTTATTTTAATGACTAAGGATGCGATCAAAGGCATTGTTCTAAGGATTTCGTTCGATCGCTATTATTAAGATTAATTACAGTTTCCTCTCTTGTCCTCAAGGCTGATTCGAGTAAAAGTGAAGTTCACACTGAAGGCCATAAACATGCAGGCGCTCCTTCATCAGCAGCTGCCCGATTGCTGCGTCTTCGCGGTGGCGGTAAGTTTCCGAGCGTCTCCCCATTCCAGTCCTAAACGGAAAATATCCTTCAGCCCCAGAAGGTCCAAAAAAGGCCGTATAAAATACAACTATTTCTGCTATGTTTGCGAAACTGACTAGTGCAAATAGCGTTCACCCAAAATATATTTAATTCATATTTGTTTTAGACCATAAAAAGTAGCCAACAACTCGAATGCAAGCTCAGAATAACCATTTAAGGTACAAAGATGTTTGAGCCACTGTGGATTAAGCAATGGAAAGTGGAAATTTCAGTTCTGATCTGTTTCAAAAACCAACACCGTTAGTGTTCCGCTTTAGACCATCACAAGCACACGCAAATGCTATTTTCTCACACTACAGACCACGTTTCACAACATTGCTCAAAGTGGCCGCATCAAAATGACTCTGAACAGCGATACTGACATTAAGGAGTGTAAAGGCGGGAATGTCACATTCACGTGTAAGTCTTTGCCTATTTATTATCATTACTACTATTTTGTTCCTATTTTTATTTGATGGCAGGACAAATTACACTACTGTCTAGCATCACAGCGTTATAGTCGCTCTGCAAAAGGGCTGCGTTTACTCTATTTAGACAACAGGTGGCGCTAAACGGACAATAAATGGAGAGGTTGTCTAAAATACGTTTTGTTATGCGTTTTGATTTTTCACATTATTTCAATAAATGGCCAGCTGTACAAGTCATGCCACAATATAGCTCATTTTCAGTTCCCAGGAAGGTCCATTCCCTTACGTTTGATTCGTTAATCATCATCATGTGTTTGACATCGCTGCTTTTGTGCGCCCGCTCACTGGTGACTGGGATACGGCTGCAGTTTGTAAGTACAACCGTAAGCGATATGATTGTTCAGTGGGAAATGTTCGGGTGATGTCTTAGGCCTTATAGGTGTGATCTACATGTGAGTGTGATGATCTTCTTCAGGAATACACTGCCTTTTTCCGAGCTCATCGCAATCATGAACCACCTTGGTCAGATCGGATGGAGTTTGTGAATGGATGGTACATTCTTATTATCCTCAGTGACTCCTTATCGATATCAGGCTCTCTTCTCAAAATTGGAATCCAGCTGAAGGTA
>JAODKN010000044.1:14732867-14751491 GCA_026774425.1 Petrocephalus zakoni
TAATTACTTTTGCTATTACTACTACATTACTTGTGGTTGAGGGGGGGCTTCAGCCCCCACTCGGCACAGAGGATCATGTAGAGATAGTGTGGTACCCTTCTGTACCAGTTTACTGCAGCCATTTTTTTTTTTTTTACAGAAATCAGTTTACATAGTTTACTGATTCTCTGGTTTCCAGTGTGGATGTTATGGGGTTATGATTAACACGTGTCTTGTTTTTCCTTTCAGAGTTTTACCAGTTATGATGTCTGTAGTATTCTGCTGGGTTCAGCCACATTGCTAGTCTGGGTCGAGGTCATCTGGTACCTCAGCTTGTTTCAGAAGTACAATGTAAGGGCGCCACGTTCACGTTTCAAGATAACGAAATGCGGCGGATCGCAGTTTCACTTTAATGGTGAATGCAGGATGTTAGTGTGGCGATTGAGCAACTGAGCTTGTGACTGGGACTTCACGGGGTCAGTGCCCTCGAAGATGTCCAGCTCTGTAAATTAACTAGTACGTCGCTGGCCAAGTAAATGTCAGCCTGGGGGGTTTTCTGAAGGCAACCCGAACTGGGAACGCAGCGGCAGGCAGTTGCAGCACTTGTAAATGTGTTAAGGTGTTAAAATATATTAGGACATATATAACGGCATATAAAATGGAAGCCAGGCAGCCTGTGAGTTTTCTAACCATGAGACTCCCTTCTGAATTTGGCAGGTCCTGACTCTTGCCCTACGGGCAGCCTTTCCAAACGTCCTTCGCTTCTGCTGCTGTATGATCATGATCTATCTGGGCTACTGCTTCTGTGGCTGGATTGTATTAGGGCCTTACCACTCCAAAGTAAGCCTTCTATCTCAATCTGGGGAATCCTGTACAGACCTGCTTAGTCATGTTTCCTGATAAACTAATGGCATTGGTCTGTTTTGGTCTTTTCCTTTTGGGTCCGAAGTTCAAGACTTTGAACACGGTGTCCGAGTGCCTGTTCTCGGTCATTAGCGGAGACGTTTTCCACACGTTCAGGAACATACGGAGGTCGAGCTACCTGGTGTGGCTCTTCAGCAGGCTGTACTTATACTCCTTCGTTCTGCTGTTCGTCTACATGGTGTTGAGTCTCTTCATCGCGCTAATCACCGACACGTACGACGCCGTTAAGGTTGGTTTCTCTATCGGGTGAATCACATTCTTCTCTATTCAAGGAGACTGAGTCATGAGCTTCTGTTTTCTCCCTTAATCGACAGCAGCAGGACCGCCGGACGGAGTCGGAGTTGAGGGCGTTCATAGAGTGCAAAGACCTGCCGAATCCGGGGAAGGTCACGCGGGACGAAGTGCAGGCTTCCAACTGATTTTGCACTTGCTCTCGGTGCATATTGTAGCATGTAGAAGGCAGTGATGGGAAATATAGCTCTTTGGATGCAGCCATGCCGTATGCTACCTTCCGGAGAGTCTGTCATTGTTCTTTTTCGTTGTTTTTTTTTTAAATGGGACGGGGGTTACTAGGTTTATCTGTGAATTAATTACTAGGATATCCACTAATGACAGGGTGAGATTCGGATCGGACTTAGACATCATCGTTTCACTTCTTTGTGGAATAGGTTTAGCCTCGTGATTTTTCCCTTAGAGCCAAACAGGAGTCAGGAGTCGCTTGAGTAGAAGTCAGTCCTTTATTGTAACATCGGAGCTACAGCCAAGGCTGGACACTCTGCTGAAGTGTCACATGGTCAGTCACACTGATATTTATACACTTTTCACACCAAGATACTGGTCACAGGGGGCTTCCCGGGCTTCATCTTTTCCGGACCAACTGGCATCATTGTGCTTTCCCATCCAGGGCCCAAGTAGTCCACACCCCAGCTTCTTTGCTATTATAACCCTGTCTGTTTTGGGATCCAATTACTTCCACACCTATGGAGGCCCAGGCGAGTCGCCCACACCTATAGCAAGCACCCAGCTGTCTTCCTAATCAGTGGCAGTTTTAGGGTCCCCCGAAACCCATTACACCCTTTGGCCTTCAGCATATTGATAAGCTTAATTTGGTTACGTCATGCAGCAGTAATTAATTGATCTGCTCTCTGAATGTTTTAAGATCACGCTCCTCATGGGTAACATAAGCTGCCAATGATTACATTCTCAAAGTTTTATACAGTGTTAAATAACATCCCATATTAGCAGCACGGTTGCTCACTGAGGTGGGAAGATGGTGCCAACTTTGAATGGTGTGTTTACAAACGTCAAATAACAAATCCTGCTTCTCCTGCCTCTAAGGAGCATGAGGCTACAAGTCGGAGCACTTGTGATTGGCTGGTGCTCACTAGTCAAATAAAGGAGAGAGGGTGGCATTTAGGGTAGACAGTGAAATTTGGCCACAAGGATAAAAAGAACAGTTCTCAAGTACAACTCGGTTCTGTTCGCTCATACCAAAGAGTCGATGCGGAGAATCGCATCACTTGCAAATGTGACATCGCTAACAGCAGGTGGTGGGGGTAATTACATGCTCATTTTGGGAGAAATACTTACTGTAAATGTTCCGTATGTTGTGGGGAAACAAGCATGACTCGTGACACTGTCATATTCCCTCTCCGTGTCCCCAGCTGAATCCGAAGCCTTATTGTCGTAGCATGTCTCATTTTGTATACAGGTCGCTTTAACCTAAATGGTACTTTATATCAAACAGTGTCCACCAAAATAAACACGTTTTTGCTTCAAGTCGACGGTGGTGGTTTGCACAAAACAAAAGCACACTTCCGATTTATAAAGCAAAACTAAACCGTTCATTTGGAGTTGTATACATTTAATAGATTTGGTTCTTATACGAAGGCAATCATTTTATTCTCGTCTTGGACTAAGAAACCACAGAATTTCAGCTCTGCGTGTAATCTCCCCTCTGCTGCTCGAGCGGGGCACACAACTGTTTAGCTTTGAAACTAATTAGTACTGCTATATTATAATAAGGACCAAAGGGATCGCAAAACAAAGGTGGGTTTCCGTTTCGTGCTTCAGTAGAATTATGTATTTGCAGCTAAATATATTTCACCACTAATTAGTGCGTGTGAAAGTAAAAAAATCACTAAACAATTTATGGTTTAGATACTCTTAGCTTGCATCAATGAAATTACATTATACAGAGTCAAACCATTTCGCTGTGCTAGCTAAAATTCTGTTCTGTTTTTCCTCCACATTCCCTCCTTTTAACAGCTAAATGTCCACGGGGGTAGAAATGCCGAAACTCGCACGAGTGATGCTATACACTTCAGTCCCTTTAGCCCCTCTCTCGATGTCTGGCGGTTCCAGAACTTTCTGATAGTGGCTGGCATCCATCCAGCTGGGTCTTTCGGTCACTCTGACCTCTACTGGTGCCGAGAAGGATCTGGATCTGGTTGGTCCATTCAAAGTCTTTGACCACCACCCAGTGACCAGGCTACAGGCCATGCAGAGGGGCCTCCTTTGGGACTCCAGCCATTCGGGTCAGTACCCCAACATGGTCTCTAGAGCAGAGGGATTTGAGAGACCAAGATGAGGCCCACGGCACGTAGGATATCCAGTGATGAAAAAAGCATAGCCTTCTCCTAGAGCTAGGCTGAGAAACTGAAAAAGATATATATTATGTAAAATATTAAAACATTTTTACAAGTTCCCTCTCCACTTGCTACAGTGGTTAGTTAGCTTGCTTTCCGGTTTTTTTTTTATTTATTATTGTTAGAAGTGAAGGAAATAAGTCAATTAACTTTTTATTACGTTTCCATGCACCAGAGTACGGTTGTGTTTACACATCAAATAAACATTCTCAGTAATAAAGTCCTATGTGTGTGAGGACTGGGGAAACCAGATGTGCCACGTTATCTGCTGTAAGTCGCCAGATGAATCGTTGTCTGCTGTTATCGGCGAGAACCACGAGGGCCGCTCCCCCCACCCCCCGGCCAAACAAAACGTACCGCCGCACTGCGATAATACGTTCAAGTTTGCACCCTTTCATCAAAGCACCTCCGGATAATACGAATGACGCCGAGATGTCAAGTTTCCTGCAAAAAATATATATCAATTGGGATCACGTACGTCTCCCACCAGGCATTATTCTGACAACATTCACACTGACAATTGCGATCCAGTATGTTCTAACGTGAGCAAGCAATTAAATATGTACTTAGTGGCCGGCACCCGGGTAGGTGTTGCGACCACGTGACAGAACACGTTGCACTTTAACACGCTTCGCAAGTGTTACAGCCGGGCTGATCGCAGGCTACGGGGGCCGGCGGGCTGCACTTACCCCGGTGTGACATGAGCGCTTCCACACCGAAATGGAGTTTCTTGTAAGATACAATGAAGCCAGTGATTCAATACGGTAAGTGCTGCTTTTAGGGCGCGTGTAGGTTCAGGTCCAATAGGCTCTGTTAGATGCTTAAATTAATACTGCGCTATAATAAAAAAATATAAGCGGTCTGAGTTTTACCTGCAAGCTATTCCTATACACTGTGGATCAGACTGATTTTGCGCTTAATGTGCAAAGTAACTTTTGGACATCCGAGGAATGTGAGCCAATACGAATAATTAACCACCGCGCTTCAATACTAACGGGATGATATTTAACCACGGTGTTAAAAGACTAACAGCGCTGTTATCAGTTCAATGGTAACGCTTTTGCCTGGTCGATAAAGTTCTGCTTTTCACCCTTGAAGTTTGATCTGTCTATAAGTCAAAAGTATATTAAGAACGTCAGAAAGCCCTTGCATTAACGTGGATTCTAATTGAAAACGCACCTGAGGTTAATAGTTTTCAGGAACACCAGTACATGGGTGTCCTTCATGTTTGGTTTGATTTATGGCGATGAACTCCATTAAAGCTCGTACAAACCAAACGCTACCATTAAAGTCACCAACCCCTGAAGTTAGAAAACATTAAACGTCCCATGATTTTTAGGCGTTTTCCAGTAGTGCTCCATATTTAGAATGATTCCCGCTGTCATTGTCGAATGGTCCATTAAAAAAAAAAAATCTTGTCAATAATATCATTAAACAGATATGAGCGTAACCTGACAAGTTGCAGTTCATTTCCAAAAGGGCAACAAGGTTTATTATTTTCCATTTCCCTTGGTTATTTTGAAAATGTCTTGAAATTGTTAGGAAGTTCCCCTCTCGCGATGAGTGTACACCGATTTATTTTTATTTTTTTACAGTACCACAATAAGCTCTGATATGTTAGAGGACGAAGAAAAGGCATTAAGGGATGATCTAAAATACTACTTCATGAGTCCCTGCGAGAAGTACAGGGCACGTGGGCAGATCCCGTGGAAGCTGGGCGTGCAGATACTGAAGATCGCCATGATCACCACACAGGTAGGCCTAAGAAACATCACGCAGCACCGACGGCAGGCATCTTTCACTTATTAACAACTGACAGGTAAACGCTTGTAAAAGAAGAGTGGGTGTAATTTATAGATTAGAAGCATTAGTACAAACAATGCAGGCGGGAAAGGTAAATTGCTATGGATTTTGTGACGGTTGCAAAGTCCACAGCAATGTATGATTACCTTTAAGACGCAACTTCGCTTCTCCTGTCATAGTATTGAACCTGCTCTTTGGGTTTTTTTTTTTTTTTTAGAATACCTAGGTCTAAAGTTTTGGCCCTTCCTAGGTGTGCCCCATAATGCAGTTATTAAAATTGCAGAAAGAAATACTGAGTACTTGACCTCAGTATCCTCTTTGGTAGGTAGGGGTATGGTTGTAACTGCGTGCTTTTTTTTGTTTCAAAGCTCATCCTTTTCGGCTTGAACAATCAGCTTGTGGTTTCCTACAAAGAGGAGAACACTGTGGCTTTCAAGAGCTTATTCCTGAAGGGCTACCGAGGTGTTGATGAAGATGACTACAGCATCGCCCTATACACGCAGCAGGCAGTTTCCGACAGCCTCTTCTACGTAATAGAGCAAGTACGCGTTTTTTTCGGTTGCATTCTGTCTTTTACAGGAAGCTTAAGTGCAAAACTGTTTTGCAAAACCCTGATCACTGAACAACTACATCGGCTCTCACTGGAGTTCGGTCAGCCGTGTTGCATAACGTCTGTTTTTGTTTGGCTTTTCTAACTCTATACTGGTTCAGTTTTTATTACACCGGGGCCGGAGTTCTGTAGCCCTTAACACGTGGTTATTTATTAAAGAGAAGTCAGTTGAGAGGAGATTTCAGCAGGTCTTTGCGTAGAGGGGTTGCCTTTACGGGCCACTCAGAGTGAACCTGTCCTGTAGTGCCACCTGCTGGATCGTATAGTAAAGACAACTGCAAAAAAATGATTCCCATAAAATGTGTACATGGCATACGGGTATTTTATCCTTTCAGTATGCCCAGTTAAAGGACCTCTCCGTTGGACCGGTGAATTATGCTCAGAAAGAAGACACGTGGTGGCCCATCAAGATCTGCAAGGAGCACTACGAGAAGGACAGCGGGGAGTTCTACAACATCAAATCCCAAACGGAGAGAAGTTGGTGCACCATTACCTCGGAATAATTACTTTTAGACTGAGTTGTTTATAAACTTCAGTTACAAGTGTATGCAAATGGGGTCAGTGTGTTTGGTTCAACGGGTTAGGGTTAGGCCTCTGTGCTTGTGATCTGAGGTTCGAACCAGTGACCTGTGGAATCTCCATGTGGCTCTTGAGTAAGGTTGTATAAACATCCTGCCCCTATGCTTGGACCCCAGGTTTCATATTCTTAACTGTATACATGTGTGATTATGTCTCGAAGGAGACCATGATGGGACATTCCCATGTTCGTGAGCAAACGCCTAATGGTGCATCATTCCATTATCTCAACAGTTTGCTTGGAATTTAATCCAGCGACACTAAGTGGCGACAAATGGAAGAGAGACAACGCATCCTTCTTTGTCCTGGATTTTTACAGGTACAAATACATTTTGTGAATGTTTAACAAGGTCAGTTTCTCATTGACTTAAAGTTAACATCTTTCCTTCAATGCAGGCTTGTCAACGTTAAGATTACATTCAAGCTGAAGGCAGTCAACCTCCAAACCATCCAAGTGCACGAACTTCCGGACTGTTACGACTTCCATGTCGCGGTAATCACTTTTGATTTATAATGTCGTTGTGCTGAATTTCGTTGTGGATGTACCTTCTGTAATGCCTGTCGCATATGGGTGGTTGTAAATGATGCCCTGTTTTACTTGCAGATTACTTTTGATAATCACTGTCACAGTGGACAAATCAAAGTGTATTTTGATATTAATGTTATCAGCAGCAACTGTAAAAACTGGAAGATTTCCGGAACAGGTAAATATGTTTATTATATCTGATTTTGTTTTTTTCCCCAGGCTCTGGGGCCCACTATATGTACAGTTGAAATGCCTTCCAAGCTCTTGTGTGCACTTGGATGCATCTGGATGCTAATAATTCTGTAGAAACTACAGAACGGCATGGTTTCAGTCCTTGAATACATATAGTTTAGGGCCGACGGCATAGGAGCCATAGTCGCAAGGCTCAAATCAACCAAAAGAGGAACTTGGGAGGTTCATGATTCAACACGACTTTGTACAAATTATTTAGACATCTAATGTAACAGTGCAATTCCATTAAACAAATGTTTCTAAAACTCTATGCTGAGGCCCCGTGTCTGTGCTGATTTTAGATTAACCAAGTCGGATCATTAATCTGTTACATTTGCTTCAGGAAGAGCGTCAGTTTTCAGGGCTGTACAACGGTCCTGCAGATGGAGTTTGCAGAGCCCCACATAATAGTGAGCCCTAAGGCACAGGCTGTATTCGTTCACCTTTCCATGCCGTTTGCAGCCCAGAAGAACCCGCATTACCTCCTGGTGTTTGACAGCATCATCATCGTGGTCTGCCTGACATCCGCGGCGCTCTGCGCCCGCTCCATCTTCCTGGCCGTGAAGCTGCTCCAGGTGAATTCTTCCCGTTCCCTCGGTCTCTCTGCATCTGTATGCTTGTTTTAGCCCCGCCCCCTGACGTCGTCTTTCGCCTCGGCCCAGAGGTTCTCCAGGTTCTTCCACGTGAACTATAAGCGCGTGGTGTGCGAGGATGACCAACGTGAGTTCTTGAATGGCTGGTACGTCATGGTCATCATCAGCGATGCTTTGACCATAGTGGGGTCCATCTTGAAGATGGAAATACAATCCAAGGTAGTTCCAAGACGCAGTTCCCATTTTTATGTACGCATCTAGAGAAGTGAAAGTTTATGGTTACCTGGATCAGCCAGTCAGTTTGATGCCAGGAGTCCTCGCTTCTTTAATGTGGTCTAGTCAACCATTGGCTGTTAACTTTTGACACTTGTTGATAACACTGTATGCCATGCAGGAAAGCCATTTTATGCTTTTATGAATTAACATGCAGTACTGCACAAAAGTCCTAGTCAAAGATATTTAAAGCTATCAGAACAAAAAAACACAATTTAACATACTTTTTTGATGGTTAAACTAACACTGTGACAGACCAACAGTGGCGAAGTCTTACACCAACAAGATCTTTTAAACATCATTCTCTGTGACGGCCTAAGACTTTTGCACAGTGCTGTGTGTATCACTTACTAGAGAGGACAGCTGCGTAACCAGGACTTTTTAAAAATCACTTAAGATGCCAACCTGCCTGTCGGTGAGCTTCATCCTTCTTCCTCTTTCTGCAGAATCTCACAAGCTATGATGTCTGCAGTATCTTCCTTGGAACTTCCACGTTGCTGGTGTGGGTGGGAGTGATCAGATACCTGGGATACTTTCAGAAATATAACGTGAGATGGGGGGCGGAGCTCATGTCACCCGCACCTTCAGGACCATGCAGAGAGTGACGCTGTTCCTGCTCCAGGTGCTGATCCTCACCATGAAGGCCGCCTTTCCCAAGGTCCTTCGCTTCTGTTGCTGCGCGGGGATGATCTACCTGGGATACACCTTCTGCGGCTGGATCGTCCTCGGGCCTTACCATGAAAAGGTATGTCTTTGGGGTCTCTTCTAGGCCGCTTCCGCATGCTGGGACAATTCAGACCCCACGGCTGGCAGAGTTCTTACCGTCAGGCCCTTTGCCAGGACTGAAGGCCCTTAACCCTGACTGCTCCAGGGGCACTGGCTGATCCTGCTCTCTGATCCTCTTGTATGTCATTGTTGGACCAAAATGTCCACTAAATAAGAGCTGATTTCAAAAGGACAGGTTTACTGTTCCAGTGATACTGGAGCAGTTCAGGCTGAGTTCCATTTGAGGCTCCAACAGCTGAACTCGTCATGGACTTATTGTTTATGACCATGCATGCAGTGGTTCATGAACATTTGAATGAGTGTAAGCTCCTGAAGTGCTCTTTAAGAAAAGGCTGATTCTTAGCATGGACTGTCCTGCTATTATTGCTTATAGGTAACAGCAGTTTGTACAGTCTCCAAACTGGTTTAGAGACTGTTATTTTGTGTGTGATTTTTTTTTTTTATTTTTTGATCTTCTGCCTAGTTCCAAACATTTTTACCATTACATTTTGTCTTTTCTTTTTTTGCACTGTTAGAAATTTTCCTCCTAAGCCGAAATGAAATTAACCTCATTCATTACAAGGACTGTAAAGCTAGTTAGCTGATCTGGCCACGTCACTAAAAAGGCCTGTCCATTTTGGCCAGCACTGCCTTCCTTGGAGAAATACCTAAATGCCCACAAAATCTTTGCATGTAGTTTACAGACTGGCCTGTTGGTGGTGCTGTGGAGTTGGAAGTATACAAGTGAAGGCCTACAATCCATCTGCCCAACCCAGTACAGGCTCACAGAAAGCCTGGAGCCTAATAGAAGCAGCTTTGGTCAGATTGGACACACCCTGAATGGGATGCCAGTCCATTTCAGGACATCCGCAAAACTGTGATGGATACTGTACCCTGATTTACTAAGTAACATTACTTATCTACATTTACCAAATAGTTAGTAAGTGCTCTCAACAAATCGCAAAAGAGGATTTTGGGGGGGGGGCACAATTGGAGTCAAACATAAGGGCAAAGGTGATGAAACTGAGAAGATGCATTTGTGGTACTGGTACATCACTGGTGCTTGGCAGCCAAATTCAGTGTTACTTAACTACAGTGAGCATTTTGAGGTCGGCAAATGCACAAGCACCTCTCCTCTCTCGTTTTCAGTTCGAGGTCTTGAGCCGGGTAGCAGAGTGCCTGTTCTCCTTGGTGAACGGGGACGACATGTTCCCCACCTTCGCTCAGTTCCAGGAGAAGAGCATCCTGGTCTGGCTCTTCAGCAGGATATACCTCTACTCCTTCATCTCCCTCTTCATCTACATGGTGCTCAGCCTCTTCATCGCACTCATCACCGACTCCTACGAGACCATAAAGGTGCCCGCTTGGCCGTCCTCCTGCTTCGGACATCTCCCACTTTCAGAACGAAGGCACGCACCCACCTGATTTTTGTGCCAGTGATCCCATTTCCGCATGAATTTCGCATAAAGCAAAACCCCTGCAGGAGATAATGCCCGTATCTTCCTGACACGTACCTTCCCTGTTGGCAGAATTACCAGAAGAATGGTTTTCCTGTGACTGACCTTCAGAAGTTCCTGAGCGACCAGAGGGATTTTCCTTGCTCTGAGGGAATAAGAGACGTCGGTTACTGGGGACTTTGCTGCTGTAAAAGGTAACATCGCCCTTGCTTTGGGGAAGACATTTTGTGGCCTGAGGAATGTGGACACGCCCGGCGCTGAAAAGCCTAATTTCCCACCTAAGGGGATCGAATTGCAGGCAACAGTCATGTGTGCCTGCAGGGGAAAAAAAAAAAAAAAAAAATTTTATATATATAAAATAAAAAAAAAAAACCATCATGCTTACATGCAGGTTAATGCTGATAGGTTTAAAAATTACTTTTTGAATTGTGTAAAAGCTAGCTTCTCCCCCCCCCAGTTCTTACTTGGCTCTAGATATGTTTTGTAGACTCCTACTGTAATTAATGTCAATGTCATTATGATCTGTTTCCACAGGCTTCCGCAAGATGATGGTATCTTGCTTATCTGCTGAAAATGGCTGTTCTGGATAGCAGGAAGTGCGGGTGGACCTCTTTTTGAGCTTGAGACCAAAAGAGCAGATATCACGGGGGGTTGGGCTGGACTGGGCTGGGGGACTTGGCCACCTGAGAACCCAGAGACAACCGAAGACACCTGAACGTTGAATGCTGCATAATGCTAGTCAACAGCATAGGTGAATAGTTCAGGTCCAAAAAGTTAAAAATCCAGACAAAGATTTTGTTTCAACCAAACCGGTGAGCACAAAGAAAGTACTCTGCAATTGTGTTTCTTTGTGTTCACTGGGTTGGTTGAAATAAATTTTGGTCTGGATTTTTACTTTCTAGACCAAAGCTATCCACCTCTAGTCAACGGTAACCATTCAGTCCTAAAATAGACATTCACAGTGCCAAAGGGATATTTGCCCTCTGCTAGCAGAAAGATGTTGGGCCCCAAGGTCTTGGTGTGATGCTCCAATGCTGTTTTGCTGAAGGTTATCACTTGCCTCTTTGTCATTTTATACATATTTGCAGTCTGTATATTTGGATTGGCATGCTACCTGCTCATGAGGCACACCTCTGCTGGAATGTGCAATAATTTCTGTTTGTCTCGTTTTATGTCAATGGAAACTGAATAATACTATAGTGTTTACACCAAGCTGCGCACGTGCACCGTTGTCTTGCTTTGTCTGTGTCTGCATAAAAGCTATTGTCTTTTAACGTCTCTTTGATTGTCTTATTTTAGGGCAGCAGTTTACAGTCCCAGTGTATTGTCTCATGTTTCACCCAAACCATCATTCATACAAACGTTTGACTTTCCGGTCGCTCGGTCTGAATCTCTAGACTTTAACAAGTGAGGCCTGTATGCCTCATGATTAAATGAGAGGATTTGCGGTAGATAATATAGGAGCCCCAATAGCAGAAAACCGGATGCATTTATATAGTTTTCCTGACATTGAGACGCTGATGCCATCAAAACGTCAACATCAATCCGCTGCGTTCCTATAAATACTTATTAATAGGTACGTTTACAGTAAGAAATTGAGCTTATTGCAGGGCAGGATACACTCCAGACTGGATTCCAGTACTCGCATAGAAACTAAAGTATGCTTTCGTCGGATGCAAATTAGCCATGAACCGTGAAAGCAGCGGGTCCTCTTGCTCCGATATTGCGAGTGCCTCGGGACAATCTGCGCTTGTCCGAACATGCTTGTAGACTCAGACCGACAAAAATACCATAATGCAACTCGCGATGAATTCCGTGACGTGTAATTGTCTTTTTAATCGTATAAAAGCTGCCTAACTATTCTGGAGGGCTCTTTAGGTTGGCCTGGCATCGGTCAGGCACTTTATTTTAGATTAATGCCAGTACCTCCAAAGCGGACAGGCGCCAAGGAGCGGAAATAAACATAAAAAAATCGAAATAATGGCTTAAACATCAAGGTTAAATCTCCTAATTTGGACTTCCCCAGATTGCAAAAAAAGTATGTTAGCGGAGCTCATCAACATCTCAGAGCCTCCCACCGTCTCCTGGCCCCGCAAGTGGTATTGACCACCCCCCAGCACAGGCACGCCCCCGGCTTCCCCCATCAAGGTGCGGGGACTGGAAGCCAAAGACTTCCTCGGAACCAGCGTTTCAGACAGATGCATGCAAGGCATTTGCATCGCAGAAACAATCACGATTTGTCCGGCAATCTAATAACTACATTTAGATTGAACATTTTACTGAACCCCTTGCCAAGGGGAGTCACGCGGAGGTCCGAAGTGGACGGAGAGTAAGGTAAGTATATCCTGCACCTCTATTACGGATATCTGTATAACCACATTATAATTTAACGTTGGTTTCGATGCTAGAAACTCCCTATACATTTAATGCCTTGAGTGAAAGATCGGTGCCCCGCCCTGCGGTCAGTTCTTAATCTTTCTTATGTTTATATATATATATATATATATATACACACACACATACATATATGCTATTGCTTTATTTACATGTTTAGCAATGCGCGCCAGTTGAGCGTTTTCTCCTGTTTCCGCCATAATTTCACACAGCGGTCCAACAACAAAGCATATGAAGTATTTAAACGGATGTAAAGGAGCCAATATATTAGCAATTACTAATATATATTTAACAAATCATTGAGCTCCTAATGTAACCTTTTCTATATTACATATGGGGGGGGGGTGATAATCGCGTAAGATTTTTATCCTTGCTACAGTACAATACTTGAGTTTGTTAGCGATTTGCCCACAGATCAGCTGTCACTCGTATCCTTATCTGATTTTTCCTCTCTCTGATTTATGGTTGAAGAAATATGGGGATTGAAAATGTACTGTAAAAACACAGGCTCATTGTTTGGCCGGTTTTCCCTTTAAAAGCAGATCCCTATACTGATGTTATCGCTATCTAGGAGACTTTAACATCACACTTGTCATTTGCATCTCAGAAACTTTGCCTTGGCACGTAATTTCCTCTTTTTTTGTTTTAAAACAGATCCAACTTCTTTAATTTTGCGGTCGTTACTAAGAGATGGCCAGCAACACATCCTGTCACCACGACAGGTTGATGGACTTCTTCTACGACCGCCACCACGCACTGCAGTCTAACTGGAGTGGCATGCAGCTGGTGGCGGTGAGGGGCTTCGGCTCTCTGCTCTGCACCTTCATCTTGGTGTCCAATGGCCTGGCTGTCGCCGCCGTGGTCATCAACCGGAAGTTTCACTTTCCCTTCTACTATCTCCTGGCCAACCTGGCGGCGTCAGACTTCCTTGCCGGCATCGCTTACATCTACCTTATGTTTAACACTGGCCTGGTGTCCCGCACGCTGAACGTGAACATGTACTTTGTGCGACAGGGCTTGCTTGATATTAGCTTTTCGGCGTCCCTGGCTAACCTGCTGGTGATCGCTCTTGAGCGCTACATCGCCATCATGAGCTGGAGGCTTCACAGCAGCTTTACTAATCGCCGGGTCTCCCTGCTGATCCTGTCTGTCTGGGCTGTAGCCCTCTTCCTGGCCGCCGTGCCCAGACTGGGCTGGAACTGCCTCTGCAACCTGGAGGACTGCTCCGTGCTCGCCCCAGTCTTCAGCAGGAGCTACCTCGTCTTCTGGTCAGTGTCAAACTTGGCCGTGTTTTTGGTCATGGTGCTGATTTACACTCGGATGTATGCCTACGTCAAGAGAAAGACTACCGCGCTCTCCCCGAATGCCTCCTTGAACCGCAAGAAGATGCCAGTCAGATTCATCAAGACGGTGATGACGGTACTAGGTGCGTCTTCTTTTGTTACTGGTGCACAGGTGTCAGAAATATTAGTGCAAAACCCAACAACACTATACACAAAGACTATTTGGGCGCTTTTCCACCGCACGAAGTTTGGTACTTTTGCTTTTCCATTGACTTCCGGTCGAGTACCAGTACCAAAAAGTCAAGTACCGAAAGTACCAAACCAGCTGGTACTTTGGTACTTTCGGTACTTTGGGGCGTAACTTGCAACGCTTTCGCTGTGACTGGTTATGCAATTAGCTCGATTCCGAAACACAAGGCGATAACTCAGAAAACAGCAATAAACGAAGTAAACTAATAATTGCGATCTGGTCGGAAGGACAGATACAACAAAATCAGGACGGCATAACAAGAAATTTAAAAGTATTTTGTTTAATATATTGTCTAGTAGTGCAGCATGGTACTGGAGCGTCTCCAGATATAGCGATGTGAATTTGTTGTAATAAATATTGGGGTATTTATAAGTTAGTTTACATAAAATAAAAAAGCAAAAGCAGCGGAGGTATACTTTAAACTGATTTTAAAAACATGTTTTGGATATAAAAATAATCTATGCAAGGAATAATCATTCAAATTGCAAAGTTAGCTAAGCCTTTTCACTATGCCAAAGTAAAAATGTTTTAGCAAAGCATTAACCCCCTGCGCCATCCGTAATGTCCGTATAAAACCGAAAGTTAGAAGAAGTCTGATCTTTATGTAACTCACTAGCCATGTAAGAACTGCATGTGCATAACATGCGATGTTAGATTTAATATCCAACATTTTTCAGCTTTATACATTGTTCGAATTCAGTACAAAGTGCCCCGACTCACGTTGTGCTATTATTCAGCGCCGGTACCAGTTTTTACGGCAGTGGAGAACCTTTTTGTGAAAGAAACACGGTGCTACGCGGTGTGACGCTGTCACTCATGGGCGGTTACTCATGATGTCATTTGGCGCCGGTACCAGCCAGTGGAAAACCAACACAAAGGAAGTACCGAAAGTACCAAACTTCGTGCGGTGGAAAAAACCCCCTATCTTAGTTCTAAGGCCTTGTTCCCAAAGCTTGGTGATATTTGCCTAGTAAACCCCCACCCCTAATGAAAATGTTAACACTTTTGTAAATAGAATAGAATAGTCATATTTTATTAATCCCTGTTGGGAAATTCTCTTTTTTTCACTTTTTTCCATCTTCCTCTTCATACGGGTAAGAGCAAGTTTTGGGGGGGGTCACAGTGAAGGGCAGCCAGGCAGTGCCCAGGAAGCTAAGGGTTAAGGGCCTTACTCAAGGGCCCACGGACACGTGATTCTCCAGCTGAGGCCAGGCTCTGATTATAGGTACAGAGACTTAGGGCTATGGTTAGGGTTAGCCAAACACTGTCCCTAACAGTACAGTTCCTTAGTTCCTTATGGTTGTACCTTAAGCCCCAAATCTAACCTACAATGTAGAACTTGACCACCCATTCATAATATTACGGTGGTTGATTATGATTTATATTTCCATGTTTCTACTGCTGGGTATTCCTTGTCAGCAGATGGGCTCCTGGTGTTCTGAGAGGGCCTTTGGGATACACCAGAATGGGCCACCCCCATGCTCTGGGGTCTGCACGGAGTGCCCCTCCTCTGTTTACCGTACTGGAATAAACAGGATGCTGCCCTCAATTAGTGTCTCCCCAGTGAACGACACACACATGTGAATGACGTGACATTAAGCCAGTCACATCTGTGGTTTTGGAGGAATTCACTGCCAAGTGGTGGCCTCTACTCTACAAAAATATTTTCTACTAATTCAAGGTGAAAATCTTACTGTAAAGTGGAAATCAGGAAATATTCAAGGCACTTGGCTGGTGTCACAAATACTGCAATTTACTTAGCAAGAAAGACACAGGAAATACTGCTTTTTTATTTATTGCCCCCCATTCCATAACCCACACCAAAAAGTAATACTTGTAAAAGGTACACATTTAAGTAAAGAAGTGAAGGTGTGTACAACCGAGCACTATCTTCATAGTTGTGAATCATCGTATAATAAGATATGGGTTTAATTTAAGTGTGCAATAGATGAGATTACTGCAAAAAAGATGACTTTTTCATTTAAGGATGTCGATTTACCATTCATGACTGTTCTCAAATTCCACCCTCTCATTGCAAATACACACTCCGCTTCAGTGAGAGAGATGTGAATTTAAATGTATGGAATTTAATTTGAAGACGATAATATGAATTCCAAATTCCTAAATGCAAATTTAGATAGTTTCGGCACTGTTATTAAATTTTGGTAGTAAATTATTTGAAGAGCCATTCCTGGTAATATACAGGATATACTGTACATGCGTATTATGAGACTCAGGCTAAGGCACTCTCTGGAGGTCTTGTCTGTTGTCTCAGTGTTTGCTCCGACCGCAGTGAACGACGTCTCGGTGAGGGAGACATTTTATTCGCAACTTCACTGAATGGTTGATGGGTGCCCATGAGGTGACATTCCTCTGGTCATGTGTGACTTCAGCATGACCACTGGTACTGACTGTGCTGACTACGGGGATTTTGTCAGTTTCCACAGGTCTGGCAACCGGGGTGAAAGTAGCTCCATGTTCCGTGACTTTGTGAAAGGTCTGGGGCTGCAGGTCCCCGGATCATGGCTCCAACATCCTGAACCTCATCTTTGGACTTGGTACTCCAATACTGGTGGTGTGGTGAAGGAGATCGACCACATCCTCGTGGGCAGATGCTGGAGGCTCCTACAGAACTTCAGAGTCTACAGAAGTGTCCAGTTTGTGAACTCTGATGACAGACTTGTTGTTGCTACTCTGAATATTCAGCTTAGATCCAGCAAGCTACCTCTTACCAGGGGAATGAGGCTGGACCTGGCCACACTCCAAGATCAGGTTGTTTCTACTGAGTTTGCCCACAGTTTGTGTGAGGAACTTTCAGACTTGGGTGTGACTGCCAACTCTAAAGTGATGTGGGAGACCTTCCATGAAAAGACCCTGAAGGCTGCTGAGGGTTGTGTTGGTGTTGCTGGTGTTCCCAGAAGGAGGCATTTCATTTTGTAGGGCACCCTGGATATTATTGAGGGGCGTCGCAGTGCACGGCTTGACGGCAGCTCTGGTCTGTACCAGGAACCGAGAAGGATGGCTGTGAGGGCTCTCAGGGCAGATACCGAGGCGTTTGCTAGAGGATCTGTGAGCATGTCACACACCTTCTGTGGTCTAGCAAAGTGTTTCCCAACACTGGACAGTCCACGTTTTTGCTCCCTCCCAGCTCCCAGCCAATCAGGAACAACGAATACCTGGTACAGGCATGCTGGGAGCTGCGAGAAAGCAAAAAAAGTGGACTGTCCGATGTTCCTCGAGGACTGGGTTGGGAAACAATGGTCTAGTGATCCACCTCATGCTTACAGAGGAATCTTAGCACTACACACATCTGAGTCTCTTCTTTGGAGAGTCACAATCAGGGCAGGTGATGGAACAGTCCAGAACTTCTCCAGGTTGGTGGTAAGGCTGTCCAGGCAATCTTTGCTTCCATTTGGGAGATGGGCGTTATCCCTACTGACTGGAAAATTGGACTTGTTGCCTCTATCTGGAAAGGGAAGGGTGATCGCCTGGATTAGAGCAACTCCGGGGAGATAACACTGCTCTCAGTGTAAGGTCATTGCTAGGGTCATCCTCAATAGGATCCAGGATCACTTACTCTCCTATCAGAGACCAAAGCAGTCTGCTTTTATGCCTAAGAAGTCCACTATTGTCTGCATCCTGGCACTGAGGGTTCTCTTCAAGTGCACACATGAATATCAGCAGTTTGTTTGACCCAGCTGATCGAGCTGCATTGTGGAACATCCTGAGACTTTGCGGGATCCCCCAGAAGTTGCTGGACATGGCTGGCCTGTACACTGGTACTGTAAGTGCTGTGCAGAGTAGAGGGAGAACCTCAGTGTTCTTCCCCATTTATTCTGGGGTTTGGCAGAGGTGTTTTCTTGCTCCCAATTCAATTTGTTCAGTGCTTGTATGGACTAGATGTTGGGCAGGGTCATGGGGTCCAGAGGCTCAGGGGCATCTGTTGGTGAAGAAAGATTCACTGATCTTGACTTTGCAGACGATGCTGTGATCTTTTCAGAGTCAATAGAGGCTCTGGTCAGGGCTCTCAAGAGACTGAGTGTCTGGGTTTGAGAGTGTCCTGGTTAAAAACTAAGATCCAGGCCTTTAATGACGGCAGTGATGGCTGACGGCTGATAGCAGTGTGTCTGTCTGCAGAGAGACTGTCGACTGCGTTGAGAGGTTCACTTACCTCGGCAGTGACATTCATGTCTCTGGTGACTCTCTTCTTATGAATTCATGTCTCTGGTGACTCTCTTCCTGTGAATTCAGTAGAGGGGTTGGGAGAGCATGGGGGGTCATGAGGTCACTGGAAATGGGTGTGTGGTGCTCC
>JAODKN010000044.1:14753502-14767719 GCA_026774425.1 Petrocephalus zakoni
TTTGCAGATGATTTCAAGAATTATTTTATTATAGACAGACTGCAGTTTATGTTAAATTTTAATGGGTTACACAAATATCAATCCACCTTAGAAAATTACCACTGTATTGTGTTCATCATGCTGCCTTCTGAGCAGAAGTCCTGAACCTGATGTCCTGTCCTGATTGTCCCCCTGTCTTGTGCCCTGTGCATTCTGGGATAGTCTATATTAGCTTATATCCCGTCCTGATTGTACCCCTATCTTATGCTTTGTGAATTCTGGGATAGTATATATTAACTGGTGTCCGGTCCTGGTTATCCCCCTGTCTTGTGCCTTGTGCATTCTGGGATAGTCTATATTAGCTGATGTCCTGTCCTGATTGTCCCCCTGTCTTGTGCCCTGTGCATTCTGGGATAGTCTATATTAGCTGATGTCCTGTCCTGATTGTCCCCCTGTCTTGTGTCCTGTGCATTGTGGGATAGTATATATTAACTGGTGTCCTGTCCCAGTTATTCCCCTGTCTTGTGCCTTATGCATTCTGGGATATTCTCAGACACAGTGATCTTTGTGTGCTATCAGTTTTGACTGTCTTCTACACTTCTACAAAACTCAAGTGCTATGTTAATGATTTACCTCTCAAAACTTCAGATTCCAACAATGTGACAGCTTTATTATCGCGACACTGTCCTGCACCACCATGTCAAAGAACAATCTCCCTGTGGACATTTTATGGAGTGGTGTGCTATGACTTCTGAATCTGAGAAACGTGTGTAACGTGAAGCCTCAACTGAAACTGTATAGTACTGGGTCATAAATGAGTCACTGAAATGTAGTCCCAAAATATGGGTGTTCAGTCCATTAAATTATGCTCAGGGATAACATTGTGGTGTAAGGTTTCATGTTCTATTAGGAACCTGAGTATGTCTGTGCATGTAAAAACAACTTGTGTGGAAAGCAAAATGGCCTGTGCATTCTGTCACAACAAGAATAAGAGTAATAATAATAATAATAATAATTATTATTATTATAATAATTCAATTCCCTAAGCAACTGCCCAGTTCCCCACATCAGTCCCTACATGTGTTAAACCCTGGAGCAAAGTACATCCTCAAACTAAATCTCTGCAGTGCATTGTTAGATGCTACAAGTATACTGTACTGTGTGAAAGTTTTAGGCAGCCATACAGACTGATGTTTAAAGGCACGCTTGTTATGCCTGTTTGTGTTAACTTAGCCATTTCAAAAACGCTACAAAAATCACCCCATTATTTCTACCAAACATCTACTACACCCATGTATTTTATTTTATTTGACCACTAGCACACCTCGTATAACTAATCAATATCTCATTGACTTTTTAAACAAATTAAAATATTTAAGTGATTTGGTGGTGAAATTGAACAATTTCGCTTTTTGGGACCTTAAGCGGTGTTCATCTAGCCATCCAACTAGATATCAGTAACTTTTTGGAGAACAGAAGAAATTCTTACTCATTTTTATTGTATTATTCTTAAACTGCATTTGCCCAAATTGTGTTTTTGTTCATATTAGTAACTAGTAAAAGTGCACTTAATACCCAGATAAATAGCTGTACACATTTTTTTTGACTGCCTAAGACTTTTGCACTGTACTGTAAATACTAAAATATGTATCTGGAGAGGAATGCTGTTAGCTGAATTGATTTCTTGAAATTGCACACATTGTGCTTGAGTGTGAGTGTGTAGGTGTACGTGCCCAGATATGGTTTGTCCCAACACCCCCCCACCCACCAATAAATGTTAACTATGTTTCTCCTCGAAGACCAAACAATACTTCACAATACTGCTAACAGTTTCTCGTTATGAAGTAAGTTCTCAGTTACAGCCTTTATGAACTCCCCGTGTTAAAGGAGGAGTTCCCCCTCCGGACTGATCTACTCAGTGGTGCATCACTGTTCTTGCCCCAGAGACTCTAACAGCAGCAGGTGAAACTTGTAACGAATGCATGGTCACAGACAACTGCAGAAATGTCCGTACATTCTGAATCTTCTGTGTTTTACTGGCTGATTGTGACAGATAAACAGCATCCACCAAACATATATGCTGGAGGGGCAGGGTCACACGGGTCCCACGGGGGCGGGGGCAGGGGAGGGCGTATCTACACCCAACTGGATGGCATTCAAAAAATGAGGTAAGGGCTCAGCTGCTTTGTGCTGGTGGGGGGCTTATGTAAGCTAATTGCTTCCATTTACTGGCCTCCAGACAGCACATGTCACCCTGGCCTCGTTTTCTGCTGCCTCTCTCACAATTAGGCCCCTACACCATGTCAGGAACTTTATCTACTTTAATACGCGAGTCCAGAACCATTCAGAATGAGCACCAGCACGAAACAGCAAAACTTCTGTATGTCTGTGTTTTTTTCTTTTAAATCCGTTTCTGCCTGCTGTGTTTATTTCACTGGTTCCTCTAGCAACGCACACAGTTATGCAAATGAAAATCTGACAACACACTTTGCAATTAAGATGCAACCGCAGAGGCACTAATCCAAACTACGCGATCCTAGCTATAGGTCTGTCCTCCGGGATAGCCACTATTTGTTCGTTTGCGTGTCATTTTTAATATTTGGTATGCGCAACTTTGGAGAATGTAATAAAAAAAAAGCACCACAAAACCACACGTATTATTACAAGACGGCTGCTTAGGTACGTACGTTCGCTGTTTATGCGCAAAAATATCTATGCACCAGCACTGCATGTGTGTACACCGATCATATACATACACACATAAATAAATATAGTCATAGTTAAATTATGAAGCCTAGTGGCTGGGCGTTGTCCAATAGGGTGTGCAGGTGTTGGTTGCTTGACAACACGGTCGCCAATGGCGGCCGCGCTTCTTGTTGCGCCCGGTAGTCGTCAGACTTCAAACCTGCGAGCCGACCTGCGCTCGGCTGATAGGAGGGAGTCGGTGGCCGGTCATGGAGCAAGATTAACGAAAGACGTCGCAGGCAGCGGCCGGTGGGCTCGGTTTCGGCGTCTCCGCCGCCGCTTTTCGGACGCGTCCCGTGTCCACGGCGTGAGTTTAATACAATTCAAACAATAATTGTCCGATGGCCGCGCGTTTGCCGCTGGTTATTAGAATGGGGTTTTCACTCGGACTGGGTCGTGTCGTAGCCGGGCGTTAAGCTGATAAGCCGCCGCCTGTAGCAGAAATATACGGTCGATGAGTGTGTTTCTAACGCGCTGCCGGTCTGGGCTCCGCCTGGGACTTGGCCGCACAGATGGCGTGCCCGGGTTCGGTGTTCTGAGCAGGTGAGTGCATGCGGTAAGGTGCATGATCACCTGTGTGCCTGCGTGGGCTGCTGAAGCCCGGAGGGGGAAATGCTGCCACGATGTATCATTCCGGCGACGCGCCGTGATGCACTTGTTACATAGTATCGGAGCGGCCGGGGAGCCCGCCGCGGCGGCCTCATTCTAACCCGGTACGTCGTAAACAGCCCTGTCCAGGTACCGCGGATCCCCCCCCGAATGTTCGCGTGTCTGCTGTATTCTCCGTCTCAGACGGAGGCGACGTCGGCGGGCCGAGATTACGGTGGGTCGCGGTCACTCCGGGTTCCCCGCTAATCTGCAGGTCAGGTTTAGTCTGATCTGGAGGTAATCCGGGTCTCTGTCGCAGGGCAAACCGTTTAATAGCTAGTTTCTTATCCCAGGTGTCCCTAATTGATGTCGCCTGTCAGCGCCCTGTGTGCTCTCTGATTTGGGGAAGCGCATAAGCGCAGTAAAAACTAATGACGCTGCATGCGTAAGTTAAAAGACAATGTTTGAAAAACGGTGCCGTGTTGACCGGTCCTAATGCTGATCCTGTGTGTGCAGTGTGGGAGAATGGCTCTTGTGTGGACTGGCATCTGCGAGTTGATTGATGGATCACTCCCTACATATACCCTATATTCACAATTTGATATATATAAACCGGTTTTGTTAGGTAGGTGTAGAACATGGCTGAGCTCGTTTTGCCAGTTAATTATTTCTTCATCAGGTTTACTTTGTTTGGTTATATTTAAAAACACGTGCTGTGTGTACAGCTGTTCCTATGTACTTGACAGGATCCAGATCTGAAACTAATGACTTAACGCCGGCGTGCAGAAGGTCCAAAGTCCGCAGAGGCAGGAGCGCGATCTCATTACTCGATAGATCACCCCCCCACCCCGGACCCATGGGTGCTGCTTAATCTCATGTTTATGTGGGACGCTAATCTGGCACACTGTGCACCGTCTATTTCGGGACCTGTGTGCTCAGAAGCCCTTCATGCGTCGCCCTCGTCCTACAATCGCCATCTGCCTCCCAGGTCTTCTCACCCCCAGCGGATATGGGAGATAGGTGGACGCCAGCAATGCCGGAGTCTTCGCTGGGTAAATGTTCGTCTCCTGCGCATTCATTAATCTAAAGGCTGTTGGCCGGATTCTGGATCCTTTTTGCAAATGAATGTGTGGAATTGCACCCCCCCCCTCTCAGCTCGGGCGCCTGTTTGCTCTATATAGCTAACCTCCTTTTTGAAAATGGACCGAATGGAAACCTTTTAAGGGTGACTTGCTTTTCTTAACCCTCTTGTAATTGGCGACCGTTGAAGGGCATGACGGACAGTTTTGGCCCATGGAACAAAGGTTTCATGGAGGCGCGCGCCGTATTTCAGCAACATGCCATTTGCAAACGTGGTTACCTGCAGAGAACGAAACTGTCACTTGGCCTGATGTCGTGTCTGTAGCTTTTCGCTAATGGAGACCCCCCCCGATAATTTGCATGTTTAAATATAATTATTTTGGTCATACTGGTTCAGGAAGTTCACACCTTTCCCCCATTTTTTATTTTAACAGAGAACTCAAATATGTCCTGCAACTCTTCCAGGCTAACTTATCCCCCGAGGAATCACACTCACTCCTCGATGCCTTTGTCCAAACAGTCCTACAGCGTTTTAAGTGCCTTCTGCTCGGAGGGGAACATAGCGCAGTGCATCTCTTACATCAATCAGGTAAATGGCTGTAGACAGTATGCAGATGTTTGCAAACATTTAGCTGTTTAACAGTTACACCGGAAATGTATCTTCTAGCGAACGGCAAGGCTTTTGTGTATATTTTGGAAAATGTTTAAAAAAATTTCTACTTGAATTGGAAACGCCGTCCGGATTCGACATTCCTAGGAGGTGTCCTCGTTGGGCTTCCCCGCCGTGTGTAACGAGCTGGGCGGCGATCTGCCAGCCGTGCCGGTCCTGAACACCATGTACGAGCTGCTACAGCTGCACCGGCGCAGCGTGCGCGCCCTGGAGGAGCTGGAGACGGAGCAGCTGAGGATCGGCAGCCACCAGGAGCACCTGCAGCTCTGCAACTCCCGGCTGAAGGTGGCGCGCCGCCGCTGCGCGCATGCGTGCGTGCGTGGGGGGTAGCGGCGCGCGCGCAATTACCGCTCGTCATTTTAGCCATAATGAAAGATGAAACCCCGAAGACTGATTACGGATGTTTAATAGTATGTGTAGCGTTTCTAATCTGCCGATGGACAGTCTTAATTTATAGTCACTTTCCGTGCTTGACTGAATTACGAATTTGAAATATTGATTTTTTTTTCTCTGCAAAATGAGTTGATGACCGTAAAAAGGAAACTGTAGTAATTGCATTACTACGGAGTACGTGCAGAATTTAAAGTCCGGCTCTGCGATTGTCGCTTCTAGGAGCAACTCGAGCAGTCCCGGAGAGAGAACACGGGGCTCTATGAACGGGAGAGGCAGCTCCAGATGAAAGTGAAGAGCTTACAGAACTGCCTGAAAAACGAGAAGGAGGAGGTGAGGACGTGCGCCGCCTTCTGAGAGTAGCTGCAAATTTATTTCTAAACTCTGGTTTGTTGAGTATTTTTGGCTGTGGGCAAAAGCTGTTCGTTGGGTCACGTGTTCTGTAAATTGTACGAGCACGTACGGTCTTGTATACCTGCATTGTCTGCTCGTTTGATCAAAGTCTTTTTGAAATGGATGATAATTAATCTTTCATGACTGGTACAATTGAAGTATAAATCTTTCACATCGTGTGTTGTGTGAACCCTTGTGACTATTCACAGAACTTTGGCCATGCCATATGTTTACCTGAATTGGTGTTGAAGGTGTAATTCAGTTTGTGCACTTAAATTTCAACAATGTGTTAGTACACACTGTCAGGGGAAAAAAAGGTACAACCCTGGTGCAGTTTTCTTCCGCAAGGTACAAATGTTCCCACAATGGTACAAAAAATTATCGTCCAGTTCTGTAACTTAAATTGGAGCAGTGCTTCCCAATCCGGTCCTCGGGGACCCACAGTTGATCTGGGTTTTTTTTCTCCTTGAGGACTGTATTGAGAAATTATGAATTAGACTATTAGGTACATTTACCTACAGCTAGGATAGTTCCAGACCCTTGAGGGTACAGGCCCAGTGACAAGTATTTGTACCATCAGAGGTACAAATTGGTACTTTTTTTCCTGACAGTCTACCTTGAAATACCTGGTTACATTTATTGTGCTGTCTATAAATCATTTAAAATGTCAGCACAAGGTAACTGGGAAGAGACTGTGGTCCAGTGATCGACCACAGTGAGGTATACCGTAGACTCATAATCTCAGAACAGTGGGTTTTGCTAATCGATCCATAAACTGGTTTATAACAGTCCTATAATTTAGGCAACATCCTTCCACTGTAAGTCAGCATAGTGATCCTTGGTGCTGGTAGGTTTCCATGTAAAAGCTCCCATAGAAGAGCTCTGAAATTCAGGGAGGCTAAGAACCCTGTAGGTGCAGGGATCTGTGGGCTTCTGCTGATAAGTTCTAAATGGAGTTGTGCACAGCTCCAGGTGGCCAAATGGAACATGGGTGTTTACAGTAATCTATAAGGTTTGTAGATGTGGTGCTCTGGGCGATTCCTGATGCAAGTCCGGCATGGTGGGATGTTTTGTTCCTCAGCACCTGCTGTTACTGCTGCGGTGTCCTGGCTGCTTCAGTGTTATCAGCAGCTGTAGAGGATAGTGCCAGGGCGTTTATCTGCAGTGTGTGCCGAGCGTAAAGTGGGTCATGCAGTGAGGCCCACTCCCAGTTTAAGTGGTGCACTAGGACCTGAAGCCCTTCAACACCGGGATTCGGCGCAGAAGAATGGATTGGCCTTTTTAGTTTCTAACCTTTTCTGGTCTGGCATGGCCCCCCCCCTCGGGCTCACAAATAGTCTGTCAGGACTGGAATGGTACTGAGTCTTGGAGTTACTGCTGACATTTCATCTGGTTACAGTAAATGCAGTGAAGGGGCCGACTTCTGAGATCTGGAAAATCAAACTGAGCACACAGATTGATCAGTTATTATGCATTCAGTTTTAAGGCTAGTCGTGCAGCTAGTAAATCTTCAGGTCCTATAGCTCAGCCATGCAATTTTACGACAAATTGCACTCTCCAAACACTTTTTCACTCATCACAATTACCTAGGGGTCACCTTGGTCATCTAAATAGTCCCACGTTGAACATTTAGATTTTTCTGGAATTCATTGGACACATTTCAGTACTTGGTGTGCATGTAGCCCTTATGAAGTGTTTCTCCTGAATTCTGTACCAAGATCAGCCCACAGGGGTTGACAAGGGTGTCTTTGGAGACCGGCTGCAAGTAGGTTACTATGCGTGGAGCTAATTTTGGCTACGTGTCTGTGTGCAATCCTTGTTGGGCCACTTGTACCAGGTTTGTGTATTTTTGTCCAGACAGCCTGGAACTTCTGCATGTTCTGATGTCTTGGTTTACTAGAAAACCCCACGATTCCACATTAAGATGGAAGGATTTGTATTTAAATGGCGTGTGTGGAAAATCAGCCTACTTCAGAAGGAATTTAGGTCTCGCAGGTGTGAACTATTCCTGTCAGCCGTGTTGTCCTTGCAACAAACTTCTGAAGAATTTTACCGTGTTACTGGAAGCAAACCTGTGTCCCAGTTATGCTTGCCTGTGGGGAAAACCTGTGCAGTTATCATGCGTGCAAATCGGCCTGCCAAGTGGCTGTCGCTCTTGAAAAGGCTCTTCTGTTTAAAACGCACATGCAAACCTTTGACTCTGATTCACAGTGGCCTGTCATGTCTCTGCCCAGGCTGTCCAGGAAGTAAAGGGGCTGTGAAAGCCTGCAAATACAGTAGGCTGAAAAATGTATAGCTGGATGTGTGTGTGTGTGTTAGGGCCTCATTTTAGTGTTCGCTATCCATCTTGCCTCGCTCTTACTTGAAGGGTACCCTTATCTTAGCTGGATGATTAACTCATGCTGCTCCTTACATTTTTGTTTTTGTGGCACTGGAGTGGGCTTTATTCTGATGTTAAAGGGTATGTTTGAAGATGAGTAACACTATGCTGTGAGCTGGGGTCCCCTTACCAACACTGGGGAGCAGGATCAGTATCCACCATAGGAATTAACAAGTGGGCCTTAACTGGATTTTATCAGAAAAGATTTTGTCTTGGACATTTTATACACATGCTGGGATTTGCGCTGGCGGCATCAAAGAGGCAGGCTGGCTGATATTGGTTATGTGGTGTGGGTATAGATGTGTGGGGGGGATATGGTTATGTGGTGTGTGAAGGCAGGGCTGAATCGTTACAGCTAAACTGGAGGGGAAGTACTATGTCTTTTTTTGTATGGTCTTTTTTTTTGCTGCTTTTTGCCAATTTTTTTTTTTTACATGTTTTCAAATATTGCTAATATTTGTAAATGTTCTTCGAATTTGAAATTCCAATAACGGGTTAGAAAATTATGTTCCATATATTTTAGGGCCTCTGTTGCACAGGGGCCCTTGGAATCACCCACCCCATTATGGTGGTCAATCAATGGTTCATGATGTGGTTCAATAGAGTAGTCCGCCCCCTCCCCCCCAATCTGCTGGTAATTCATTCCAATATGTCATGAATAAGTGAACTATCCACAGACCCCATGTATAACATGATTGTGTACTTGCATCGGTAACGTTGAATTGATGAATTACGCACAGTAGGACATTGCCTACATTAAATATAGTAGTAATGAAGTACATTGTACATTTTTCACATTACATTGTATAACATGTATCATGGGATGACTGCAATGAAAATCATGCTTTTTATATACCTCAAAGGATGAAGGAACAATGGATGAACACACTGCTACACCATGCATGTCCACTTAGGAAATGGCCAAAATCGGTACCTTTCACCCTTAACGATGTCTGTAGTGTCCATTTTGCAGGAAGTGTCTGAATTACAGTGCTCAACTTCCACCAGGTGCAGAAGCTACAGAACATAATATCAAGTCGCGCCACTCAGTATAACCATGACATGAAGAGGAAGGAGAGGGAGTTCACCAAACTGAAGGAGCGCCTCAATCAGCTTCTAATCGACAAGAAGGACAAGCGTCTGGGTACGGCTCCTGCGCGGCTCTGCCCTCGGGCTGCCGGCCAACCCATTCCAAAGCCATCGGAGACCCTGCTCCCATGTTTCTTGGTCACTTTTTGTGTGAATATTGGGAATGGATTTCACATGATAAATTTAATCCTTTTTTTTTTTTTTCCCTTTGTCCTCCAGCTATTGAAGTCTTGAATTACGTGGGGAGATCTGATGGGAAG
This sequence comes from Petrocephalus zakoni, assembly GCA_026774425.1. Taxonomy (NCBI): domain Eukaryota; kingdom Metazoa; phylum Chordata; class Actinopteri; order Osteoglossiformes; family Mormyridae; genus Petrocephalus; species Petrocephalus zakoni. The sequence goes on from JAODKN010000044.1 coordinate 14,763,077, forward strand.
CGAAGCCTCTGGAAGACCGGGAAGACGGAAGCCAGGTCCAGTGCTGCCTCAGAGTCTGTGTCTGGAGATCAGAAGTTTTAATGCTGACGGCCTTGTGCCTGCTTTTTTTTCAGGAACGAGGGTGAGATGTACCAGACCCTTCTGAATGATTATGATAGGCGGCAGAAGGAGCTGATGCTGGAGAACGCGGAGCTGAAGAAGGTCCTGCAGCAGATGAAGAAGGAGATGGTCTCTATTTTGAGTCCGAGGAAGCGCAGCTCCAAAGGAGAGACAATCGAAGACAGCCTCGAGCTGGTTACTATCACCCTCCCTCATCTCCCTTTCATTTTGGGAATATTCAAAATCCATGGCTAAGTGTGGGGGCGTGTCTTGCAGCCCGGGTCTGAAAATGAGGAGGAGGTGTGCGACTCGAGCCGGGAGAGCCTGGAGCTGTCGTGCGAGCATGCCCGCGAGCAGCTCACCAACAGCATCCGGCAGCAGTGGAGACGGCTGAAGAGCCACATGGAGAAGCTGGACAATCAGGGTGAGCGTCTGGCGGGATGTACCATTATCGGCTTTTATCGGGATGTACCATTATCGGGTTTGGGGGGGTGATGAGGTAATGCAGACCATAGCTGTAGAATGCCATCCCATTTCCAATAGGATCTACGTGACTGTAATCCATGCTGATTTGATTGTGGTGCAATCACTGAGCTCTAGGCATCTTGGCTTCCCCTAATAGTCTCCATTTAATTACTGCTGTGTCACTTATGGGTTGCATCTTTCATTTTCTCCCTCGCTTTTTTTTTTCTTTCTTTTCCGAAAGGGCTTGATTTACGTGTTTTGAAATGAATCGGTCTCTTGCTCGCTGGGTTACCAGGAGCTGGTAAACCCAGGTTATGCTAATTACTGACCAATTTTTCTATGAAGCACCCTGATTTTCATTAAAAGGCTCAGAATTCAATAAGTCTAATCAATAGTGCAGTACATTTTACGCTGCATGAGCCGATGGATGTTTTCGGAGTCATTTGGACAGGCGAGTACTTTTGTTCATTTGTTTAGGTGTCTGTGCAGGTGTCCAGAAGGTCATGGGTTCAAATCCCGTGGCTAGCGGTGCCATTACTGGCCAAGGCCTTTAAGCCAAACTGCTCCGGGGATACTGACCCTGTGCTCTTACCTCAGGCTTTATTCATCGTATGTTGCTTTGGACCAACACATCTGCTAAATGGAATCCTGTGCAATCTGAGTGTATTGACAGATTGATTATTTAAGGCTCTGTATGCTCTACTGAAGAGCTGACTTTGTCAGGTTGTGTAGTAGTTGAATTACAAATGTGCCGAGTTAAGCAGTTTTAAAAAAAAAGTCCCTGGCACTAGTGGCATTATTTTCATATGAAACAATTTGTTTTATGTGCATATTTTTTTTCTTATTACTTTTAAGCTTTTTTTTGTGTGTTCACACTTTATTTTTCTGTAGGTTAGTAATGCCATTTCAAGGGACACTCAGTTTTACTGCTATTATGTGCCCAATTCTATATTAATCTGCTAAACCATTTTTATTTCGAGATTTTTTTTTTTTTTTTTTCCCATCAAATTTCAACTGAAATAAAAGATCTTCTAGTTTTTATTTTTCACTAACAACAATAACCCTGCCTTGCACACAGCGTCCTTGGTGCAGAATGGCTCACTGGGTGATAATGAAGTCATTTCCAGGAAGAGCCACGAGGAGACTGTGGAGAAGCTGAAGCTGGAAATCCAGCAGTGCAAAGACTTCATTCAGGCTCAGCAGCAGCTGTGGCAGGTATGACCTGGAGAGTCCGGCCTGAAGTGGCCGTCCGCTGAGTACTGTCACCTTCATGACCCTCCTGGCCCTCTGCTCCCCCCCGACCGAGTGCAGCAGCAGCTCAGCTCCCCATGCGACGACGAGACGGCCGCCCTCCTGAACGACTGCTACATGCTGGAAGACAAGGAGCGTCTGAAAGAGGAGTGGAGGCTCTTCGATGAACAGAAGAAGAATTTTGAGAAGGAGAGGAGGAATTTCACAGAAGCTGCCATTAGACTGGGCCATGAGGTACTGGGCATAGTGTTTGCAAATGCTGCGCTCCTCTCGTTTTAAGGAAGCATAAGCCGACATGGGTCCGAAATGACCGCAAACGTCTTCCTGCTTTACTTCCTTCAGAGGAAGGCATTCGAGGAAGACCGGGCAGTGTGGCTCAAACATCAGTTCCTGAACATGACGCCATTTCTGGACCGTAAGAAATCGCAAAGTGCCTTAAAGAGTGAGTGCCATTTGGATGCGTGCCATCGCGGCAGAATGCGGAGGGGTGAAGTGGATCGCATGACATGGTCTTCACACTCTGCTCTCCCTCAGGTCCCGAGTCTGAAGTGAGCGTCGCTCCAGAATCTCAGTATCTCAATGCTTTTTCTACCCCCAAAGTGGCGCCGGCAAAGATTCCGTCAACGACTGACCTCTACCGCACGCTCCGCCTCCTTCCCGAACATGGGTACCGTTCACTTTGAACATATAACTGCTTAATGCATTGTAGTACGGATATTTCAATTGGCTTTTGTAACATTTATTTTTTTATTTTATTTTATAGCTCACCTCGAACCCAACCAAAGAATGGAAACTGGCAGGACTCGGACGTCATCCTCAGCCGAGACGTCTCAGCCAAGTCGGGACTCTTGGGAGCGGCCGATTGCAGTATCTATTCGTTTGTTGGCACCGAGAGCAGCCCAAACTGACGCTTTGCACTTCGACTTTCTACAAACTTTATAAAATGCTGGCCCTACATCATCCATGAAGATTATTTTTTAAAACCATTACATTGGCCATCTGATGCTTGAAAGAACATGCCAAAAACATATTTTATCTTTTTTTTTAATGATATTCAGTGACGTATTGGTCTTCACATGAGCCAGTTCTAACGTGTATGTGCACAGCTATCCTATGGAAGCATCTCGTATTAGACGATTTGACGGCTGATTGTAGTACAAGTAGTAATTCCAGATCTTCAAAGATGTTTTGTAGGTACTGTCTGTATATATTTGAGATTAGCATATTGTACATCTTTGGTTTATTTATTTTGTAATGTGTAGATCTTATGGGAGGAATTTATGTAGCTAAGTTGCACATTTAACAATTTTATATATCTATAGACTAATTTTATGGGATTTTTTCCCTCTTAGACCTTTTGGCAAATCCTTGGTGTTTGCATTACTCATGCTGCTCTTAGTCAATGCAATTAGCTTTTGGATTAAACATAATTAAAATGCATATAATAAACTTTTCACACGTTCCTTGTATTGATAATTCAAATGATTTAAATTGTGAATGCTACATATAAATAAAACGAAGTCCAATTTAAGATTATAGATCCCGGGATCTAGAATGATGTTTTCAACGGTTTGCCGTTTGCTGTGAAGGGATTAGTATGATTATTGCCCACCAAAATGGCTACGTTTAAGCATTGGCGTTAAATAAGTATTTAAATCTGTTGTCCTGTTAGTTTCCTTGTAGTTCTCCAGACTTGACCATTGTGTGCGCCATCCCTTAAACCAAACTTATTTAGTATGTGGAATGCATACAGTTCTGTGAGTTGTGTAGAGTGGAGGGAGTCAGGGGTGTGTTCTTGCTCCTACTCTGTTCAATGGTTGCAAGGACTGAGTGTTGGGCAGTGTTGTGGGGTCCAGTAGTTTTGGGGCTTCAGTTGGTGAGGAAAGATTTACTGATCTTGACTGCCAACGATGCTGTGACCTTCGTAGAGTCGATGGAAGCTCTGATCGAGACTCTTGAGAGACTGAGTGAGGAGTCTGAGTGTCTGGGTTTGAGAGTGTCCTGGTTAAAAACTAAGATTTAGGGCTTTAATGACCTCTTGGGCACAGCCATCAGCAGTGTATCTGTTTGCGGGGGGAGTGTCGACCGCGTTGAGAGGTTTACTTACCTCTGCAGCGACATTCATGTCTCTGGTGACTCTTCCTATGAAATCACTAGACGGATTGGGAGAGCATGGGGGGTCATGAGGTCGCTGGAGAAGGGTGTGTGGTGCTCCCGATATCTTTGCAAGCGGACGAAGGTCCAGGTCTTTAGAGTCCTGGTGCTTTATGGTTGCGAGACATGGACGTTATCCAGTGACCTGAGACGAAGACTGGACTCCTTTGGTATTGTGTCTTGTACTGAATCCTTGGGTACCTTTGGTTTGACTTTGTATCGAACGATCGGTTGCTCAGGGAGTCCCGAATGAGGCACATTACCTGCATTGTGAGGGAGCGCCAGTTGAGGCACTACGGCGTGACTCTGAGGATGATCCAGCTTGTAGGATCTGTAACACCTGGCTGCGGCAGATGGATGGCCATTTCTGGAGGGTGGGATTGGACTGCGTGTCTGCATGGGGAGGGTCGCCGTGTGGTGGGTGCAGCAACGCGTTGCGCCAGCGCATGCTCCCCAACCTGACAATGTTAAGCCCGGAGGACTTGATCATTTACCTGAAATTTGAATGCTAGTTCAGAGGTTTTTTTTTTGTGACACATGCATGATAAACATTGGAACATTCAGTATTGATTCGCCAATTACTTTCCGATTAATCCTATGCCATATTACCCTAACTGGCAATAAACTTATGAATAATGCTTAATTCAGCTGCCTGAGTTTTCAAAGTGTTCTGC
>JAODKN010000044.1:14773821-14789095 GCA_026774425.1 Petrocephalus zakoni
GGGCGCAGCGGTTAAGGGCACAGTGTTAGCTTAGGACCCAGGTGGTAACGATATGGCAATTGTGGACCACATCAGGTGATATATGGACCATGTTAGAATTTTATGCACGACGATACTTGCCTGAAAGTGCAACACTGCATGATGAATACAAATACAAATATAACATTTTCCCCATTTTCCAAATTTGCCAAAAACCAGGACCACACGTTTCAAGATTTTTAAAAGAAAAATTCAAAATGTGCTCAAAAGTATAGAGACTTTGATTGTTTTCTAACATTTCCAGCTATGCAATCTGGAATTGTAATCCAGTAAACTACCACATAGAATAGGCATTAATTTAGTGACTTATGCCCAATTACTCTACAGAGAGAATCTTGCAAATCAGCTGCATTACACAACCCCAGTCCAACAAAGTTCTTCCAAGGAAATCTCAGAAATCCCCCATGATGCCTGGAATGTTCCCCACCTTCAACCACTCCCCAATCAAAGTGTCCCTGTCCACCAGATGGCAGGTTTGTCTGCATGGGAGATTGTCCTACAGAATAATCACCTGAAAAGCATCTCCTACAGAAGAAGTGTCCGTGCATGAAAGGGCTGATGCTTTTAAGACATGTTAAGACAGACAGCTGATACATGTCTTACTGAACAGGCAGACTTCCTCTGTATAAAGTTCCATCCATTTATTTCTGGGTATATTCAGGTTAATTCACCCATTACACTACACTGGGAGACTGACATTTTCATTTCTGTGACAAATTTGGCATAAATCCTCCTTAAATTAAGAATATCCCATTGTCCCACTAAATCACCATCACGTGGGGCCTAACCTCAGCCTGGATGGGGGATGAGGCCGAGTTCGCGTTTATTCACCTGGTCCTTGAAAGCTGTAGCTTGCTCTTCGAACCCCGCGGCCTTGAAGTAATCCACCACATCTGCCACTGCCCAGTCAGCTGGGTCCGGCAGCTGTCCATTCTCCAGCAGGCTGGAAAGTGAGGGGGCGTGGCACAGACCCCAGTGACCAATGAGGCGAGGAATCCATCTTCCCCTTATCATCTTTGCATTTCAGAAGTTTAACACACTGACAGAATAACTGGGCACATGTGGCTGTGACTCTAAGTGTCAGGATAAGTGGGACTGACTTTTTACATTATCAAAAGCAAAAAGCTCATCTCTCAGTTCAGGATTTACTCATTTTAGCTACTTGTACATATACTATATTACTGTAAATATTCTGGTCGGTTTTCCCAACAAAACCAGAGACGCTGCAGGTTACCATTAAAACTTACTCGACAGCCGGCGCTGAGGGAGACACATAAGTCAGTTATGGATCTATAGCACAGGAAGATCTAACTGCTGCAGGGGAGCATTCACAACCCCACCCCCCCCGAAATGCGCCTCTGTCAGTTGACACATGGCATATGGATGGACGGTAACTTACTTCTTGGTGTCCACTGAGCCATTAGTCTTGTTCTCCATGCCAGCTGAGGGATAAACAAGCAAAATCAACATTCCTGTTTCCGAACACATGGGATATTAGGGCGCAATCTCCGCAAAATAGCAAAAAAGCATGACTCAGTTTGTGCAGAGGAATTTCAACAGAGACTTCGAAACAGGAACATTAATGAACACTGAAGGGTGTCACTATCGTACAAACCCCCCACCCCCCTGAACACACACACAGTGGGAAATCGTCCAATGACTCCCCGCATGCCGGATGGATCTCCCACAACCGAGGCCGGCACTTTACTGTCACAATTCAAAGCTAAACAGAACACTACTGCTCACAAAGAAACTCACGCAGCCAATGAGGAGGATTTATCGATTTCAAAGGCTGTGATATAGGATACGCATTATACAGCACTATACACCAGTCTGACCCAGGGTTTAAAACTGTTGTGCGAAGTTTTGCAAATTCATTCTGTTCTCCTTCTGTGACAGTCAGTCTCTCCAATCAGATGTGCCCAGAAGTAGCCCAAAGTGACTGCTTATACGCCCACAAACAACAGACATGTGAAACCCAAGAAAAATGTTACATTTGCAGTGCAAAAAAATATTGGTTCCGCTGCTGAGCCGTAAGTGAATTACCTACCTATGTAATGGTCAGCGATTGTTCACAGAAAGGTCGTATTATTATGGGTCCAAGCAGCGTTAGCTGCAAGATCCCTAATGTTTTATTACTGGAATTGTTTTATTTTCATTACTCTATTTAACTTAACACAGTCATGGCAAGCAGTTTACCAAGAGGGTTATAGTTATGTTTATTGTTTATTGTCTATAGTTTATTAGGTGTATGTTCTATATCATTTTTGTTAGAATAAATATATTTTAGATTTAATTCATATATTTCCATTCCTATGTTTGGATTGAGGTATAGCGCAGTTCAGATGTACTCAATTGCAGTTTTTATAATGCAGAGTAAAAAAAATAAAGATAAAAAAATCGCAAATCAAATCGCAATATCTGTCAGATAAATCGCAATTCGATATCTTCTTAAAATCGTTCAGCCCTACTTTTTACTCTGTAAGAAATAAAACAGGACCAAATCCATGACTAATTCTAGACTGACCTTACTCTTGAAAAACAGACTACCTACATGATGACCACCGACAGAGGCCACCACAGTACGTTAAGATACAGTCTACCAGAGACTAAGCACCGGGCCACTTCCTGCATGCCTGTGGAAATAGTGGGCAAAATGCATATAAACATACAGTGCACTGAGGTGTGGACGAGAATCTAAAAATTGTGGAATTCTGATTCCACTTTTGCCCCATAAAGCTGGCCTACAATTAGGTGCGGAGGCACGTGTCGCTGTGCCCAGGGACGGCAGATTACAGGGGCAGCTGGCTGGGCTAGAGCTCCGCCTGCCTTCGCTTCAGAAGCTCCCGCTGGTGTTTCCACTTTGTTCCCCCTCCCGCTGAAGCTCGCTCCTTGGTCACCCTGCTCGCAGGCCCCCCCCACCCCAGCCGCCTTCCCTGGCCACACCACAATGTGCGCTCCCATTGATGCACTCGGAGAGCCAGTTGCTTAGCAACATAGAGGAACAGGGCTTGACAATGTACTGCAGTGTTGGGGAGGGGGGGGGGAAATCACTGAATATGTAATTGGCAATCATAAACCAACTAAGCAGCTATTGATAATCAATTATTAAAGGTTAGTTTAACACTCATTAAAAGGGAATTCAATATTATTTCAGAGTTTGCTTGAATATCAGCCTAAATTAAGAATAAAATAAGTGCTAAGTGTCCTTGAAATGGAAGAATTCTTCCATTTCTGTCAAATATTCGCGCCAGAGGTACTACGTGTGCGCTGACATTAAGCTTTGTATTTAGCTATTTCACTTCCCTATGCATCCCTTACTCTTATCAGGTCTAAAATGATACAGCGTCACTTTTAGACGTTAAGCATAAATTGCATAATCAACATACAATCCAAGACGCCTGCGTATGCTGAGGGACACTGCATATCTATTCTGTTAGTTACTGCATTTATCATTAATTTTAGAGCACAGATGGATGACAAGTCTTGGAAACAGCACGGATGAAAGTGTCTTTATTTGGAGCAGCGGGGGCGCGTATTATCGCGGCACCGGCGCATGTCTCGCGGAGCGGCGCGCGCCCGCGTTATATAACAATGGGACTGATTACGGCGTTTAAAAAAGAAAAGGCGTCCGCTTAAAAGGCCAGGATGCAACAAGCTGGACGCTTTAAGTTCTATGATTAAATGTCAATATCTAGGTAAACAACGTGCAAGTTATGAAGGGACCCCCCCCCCGATCGTTCCCCGACTTCTACGTTCTCTCATCCAGAAAGCATCTCTCCTGAGTTTAACTTGATGCCGCTAAGGCTGATGAGGGAGTCTGTATCTTTGGGGCTTTTACTCATGTTCCGCCAGAAATACAGTATTTATACATATGTGGACTTCAGCTTGCAAAAGTATACTTGTCAGTTTAGTGTCAAAACCAGTTCTGTTTTTCCCCGGGAAAGCCTTAACACAGTCAAAGCCGACTAGTCGTTTTATTGTCGGGTTACATTAGTGTCAGTCCATAGAGGATAACAAACGTCAAAGGACTGACAACATGACTCGGAACATTCGATGGAGACTTAATTTGGATTTATTTACACACACCGTGCACAATATAATCACAGGTCAGAAAGAAAATACAACCCAAAAGGCTATACAAAGAAATGTAAGGATAAAACAAACTCACTTCCAGCTGCTAAACTGCCACAGCTGTATTCACAGTAAATGCTTATGGTAATATCCAGGCATTCAATGCGTTCCCGTATTCAACAACCAAAATATCACCAAAAGTGTCTCTTCCCTCTCTCTCTCTCACACACACACGTTGAATTAGACAACGAAAACATTTATTTTTAACTAATGCGGTTAAGACTTTATTTCTGTGACTGGTGTAGTTCTGGGTGCTTAATCACCATAACTCACCCTATATTCTTACGCACAATACTGTAAGAAAGCGAGTCCCCGGGCTGTTTACGGCAGAGACCACAGAGAAATATATGACCCATTTAATGAACTGCAAAACGTTGCTGGAGAAGAGGCGGAAAAAAACATACTTATGGATGCATGTATAAAGCGTTTCCACAAAGTAGCAGAACTTAAAAATTACATTTTCCCCCAACTCTCATCCAGGTTGTCACTCATTGCAACAGCAGGGGATTTTCACGTTTGCATATGCTTCAGTTAATTTAAATAAAACGAGATAATGTTCTGCTTTTAACAGAATACCAAGTGACGTACTCCAAACAAACAGATAAATAAAAACACAAATAAAGCAGGACTGTAAACCACATTGCCCCGCCGTGGGTGGAAAAGCACACTATTTACCGACCTTACAGTGCAAACACACGTCAAACCAGAACACTGTTTTCTAACTGTGTCTAACTGTTACAACATCCAGAGGAGACCTTCGCAGTACGCGTCCTTGGGGGGGAGCACAAAAAAGCCATAGACTTATTCTTAGATAAACTGACTTAATTTTTTAAGACTGGCCAAGAGTCTGGTGGTCTCCAATTAATACGCATGGTACTATTTACACTCGCAAATGATGGCAAGTTATTTCTGCAAGATCGCAGAGACTCGGCATGGACTCCGTCCGCCGTGTGAATAATCCGACGCATCAGGAGTCCTGCCGAGCCCATCCTGACAGCCTGGACGCTAAAGCCGCCGTCTTATTGCATTGCAAACAGCAGCATGGGCAAAGCCAAAGCCATCTGCCCCGAATGTGACATTTAGCTAGCTGGATGCTGCAAATGCGCGAATAAACCAACAGCTCGCCGCCAAAGCGGAGGGGGAACTTCCCGGACCGGCCAGAACCGGAATTAAGCTAGTCGGCCGGCACTTTTTCAAGCCGCAAAACAAAGGCGCTTACCTTATTTTGTAATTTGTGCTGCTGGCTCGTTAGCCAGATTTTGCGAGCAGCTTCCTTCCCCGGACTACATTCACGGCCACGGTTCCCAGCGAATTTGATGGCCTTGGCCAATCGGCTGCGGCCGCTTGCTCGCAGGGGACTCTGGGAGGTGGAGTCTTTCATCCTCAACTTGATGGCGTGGAAAAGCCTGGCTCTGGAGAAACGGTTCAGCCGGAACGGAAAACCCGAACGGTGGACGACGGCGGGTCCAGTCCCTAGAAATGGGAGGTTCGGCAAGCAGTACGGTTGATGTAGGTGCAAGGGGCGCTAAAATAACTACATGTGCACAGACCGATAAATGAGGGTTATAGCTGTCTCGTGTAATAATATATTTCTTTTTCCTTTACCAGTCTCATGTTAAGTTGTCTTCATCCTGCAACGCACGAGCCATCAGGGCACAGCAATACTGCCAATGCAATAAGATTCACAATGCTAAACATAAACATGCTATAGGTGACAAGCCTTGGTGTCCCGCGGTACTAGCCATTTAAAGTTCGTGACAACGCATATAGGACAGCTGATTCTTTGAAAATAAAAAAGAGGGGCATCAAAAGCACGTATTTTGCCTGATCGATTTTCACTGAAAGATCAACAAACACAATCTGTAGTCGAAATAAGCTTCATAAGGACCAGAAATCCCCCAGACATTAAGAGGATACGTCATTAAGCAACAGATTGCATATACGGGATTTTTGAAGTGCCAAAAAATGTAATACCCGCCTCCACACGCGGCAGTCCTTCTTATTTAAGTACTAACATACCGATATGATGACCGTTTCCTTAGACTTGATATGAAAATGGACAAACATGTCTGCCAAGCAACCTTCATTAGTAATTCATACCGCTTCCATTTCTAATTAGTCAGCTTCTGAAACTGCCGGACACAGCACACAGCTTGCATTTGGGATGGGGGGGGGGGAGCTAATTTGACAGCATGCATTTATTTTTGTTTCATGTCTTGCATTTGAAAAGCAGGATTCAGGTACTGAATAATTTGTTAAGCATCTAGCATTCTGTGCAGCATCATGGGTTTGGGATGGAAAATTTCATTATTGGTCCCCAAGAGCTAATTTCACCTACCTAGAAATATCATCAAGGATTTTCTGCCATTTTGTTTAAGGCCTCAGTCAGACACCACATGCCATCTCATAAAGCATGAGAACAGACGCTACCTACCAAAATGGTCTGTGTAAAGCAGCCTGTTCTCAGGCTTACTGAATCACAAGAGGTTCCCCAGGACTTCCCTGATATCCAAGACAGTTCCCGTTTCCGTGATAAGGGGTGACCTCCACCAGAGGCCCCTGGGTCTGTACTGTAAGGACGCCTGCATATCTGACACTTCCTGCGTGGGCTGTGTGCCTCTCTGCTGCTCACGGTAAAAGTCCTCTCTACTCTCGATTCCTCTGCTGTACTGGTCCTGAAACTTCTCCTTCCTAAAAGTGAGATATCATTGCATACGTCTGGTGACCTTTGTGACCCAAACTGGATATGATCCTTCCAACATGCTTCTGCAGACAGGATGAGAAATTTGTCAGGTGGGGGCACCGATTCACATCTGTAAACTAGGTACATTATCTGTTTTGGTAATATGGTATTTGTGACTGAAAGTCTGCTTTGTGTGCGCGCTTCGGGCTTTATCAGACATGCTTTTATCACCACATGATTTGTTTTGTAGCTTGTCTGTACAATCCGTGTTGTGTTGTGAAATGTTACCGTATTAAATTAGTAACAGAGTGGGCTGGCTGTCTAAGCTTCATTTAGGCTGGACCAGCAACGCCTGAACATCCGAACATTAGCTAAAATCCGCAATACCAATGATAAATGTGATCTCCAGCATTTATTAAAATCTTTTACGTTCATAAACGACAAAATTTACCATAGATTATCGCATACAGCTTGCATACAACAGCATGTTTAGTCTAAATGAAATACAAAAGATTAATATTTTCATACAAAGAATTTTCTGTTCTTTTATTAATGTGATATAGGTATTTTTATATAACACACGCACGCGCGCGCACACACGCACATACACACAGACCATTTGTTACATATTCTGCTACAGCAAAGTATCTTGTACTTCCCTTGAACACAGAAAAAAAAATGGGGTGGTCAAAAAATACAAAAACAAAAAAAAAAACTGCCATCAGCCTTTTAGATGATGTGCAAAACATTAAATCAAATACATATAGAATTGACAGTGGAGCCCATAATGTTTTTGTGAAACAGCTATAAATGTGAATTTAAAAATATATATATTTCAGTGAGGGGTGTCATGTAGCTTACATAAGGGCTGTAAAAGGATTCATACCAACTGACACACCAACAAATATAGTTGCTATATATAATCTATATATATATGGAGGCAAGTATTTTCACATGGGTAGTATTTCATACACGTGAGCAGAGAAACCTTCAAAAGTAAGCAAAACTATCCCGTCTTAACAGTTTAAAAATAAAATTTATTAGACAGCATCTTTCTCTAATATGTATAAATAAAAACAAATATCAGAAACAACGCAAAATGTGCCGTATGAAATGAGTCAAACACAGAATAGAGAGACAGAAAGCTGGCAAACGTAGGATTTTTCAGCTCTTTTTAGTCGATGCGCGAAAGCAACTTAATCAAGTGTTTAACGAACACGTCGCCCGGGCACTGCACTACATCGCTGTTTGAACGAAATAAACCACGCACATAAAAATGGATGTCTTGGGAATATGGCAGCTTTACAATCTCTTCCGAGAAAGTTGCAAAACGGCTTAAGCGGTAGAAACTCGTGATAGATTAGAAATCGCACGCTGGCCCAAACCAGTTCGACCAGGACTGTTCTGCGGGCAAACCAGACTGGACCCTTCTTGCCCCCAGACTTTACAGCTAGCTACAAAGTGACTGAAATCAGCCATTTCCATTTGGGAGGGAGCATACGGTGGAGATATACAGCGATGTCAAAGGCTAAAGTTTGAGAGTCCGTGATTTGCTGCGCCTGAACGTTTAGTCGCCAAATGTACCATCCTGCAATCGACTATATTACTTCCATACCTGGATTAAGGAACTCAAATATAAAATTAGCTATTTATGAGTTGATATACTTGTAAAACACTGCTACAAATGGTACGATGACCTATCTACTGCTTACCATTTCCTGTTTTTTTTGCTACCGTCTACAGTAGCCAGCTGTACAAAGGCCTGAATTCGGACCAAACTAAGAACGTCTGTGGGGTCAGTGGTACCGAGTTTCTAGGACACCGAGGGTCATTATTCCCTTGCCATCCTCTCAATTTCTATTTTTGGTCATTCTCTGAACACACACACGGCGTTTTAGATGCTATCTGTTTGATAGGCAAATGCACAAAGAACAGGCAAATATAACTTGTGAAAGAAAGTCATCGAGATTCTCATTTTAGCCGAGATAGGATTTGCTCTTGGTTTTAAAATCCCCCCAGACACGTAACAGACAAATTCCAGCTGGAAAGAACTAGAAGCAACATGTATCTTCGATTTGAACCCAAATTACACACCAAATGCAACACCGCCAGGGACGATCACTCGATCACATTGAAGGATGTTAGGTCTGTTTAGTCTTTCCTAGCTGATCGTTTTTTTTTTTTGACCTGTCAAATGCCACTGCTTTAAAACAAGAGGCAAAACAACATTCAAGACAACTATGACGGACTGAGAAACGGGGTGGGCTGGGGAGTGTTTCTGCTTAAATGTGCCGGTAATATGTCAGTGCTAACTACACATTATGGGTCATGGCAATAAGGACCTCCATCACATACTGGAATGAAGGGACTAGGTATTTGAACAAACCGGATGATCTCAGTTCCAACCACAAGCTCTTAGCAGAGTGCAATGATCCCAGTGTCTGAGCCCTGATGTGACCTCACGCTCGCTCTAAAACTCCAGAAACTCCTTGGCGCATTTCTCTGTAATAGACACGCGGATGTCCTCCTCTTCATAGTCGTCGAAGTTGCTCGTATCGCCTGCACCTCTGCACTTTGGTATGAAAGGAGCCTCTACCTATGAGCAAAGACGAATCAGACAGGAGGCAGGGGATCAAAGAGGAGGTACAAGCTAAAGACAGAGTACGACAGATCTACGCGAACTGGCTTCCCCTTGTACAAAACAACATTTTTCATTATGTGTCTGATCTAGTGCCCAGATATCTGGCTCCCAAGTAATTCTGACCTGAACCCTGACACCTAATAGAGCCTGCTTTTCGACAAAGGGCGAATCCTTACCTTTCTCTCATAAATGGCAATCCAGTCTGTTGTGGCGAACCACTTGTGGTTTTTAATGTCATTCACTCCGTTCTTCAAATTTCCGTACCGCTTGGTCAGGTCGACCTGGAGCAGATTCCTCAAAAGGTCTTTCAAGTCTGAGCTGAAGTGAGAGGGGAATCGTACCTGTGGAGGAACGGACAGAACAGCGCAGACTAAAGACCGATGGAAAGAGACACACTTCATTTAAAGAGGCAGGTGGTGATTTTTACTCTGGATGAATGAATGCTGTCAATTAGAAATTAAGTTAATGTCCATGCACTTCTGTCAAACACCCCCAATGAGGAGGCTGGTACACACAATTCCAGGTGCAGAAGCTGACTTGCACTGTCTGTTATCTGGAGTCACAGTAAACTTAGTGCATATTCTCAAGCTCATTCATGTCCTCCACAGCCATCTGTGTGAAAACGGTTTCCTATCATCTGTTGACAAACGAGTGCAATGGCCTCGGGGCACTGGCTTCTCTCTAAAGAGAGAAAAGGAACCACATGATCTCTGGTGCTGGAAGCACTTTCTGAAGATCTCCGTACCTTGCCAGACACTATCTTCTCGTAGATCTGGATAGGCTGGTCTGCAAAGAAGGGCGGATAGCCAGCTGCCATTTCATAGATCAGAACCCCCAGGGCCCACCAGTCCACAGCCTTGTTGTAGCCCTAGACAAAGACATTTTCCAAGTCATGACCAAAAAGAGGTGACGACACCCCCGTGCTGGAGAAGAAGTGGGTTAGAGGCGTTTAGCAATTTTAGCCACACAGTGTCACACACCTTGCTAAGAATGATTTCGGGTGCCAGGTACTCCGGGGTCCCACACAGCGTCCAGGTCCTGCCTTTTACTCTTTTGGCAAAACCAAAGTCTGTCACCTGAAATGCCAAGGATTTAGGAATAATTATAGGAGACATTAGTGCCCTATGTGTTGGACTTTTAGAACCAGGACCGATTCTTAAACAATAACCCTCAAAGCA
The DNA here is from genome assembly GCA_026774425.1 of Petrocephalus zakoni. NCBI lineage: Eukaryota > Metazoa > Chordata > Actinopteri > Osteoglossiformes > Mormyridae > Petrocephalus > Petrocephalus zakoni. The sequence continues at coordinate 14,784,497 of JAODKN010000044.1, forward strand.
TCATGACGGTAGTTTAAATGGGACATTACCGACCTGGATGTAGCCATGCTGATCAATTAAAAGGTTTTCGGGTTTCAGATCTCTGTAGATAAGGTCGAGTGAATGGAGGTACTCAAAAGTCAGGACTATCTGAGCAGCATAGAAGCGTGCATGAGGTTCGCTGTGGGAAGAAGCGGGCGCGGGGTTAGCGACGTGCGAGGGCCACCAGAGCCGACCGCACAGAGCAGGTGGGCAAGAAGCAGAACTACTGCCCACTCTCTCAACCCACCTGAACCTTCCGATCCGTCTGAGATGTGAAAACATTTCTCCACCTGGAACATACTCCATCACCATGTATAAGTTGGAGTTGTCCTGGAATGAAGAATGACAGCATGATGGCTCTGACCTTTCCTGGCAGCTAAACGCCGGCTCATTCGCGACGGGCTCACCTTGAAGGCGTACTCCAGCCTCACGAGGAAGGGAAAGGACACCGCCTGCAATATCCGCTTCTCGTTTAGCGTGTGCTCGATCTGCTTCAGCTTCACCACCTGCACCGGGAGAGACAGGCCAGCTGTCAGCGAGGAGCGGCAGTTCAGCAAAGGATACCAGGTGCCTGAAGTATCAAGTCAAGGCAGCTAAAGGTTCCTCAGCACAGTATAAACATATCAATAGCATAAAAAACACTCACAAAAGCATAACAAATAGCAAGAAAAAAATTTGGAGCACAACACTGATTTCAGTCAACAGAAATCAACAAACTTTGGTACATTAAGGCCTGACCAAGGCCTGAGGACAAAGAACAAATCCAGAAACATCTTTGAAACTAAATCCTCCAACGCACAAAACCTCTCCCCCAAAACCATGTGAATTATGCATGAGAAGCTCCACTGCTCATTGAACACCTTTATTTCAATGTGCATTTCCTTGAACATCCTGCAGGGGGCGATGGAGAAAAGAATCAGTAATGTAATTGGCGACATTCACCTACCTTCTGCTTGTCCAGAATCTTCATCGCATAGTACTGCTCTGTACCTCTATGTTTTACCAACATAACCCTCCCGAATGAGCCGGTGCCCAGCGTCTTTAGCCTTTCAAAGTCATCGAGGCCCGTTGTGCTCTGATGAGGGAAGTGACAGCCAATTAGGAGTCATTCTCTGACTAGGGGTACATGTCATGTCCACAGGTTGTATTTGTCAATTTTACTGAATATTCACTTCAAGTAGTGATTAAATTTCATATTGGGGTACATTTCTTTCCAACAGCGCAAAACAGTCAACAGGTTACATCATTTATTTAGCAGAAAATGTGTATGCTTCACTGGAATTTGCTTTTTTTGTGCTGTCCGATTTGCTAATGGTCAAGTTATGCTCTTCAAATGAACAGTAGGATACATGACTTTTGAATATTATTTTCATCATTATTTGTTCAAAATCATTAGAACATGAAGGTGTTTTGAAAACTACGTAACTCATTAATATACCATTAAATGATTCACTTTGTGTGTGTCTGAGAAATCTCAGTCAGTTGTGTTACCTGTTGACGAAACCCCTTTGACTTGGCAATGATTTGCTCCTAAGCCATATGACCAACACCAGTATTTCATCAATTTTATTGTCTGCACATAAAGCGGGTTAGCTGCTCATCAACTGTTATCAACATGTTCTTGTGTACTTGCTTTAGATTATATATTTTCAAAAACCTAGAGAAAGTTAGTTTAGAGTTGATTAAGGTCGTGAAGTGATATGTTAACACCTGGCAGTTATCACAAGGGCCTAAAATGAAAGAACTGTTACTCATCAAGCGTAACATAGTTGACAGGGATTAACACAGCTGACGATATTTGCAAGATTTACTGTCATAGTGTATGCTTACACTGAGTGTTTAAAAACATTCATGAACTGTTATACAGAAATGATATGGTAAAATGTGAACAAGTGGAATTACAATTAATGGAATGAATGATCAGAATGAATGAGTAGGAATATCCTACTCCTGAGACCTCACGTCAAGTGGAGATCGACAGACATATGGTGACTATGAGTAGGATGAGCTGGAAAGGACGGTTTGTGAATGAGAATAATTCAGTATTAACAGCATGCAAACGCATTAATGAGATGATGTTTTATTCTTCTATCGTTTCATGAGAACTTGTTAAATACAGATTTGTCTTTTTCTCCTAATGTCTAATTCATGGCTTCTGTGACAACTTTTGTCCATAACATAGTTAAAAATTATGAATTTTATGTTTACTTTCATTTAAACATTTCAAAAATCATTAGAGCTTAAGCTTGGCAACTAATGCATTTAGCACACTGTGGAGGGTTTTAGCAAAAAAAAAGTACATTCATTTCTTCACTTTGGATGATATGAAATGTACCCCTAATTATAAAATGATTCTTATAACGGGAATTATGGGATCGAGCTGCAAGCAGACCCAGAACCTGAATTCACACTCGAGTTTGGAACCCACATCTACTAGTAAATTTTATTTGAACATCCATTGAAGTACACTAACACAAGTAACTGCTTTACAAATAAAACTGTTTGGTGCTGTTATTGTTGAAAGCTTAAGAAGTGTTCCACATTCTTTTTTACATTTTCAGTTGGCCCTCCTGGTAGAAGTGCACACAGGTGCCGGCCTCAGATATCCGTACCTGTGGTGGGCATTCCCATTTCCGTAAGAAGTCTTCCTTAGCTTTGGCTAAGAATTCTTTTACTGTGGGGGGAGCAAAAGCAGATAAAAGTTAGACACACAAACTAACCATCTTTTAACAGGCTGACTTCTCTCAGTTAGGGAAGAATAGTCATTTCTGCAGTCAAAATTAAAACTTTAAGCAACTACAGCAAAATTAGTATTTAGCCATTAATATGGAAATGAATATTTATTCAAAATTCTTTAAACAATCTACACTCTTTATAAAATCATAAATAAAAAACAAAAAAGCAGGCAATCTGATTAGTGATGCAAGATCCTTAAGATTCAGAGATAAAACATTCACTTTTTAAAAAGCAGAACGGGGATATTTAAGAGTAAGATTCAATAACTGTCACACATCACTTCCAGATGTTAGTCTCTTTTCAAAATCGTTTCTTTATGGAGTGAAAGCACACCGTTACTACTAAAGGCACAGACAAGCTAGATGATGGAGACCACAGCTGACAAGAGACAGGAGGGGACGGCCATAATCACAGGAACTCCAGCGCAAAGTAAGCCAAAGGTTGGCATGATGCACACATTGTTTCCACATGCTTAAGTATCCAATTAAAGGAAGACTAACTCATGGCGCACAACTGATACAATGTCTAATTAACACTGGAGTAGGAAGACTGGCTGTTTCTGTGACTGTGGACGTCTTGTTGAAGAAAAAGCATACCAAAGGTCTCTACAGATCACCAAGGATTTGCAGGAACACCCACACGGATGGGAGGATGAGGGAGAGAGAGAGAGAGAGAGAAAGAGAGAGAAAGTTCATGTATTTACAACAAGCACATCAAAAATACATAGTGGATTAGAGGCATGACAGTTAGTGTCTATCAGACCAACAGGAAAAAAGATGGAGAAGACTGGTTTGAACAGACTGACCGTTACTTGAGTCCCCAAATACCACCCATTACAAGAGCAAAACTTTAGCATTGACCAAAGCATTATAGCACAGGTGGACCAGTTTGAGAAACATCACTGTAGGCCACCTTTCACTTACAACAAAACCACTATGTCTATATCTCAGACAGAAAAATGGACTGAATGGTTTAAATAATTATCTATATGGGCAGCCGGTAAATCAGGTCATTTTACATGCCTATGTATTCTGACATAATAAAATATCACAGTTTAATGCATGCTTTTAAAAGAATATCTCAGCAACAAGACCTACTGTTGCAATAATGCAGTATTTCCTAGATGGCTGACAGTCGAGATTTTTATGACCATTATTCAAAAAAAAAAAAAAAAAACAGCAAATCTACTGGGGATCAACTTCAGAAACAATTTTTTATATTGGCAGTTTAAAACAGAAAAGCCACAACGAAAACAAAGCTCTAGAGAAATCTTTACCATAGAAGACAACCGGATTTCCTTCCAAAATAAACAGACCACATCACTGGATGAAAGCTGAAAAACAAAACTTTCCACAGAACAGAACTGACTGGGCTATTTGCTGTAGGACCTGATACACATTCCTGGTTTTACGAAGAATTTAACAGAATGAATAAATAACTACCAATTGGAATATGGCATCACTCTACATCTCAGCAAGGCCTAACAGATATGAAACCTGACACAAACAGGATGTAAAACTAACATGTTGAACTGTACCTCATGGCAATGGAGAACATGCTCACAGGCACCTAATAAAAGTGCACCAAGCTAATGGTCAGGTCTTGATGGTTGACGACAGTATGGGGCAGAATTTTTTTGCAAAGGGCAAACATTAGCGGCAGGTTAGCGATACAGCACGACTTTGCAGACGTCTCGTCGTCTGGGGAGCTACGTGGGGGGCGCCGCGTGTGCAATGCAGCAAGGCAGCAAGGCAGCAAAGTGCAGCGCGGGAGCGGAAGCCTTCGGCCGGCGGTTCAGCGGCGGCAACGCGGGCGGATGGCGGCGGTGCGAAGACCACTCTG
>JAODKN010000044.1:14800284-14810702 GCA_026774425.1 Petrocephalus zakoni
CCCCCACCCCCCCCCCCCCACCCCCCCCCCCCCCCCCCCCCCCCCCCCCCCCCCGCCCGCGCCCCCCCCCCCCCCCCGAAGAGCTTCCTCACTTCTCTTCCAGTAAACCTTCACCATGTGTCAGGATTAAAAGTACAACTAAAACTCATTCTATATGCTGCCCTTGACCCAAGAGAGCGGTACTTCAGTCGTCTTTCAGAGCTTCATCCCAACTGAACAGAAATTACCCTCGGCTGGGGGGTGTGGGGGGGCACAGCTTCTATGGCACCTGCATCATCTTCTATGGCAACCTAAATCAGCTGTATTCATTAAAGCCAGTGTAATGCTGGACAGTCGGGCCAGAACCCCCGCACAGGGCAGATGCGCATCCTGAGAGTATTACCCTTTCGGGAAAGGCCTCCAGACCCCCGCAGAACCAGGCCCCTCTGCATCGGCCGGAGGCTGTTAGCGGGCAGCGTGCGCGGCCCCCCCTCGTCCCCGCATCTCAGCCCCCGGACTCCGGGAGCATCCCCCGCGGCGGAGGCACGGCGCCTGCGGATCGGCGGCCGGGCTGCAGCGGCTCGCAGGCCCCCTCCCCTCACGCTCACCGCGCCTTAATGCGCTATGATTAATGCCCCCCCTCACCGACCCCCCCACCGGCGGAGACCGGGGCGGGTATGAGGCGGCGATGGCCGGCCGTGCGGCCCCTCGGCCCCCCGGGCCCCCTCCCGCACTCGGCCCAGGCGGCGGGCCTGTCCAGGGCCGCAGCCCCCCCTCCCCCCGCCGCCCCCCCCGGGACTCACCGCTCTCCAGCTCGTTGCCTTTCTTGGCGGTGGCGGCGTTTCCCATCGTGCGGAGAAAGCGAGCCGGCGCTCGGCGGTGCGGCGGAAGGCGGCGGAGCTCGGACGGCTTCCCCGGTGTGGCCCGGTATGGCCCCGGTCCTCAGGCCGGGAGGCGCGTAACCGCAGGGGGGAGGCAGGCAGGCAGGGAGGGGGCAGGCAGGCAGGCCCCGCGTTCGCCGCCGCCGGGCCCTTCTCGCTCGTCTTCCCGGTACCTTAGCGGAGAGGCGCCTCGGCTACGCGGCTGTCATGCGGCTGCCCGTCCCCGGCGGCGCTCTCTCCGGCTCTCTCTCGCTTTCCTTCCCCCCCGTTTAGCCTCCACTGTTGATCCTCGTCCACCATCAAATACACACCGGAAGTGACGGTAGGTCACGGAAAAGGACGGGAGCCGCGCGGACACCTAGCGGCCAGAGCGGGAAGCGTAGCGCGGCGCAGGCAGCTTCTCCGAGGCAAGCAGCTTTTAAACCTAATTAAAGAAACAGTGCAAACAGAAAGCAAGGCTTTCCTGTATATAATTATCAACTCCCAGCTCTGACACTGCATGCATAGCTTTAACCCAGAGCTGCCCGGCTTCACCCTAGAGCAGGGGTGGTTATCTTATCCGCAAAGGGCCGGTGTCTGTGCGGGTTTTCGGGATAACCCGAAGGTCAGCTGTTCAAACCCGGGTGTGAGGACTCATCAGCCAACCAGGCCGCTAATTAGTTACCTAATTATGAGTTGCAGCGAAAACCCGCAAACACAGCGGCCCTTTCTGCCCACCCTATGCCAAAGACACGCTAAGCTGTCCTTAGTGTGTGGATATTTTTGTATCCTATGTCCCATTGGGGACTGCAAACCTTGGGTGGATTCGGTTCGTGTTTTGGGTTGTGTTACTGCCAGTCCCATCAATCACAGTGAGGGTCAGAAGGAGACCAGAGGACCCAAAGGGAACCGACACACCATGAGGAGAACACACAGGGTCCACAGACACGGAGCAGGGGCGAGATCTGCAGGGCTACCCACTGAACCCCCATGCTGCCCTTAAGTGGACAGGGAGGAGAGCAGCACCCACGTGAGGTCCGGTGCCGGCTTCGGCCTCGGGATGGTCTCTGTTCACGTGTCTCCACCCACGGCCCTGGCCAATTACAGGAGGCTAAGCAGGGGCACACCTCTGAAAGGGAGCCAGCCTGCTGTCTTATGGACCACTGCTGACAATCAGCACCTTGCCTTGTGTAGGTCAGGGGTCTCCAGCCTTATGTACTGTGAGAACTACTTATAGAACAAATATAATCTGGGTAGCTATGGGGGTTGGGGGGGGTTAGGGTTGTGACATCACTTTGCATGACTACTCCCAAGTTAAATATGCAAATATACATTCATACACAAACTACGAAAAAATGTTCTGATTTCTAATAATTGTTATTCAGGCTATTCATTGGCTCCCTGCAGGCGACTAGTAACTCAAAGCTAATGTGTCAGCGACCACTGATCCGGCGTCTTACTGGGAAAGCACTTTGATGCCCCATGTATCACAGCTGGGTGCTGTTTTGCTGTTTTACTCTGTATCTATAATGGAAAAAAAATCTTACAGCTGCATGTATTTTACTGGGATCTTTGACCCATATGCAGAATATCTTTAGGGATATACCACTTTTATACATGTGTCTACTGGGACTACGTCTGCCCAGTACAGCCTTGTGGAGGAATATGGCTATTAAATCCAGTTTCATAGAGGAAGGTGGCCTGGGTTTCACATCTGCCTGCTGAATCAGCTTTCTGTTTTATAGTTAAAACGGATCTCAGTGCGTTTTATGGGAAAGAAGACCGATTAATTATTTCTGATTAATAATTCCTCAGTGTTTTCAAACCAGGGGTAACTCACAGGTCATTTAGCTCTATACAAACATACGCAAAAACAATGTAATCCATAAACACACATACGAAATTAAATTACGAAGGATTCTGTGCCTGGGGTAAATTCCCACTGGCCACATTACCCTTCACGGCACAATTACGTGCGGCTATGCATTACCACACACATTCAGTCACCCAGTACAACAGCTACTTCCCAACAAAAAATGACCATGATAACAACGTGTTAAAACGTTCTGTCCAGCTGTGACTAAATGGGGTTACCGCTCTCTCCTTTATTGCGTAAGTGATGCCTGAAAGTGCAGAGTTTGACCTGGGAGACGCCTTTTATCGGACTCCAAGGCAGCGGACCCGAGGAGGGGGTGGTCAGGCTTGCTGACATTAACTGACCACACAAGGTTGTCTCGGAGGAAGGTAATCTTAACGCCGGCCGGGACATCAATCACCAATCACGATCGGATTCGCAAATGCTCAGCGACGTCTTTGGGTGGCCGTAAGACCTGCTGTACCCCATAAACATGTCAGTCTCACATGAGGACAGAGACCCAAATGTAATATAAACACTCAAACTGTTTTATGTAGTATTACACTTTTGTTTTATTTATCCCACCACCAGCTCTCCTCTATCATGGGGACAACTTTATTTTTCATTTCTATTACAACTTCAACGCATTAGGTGAGGCCACTCGGCACCCACCCCGTACCCTATCGATATACCGATACCATTTATCAAAATACAAAGAGACAGGCAGACATGAAAAACCAAGATTACGACCAAACAGACTGACCGACATGACAGGACGTGACAAAAAGGGAGACCTCATACCCTCAACTAATATAAACTATTACTACAGTCACGTTTTTAAACATCTGCCTTTTACTGTGATCTACACTTCTTGGTTTCAAATTGCAGCTCTTCGTCTCTTCAATTAAGCATGTCGCAAGCGGAGGGTCAGCGAGAGAGCTTCCTCAGAGCAATGCCGAAATTACATACTCATAATTACTCCTAAGCCCTTAAGTAGCACCCCCGTTTATCCTAATGAGACGAACATTGGACGGACCGTGCACTCTGGCTAGCTGCCTGCAAGGCCGCCGTAAATAATGCTTTGAATAACTGTAATTAATATACAACACATGACACCTCGGTCAAATTCGTGGCACAACTGATGATTAAAATGACTGATGCTTCTTCAATTCCATGAATTTATGAATCCAACCAAAGCCCGGACCGAACTGAATGGATATTTATTGAGTGACAAAGTTAGTGGTCCGTTACGTGAGGAAATAATTATGGTACTGTCGCCCTCTTGTGTTGATATGTAGGTATCGGCGCAAGCGACGCTTTCCCTGGTGAAACCGTTCCAAAACAAACTTTGTTACAATGAAGTTTTATTTAAGTTTTGCAAAATAAGAAACGCACGCTTAGCAAGAGTGCAGACCGTGGTACGTTTGATTTCAGTCTGTCCCATTTCGATCACAGTCATTAGACAAATGGAATGCGTTTTATTTATAGCATAATCGTTTGGCACATATGAATAAATTAAAAAGACTGAAAATGTTACTTTGTACTTTAAAAGTACAATGGTTTTCAGACACACCTGGAAGTCACTCAGTGGCCAAAGCAGTCTGTCATGACGATTCAAAATGAGGTAAACATAAGGATTCCAAGATGAACATTTCAATAAACTCGAAGGATGTACGTCAGTCTACAGGTGGTGTTGTTCTTCGGTTCTTGCTTCGGCTTCATGCTGATTCCCTCCGGCCAAATATCGTGCTTCTGTCTGGGATAAAAACCATAAATCAGACAGATGAGAATCTTTCGGGACTGTAGATTGAATGCTTAACCAGAGAATATTTACCTGTGGCCTAAAGCACCGTCCTCTCTATAGCGGCGTTGGGGTACAAAACAATTATTTTCGCTTAACAAACTCTCCCGCATTTTTTTAGTCCACAGAAATCCTTCCCATTAAATCGTCGGAAACAACTATTTTCATGCAAACGGTGGGATGCCGCTGCGAGCCGCAGCTAAATAAGTTAAAGCGGTCCTCTGGTTGGGTGTCAGAAAAAAACAATAATAAAAACCAAAGTTTGGACCAGCCATTGATCCTTTCATTCGATTCCAATTAGAGATGCATTTCTAAGTTTTGCCCCCTCTGTTCCCTGTTTATATAGCGTGACAGACTCACGTGGGCGTGGAGGTCATTAGGCTGTCCGAGTCCCGAGGAAATAAATGCATAATGACATATAAACCGCACTGTTTGGGTCACACAATAATCAGCAATGTGTTCTTTAATGGCTGTGCCCGATCCTTGTTCCCGTCGAGCTGTTTCCCCACATCGGCCGGGGATTAAGGACCGTCCACCCCCCGCGAAGACCACGACAGTCCTGCCAGACAGAATGGTGAGGGAGGCCGGCATCGTTAATCTCAGTCTTTGTGGAGACAAAGCCGGCCAGCACGTCTCATTTCCCGGAATTATAAAATAATTTTACAACAGAATGAATAATACTCTTTATAGAAATTGAATGAATATTGCATACTGTCGCAAACAAAACGGGAAAAAACTTTCTCCTTTGTATTTTAATAAGGTTAAATAATGAGAAAATACATGCATATACTCATATTAGCATGCCATTATAATCTGTTATTGTTGTGTCTATTTTCTTTGGCGGCTAATTTAATGGTAATTACAGACATTTTGAAATGAAAACTCTTATTTATTTTTGCACGCCATTCTTCCACTGACTACAGACTTCTGCATTTGTTCACTTGTTCACTTTCTGCCCCAGCTGACTGAAGACGGAATAATTGACTGTTACAGGGAACACACGAAACGATCCTCCCACTAAGGAACCTCGCTAATGTGCCGGGGCGGACAGACATCACGCAAAAAGCAAATACCGGTGGCATTTCCTAATGGTGCCGATGCAGCTATGGCAAACTACCTGTGAGTTTGCTCATGTGGGAACCGATGATTGTCTTTGGCAATTATCTGTAAAATGTGATAACACGTTTTTATGTTAGCGCTGCCATCATAATCCAAATTTAGCACTTAGGATGGTAAGAGACATCGCGAATACGCTCCTATACCTGAATGTTTCCATCTTCCATAACCACTTACCCAGTGTAGGACCACTGTGACCCGATCCCAGGATGCAATTTAGAGACATTGATTCAAATAAGCGCATGTTTTTAGACTGCTGGAGGAATTTGGGGTGCCCAGAGGTAAACGGTGCAAGTATGACGAGAACACCACACTGAACCAGCAGCCCCTGCTGACGAGATACATATCTTGTTATAAGGAGAAAAACGTTTCATGGAGCCTCAATGGTATACAATATACATAGCACTTTTACTACAGTATACGAATTTGAATGACTATAACTTTGTCACTATGCTGAGTACAGGTACACTCTCAAAAAAAGGTACCAATTAGTACCTTTGCTTGTTACTGGGGCTGTACCCTCAAGGGTCTGCCAATTGTACCCTTAGCTGTAGGTAATTGCACCCTTTAAAGGTACAGAAATGGATCCCCAAGGTACAAACAACATTAATGTACCCCCAATGGTACAAAAGTCCCGCATAGTCCATTTCTGTATCTTAAAAGGTACAAGTAACTACAGCCAAGGGTACATCTGGCAGACCCTTGAGGGTACAGCCCCAGTGACAAGCAAAGGTATACATTGGTACCCTATTTTCTGACAGTATACATAGCCAATGAAATGTAATTAGCATCTAACCTAGTGCAAATAAAATATATGTGAATACAATACACACAATAAATTATGGTAAATTATGGTTCTGAGAAAAATATGAATGATATAGCCTAATGCGCAGATAAACTGATTATAATTAGAGTGACTGCGCTACACTGCCCGAAAAGGGGTGCAGCCCTAATGCAGTTTTGTTCCCCAAGGTACAAACAACATAAATGTACCCCAATGGTACAAAAACGTCCATTTCTGTACCTAAAGTTAGACTAAAAGGTACATTTACCTACAGCTAGGGTACAACTGACAGACCCAGGGTGGCAGCAATATGTTGCTGGAGAATTCAAACCTACACCCCTTCTCTGTCTAATCAAGAGATCTTATATCCTGTAACCAGAGGCCTACAGTCATCCATCCAACCACCACCCTCCGTCCTTTGATTGCTAGTAATAACCAGTTACCGATGTTTCCCAATGTTCGTACTAGAAAATATAGTGCATAACGGAGGACGGACCATTCTCAGTATGGTGCAATATGGAGTCACTGTCAAATATACCTGGACTGTTCGGGGTGTGTTGGCAAGAAAATGGCTTTCTGCCACGAGGGGCGCTGTACACGAAAACAGGGTATGCTTAAGTTGGCAAATCGTAAACTCTTTTTCTCCTGGCAAATCGTAAACTCTTTTTCTCCATCGTGATCAGCTCAATAATAGAGATAGGCACCGTGTTTACTATCTGAAGTCTTATTTTTAACTTTACTTGGGCTGACAAAATGATAGAAATACTTTCGATTGATCAGATGAGGTCATTACACTGTATAGGCCTTTAGGCTATAGACCGTAGTTGATACAGTAGTTGAGTCGATGGAAAATATTGGATTATGGGTCGATGGATTTGATTAATAGGTTAAAACATCCCATACTCATTATCATCGTTTTTATATAAGATGACAGACATACAAATACGAAAAGCCCTATGGGATTTTATTTTTGTAATTAATTTCAGTTGTACATTGTCCGCGTACGCAAAAACCGTGGGTACTTTGTAATCAGCTGTCAGGTAGGAGCCGTGCGTCAGACACGCATCTAAACTGACCTTGATCTGTTAATTGCCGCGTACCTTATCAGTCCACGCGAGGTCTGGAACTGAGCTGCACAAAATTTTGGGGGGGATTTATTCGGGAAAGCGGATTTCGACAATCACATTTCCCTTGGCCAGGGAATGTGCTTTCCGTCCGGTATCTCCTATGCGCTTTTCCAGTTTCTCTATCTTTCATTAAAAAGGATGGGGCAGAGGCGTTTTACTGTCGCAATCAGAATATGCTGACTAACTCACTGTTTAAACAGTTTTCTATTTCAGTCAAATAATTGCATCCGATGTAAACAATGTGCATTTGCTTTAATAGCGCAATCGGTTTTCTGGCAAACACTGAAGCTTGCAGTGCGAAGGATTTCGATTTAAAACTTAGGCCAAAAGATGGAGATATTGTTCTGTTCGTGGTTGTGTTTGCTAATGTCATGCGGGTACTAGGATATTAAGGGCAGAATATTTTAGGGTGCAATGGGAAAATGAATAATACGACGTCTTCGGGATAGTCTCGCAGGTGGGTGAGAGATTACATTTGTAATCTCACAGCAGAAAGGAATAAATTGAGATCTGTCTTTTCTTGCAATTTATTTTCAATCAGAGCTAAATAATACGAGCGCTTCTCCGCACTGATGCTTGTTGCAAGTTAGTTACAGGTTAATGCAAGCGCTCTAATTTCGTTGCGAAGTTACACAGGCACAGAAAGGAAGATTCGATTACCTGTCATAATCTCTCATTAATCATGCGTTCTGTAGCTACGCAGCCCCATATACAGTGCGCCAGGCATGAGCTCCATATGGATTCTCCCTAACTTGATTATCACTATCTGACGCCTATCTCGATATTGTGCCTCCAGCAGTGCTTTTATTAAGTTTATTAAGTAGTTGCTGGTGTCTGGACTGGGGGGGCGCCTGTCTTTATTGTGAAGTGTCAGCTTTCTTGGCGTGGTTTCCATCTGCTTCCTTAATTGCCCAGTTTAGGCTGATGGTGCATTCTGATGTATACCATTAATATAAAATACCAGTTATTCGCAGCATTCGTATCGGGGTGAAAAATAGCCCTTAAAAACTTTAGTAGGTATTTATTAATACCATACCAAATTATATATGTAAATACACAGCCATTCCGTCTTTAATAATAACCCGGGTTTAAATATAGGAGCCCAGCTCCGCCTCTTTGTAATATTTCCAGAACGCGTCTTGCCCGAGCCCCGCCTCATTATAATATGTCCAAAACGCATCTTACCCGAGCCCAGCTCCGCCTCATTATAATACGTCCAAAACACACCTTGCCCGAGCCCAATTCCGCCTCATTATAATATGTCCAAAACGCACCTTGCCCGAGCCCAGCTCCGCCTCATTATAATATGTCCAAAACGCACCTTGCCCGAGCACAGCTGTGCCTCATTATATGTCCAAAACACACCTTGCCTGAGCCCAGCTCCGCCTTATTATAATATGTCCAAAACACACCTTGCCCGAGCTCCGCCTCATTATAATATGTCCAAAACGCATCTTACCCGAGCCCAGCTCCGCCTCATTATAATATGTCCAAAACACACCTTGCCCGAGCTCCGTCTCATTATAATATGTCCAAAATGTATCTTGCCCAAGCCCAATTCCGCCTCATTATAATATGTCCAAAACGCACCTTGCCCGAGCTCCGCCTCATTATAATATGTCCAAAACGCATCTTGCCCGAGCCCAGCTCTGCCTCATTATAATATGTCCAAAACGCACCTTGCCTGAGCACAACTGTGCCTCATTATAATATGTCCAAAACGCACCTTGCCTGAGCACAGCTCCGCCTCATTATATGTCCAAAACACACCTTGCCCGAGCTCCGCCTCATTATAATATGTCCAAAACGCATCTTACCTGAGCCCAGCTCCGCCTCATTATAATATGTCCAAAACACACCTTGCCCGAGCTCCGCCTCATTATAATATGTCCAAAACGCATCTTGCCCGAGCCCAGCTCCGCCTCATTATAATATATCCAAAACGCACCTTGCCTGAGCCCAGCTCCGCCTCATTATAATATGTCCAAAACGCACCTTGCCCGAGCACAGCTGTGCCTCATTATATGTCCAAAACACACCTTGCCTGAGCCCAGCTCCGCCTCATTATAATATGTCCAAAACACACCTTGCCCGAGCTCCGCCTCATTATAATATTTCCAAAATGCACCTTGCCCGAGCTCCGCCTCATTATATGTCCAAAACGCATCTTGCCCGAGCCCTGCTCCGCCTCATTATAATATGTCCAAAATGCAACTTGCCCAAGCGCAGCTGTGTCTCATTATAATATATCCAAGATACACCTTGCCCGAGCTCCGCCTCATTATATGTCTAAAATGCACCTTGCCCAGGCCCCGCCTCATAATATGTCGAAAACGCACTTTGCCCGAGCCCAGCTCCCCCTCATTATAATATGTCCAAAACACACCTTGCAGGAGCCCCGCCTCATTATAATACGTCCAAAACGCCCCTTGCCTGAGCCCAGCTCCCCCTCATTATAATATGTCCAAAACGCACCTTGCCCAAGCGCAGCTCTGCTTCCTTCAACGTTAATCTTTTTTCTTAGTTTTGTTCATCAGCTTTGATGTAATCTTCATTAATTTATTGAGTAGATCAGATAATCCTGCATGGATGATGCCCTCATTTCTGTCCCGTGTTTTTGTTTTTTTACTCTTTGGCGATCCTACACCATTTCCTACACCTAGACCAACTGGAGAGGCCAGACTGGGGCCGGTTGTTCTGCTGGGGGTGGGGGGTCAGATTCATTTAATGTCCTCCAAGTACTACTTACACTAGATTGCCAGCAAAAGGGGGGGGGGCATGCATATTGTCACAGGGGCACTGCCCCCCCCGCCCCCACCCCCGCCCCCCCCCCGGGGGGGCGCCCCCGCTTCTAACGCAGAATAATTATCTATTAATAATATAGTAGCTATCCATG
>JAODKN010000044.1:14810712-14827540 GCA_026774425.1 Petrocephalus zakoni
CCCCCCCCCCCCCCCCCCCCCCCCCCCCCCCCCCCCCCCCCCCCCCACCCCCCCGGGCCCCCACGCATATTGTCACAGGGGCACTGCCCCCCCTGCCCCCTCCCCGGACCGCCCCCGTTTTGACTTATTTCGTTTACCATACTGCAGCCGCAACTTCAAGACGTGATTCTCTGCAGGATCAAGTATAGTGGGCGTGTGGAAATGTCATTTTAGTTGCACGAACATGCTAAACGTTATTTCAGATAGACACCAGACATTTTTCAGATATATAGGTCAGGCGACGACTAAAATTAACCGATAACTGTAATTAAATGCCTGCTTCATATCTGTTCATTCGCTTTTACACCGAAGTTCCGGAACCTGCTCCCTGGTCATAAGTCTCGACCGGGAACTTTTGTAGCTCCTACCTTCTGTCGTGTGTCACTTACACGCCGCTCAAACAGGAACTGGAGCCGCAAAGACAAATAAGTCCGTGAGACGCGAAAGCTCGCACGTTAAACTTAATATATGATTAACTACGGATCGCGATAAAACGGGACACAGTCTTTTATTTATACGACCCGCGACATGTTTATAATTCATCAGGCTATTACATCTGGCCTGACACTGCTGGAGGTAAGACGTGTGTAAGAAGCTGTGAATCTGTGAATAAACTGATATATTAAGGTATTTTTACCGGGACATAACGAAGGAATAAGAAAGATTATTACTTGTGATGATAAGCCATTTAGTACATTTATAAATTTCACTTACATGTTACGTTTATACGTACAATACCCATACCGAATAAAAAAAAATATCGGATAACTTTTTTAGGTTATTTCATATTGATTTGAAGTGATAAAACAACATGCTGACAAAAGAAAGTGCTATACCTTCATTTAATCATAAATACATAATCGAAATCATAAGCATAAATACATATGTGTCATGTCCTGTCCGTTCGATCCCTCTGTGTGCCACGCCCCCTCATTAACCCCGTGAGAATCCTCCTGTTTCCGGCTGTTTCTCGTTTGGTGTTAATGCTTTGTTAGTCCGCGTTCGAGTCTGTTCCCCTAGTTCGGTCATTGTCGCTGCTTATGTTAGATTGTAGTTTGTTGTGGCTTGTTTTTCTTGTTACCCCTTTTTGTAAATAAATGCCCTTTGGAAGGGCTATTACGCCTGCAGCCGCAATCATGGATCGTTCCTCCCGTCGCCGCAACCGTGACAATATGATAACTAAGCTAATGTAGAGAACGTCTTATTTGGGACCGACCCCCCCCCTCCCTGTTCCTTCGGCCTCCCCCCTGCTTTCGGATTCTGAGTTAACCGCTGACAACAACCAGTGTGCGCAGGGTTCGAAAATTGTTTGCCTAGTTCAAATTACAGCCTGGGTATATAATTAAAAATAAATAGGATATTATTGCTTCTGCTCCTAAACCACAGCTACTTTGAATAAGAAACAAAAGGCTGCCATCTGAAGCTTCTAGAAAGGGCCTGTACTTATGGTTGTGGACTGTGTCCCAGAATGTTTTAGAAGTTTTAGTCTTTCGGGTTTATATTCAGTATTCAAACCACACATTTTTAGGTTCAGTACTAATACATTCTGTTCCGCGCTGAAAGATCCATTCCGGTTTTTCTATCGTCCTCAGCCTACGGAATGGAAATCTGGCTGTTTTTCCCCCTCTTTCGCCATGAATTTACATTTTGCACTCGCTCGTATGGTGATGGGTGACTATAAACCTATACCAAATGTAGGATGTCAACTAGCAACCCGTGGTATGAGTGCGCGGGCCAGATCATTACTGTACGCACGTCCTGCGCCACCATTCCAGCAGAAAATATGAAAATCGCACCGAACACGAATAAAATTAGAATTTTTACATTTAAAAAAATGGAGAGGATTGACAGATGGCCAGGGCGAGGCCTAATGTCAGATGTCAGGCAGTGTAATAGGCCTGAACCGAACAGAATCAACATCAGCTCATTTTGGATACGGGAATAACATTATGATAGGACCTGTGTTCATTGTACCAGGCCTACATCTCCTTGTCACAAGTACAGATATGTTTGGGGGGCATGAGCACTAATTGTCTTTGGAGGGGGGGGGGGTGACTCTATCTATCCATACTTACTGTGGTATTCCACTGAGTCTCGCCTCCAGTAACCTGGGACCCAGGCTGGTGATCACCACCAGTTTGTCCATCCTTGCCTATCCCTGAACAGGAGAAAAACACATTTTTAATAAACCTGTTGATGGCTGCTGAGTACCAGTGTGGCACGTGCCCTGGCCGGCTGCTATTATAGTGAGAATTCAGCAATCGGTATTGCTGAAGACAAAACGGCCTATGTGAGATGACAATGTACCCGCGGTAATCACTTTCCAGCCGATCCGGATATAAACGTATACAGTTATTGGTACAGACAACATCAGGACGAAAACCCCCTCGGTGCCCCAGGGTAGTCTGAAATGACAGGTCTTCAACTGCATCGAGCAGGTGGGGAAAAACTGATCCTCGGAAATCCAGTGATGGCCAAAACAAGACGAGGATCGGAAAAGACATTTCTTTTGCATATTGCTCATGTTTGTTAACTATACTGTTTTTTTTTTTTTTTTGAGTTACGATGTTACGGTGCACGATAACGGTAGTCACGGGACTTTTGCAGAGTATTGGTATATTTCTCCCGATAACTTTTCATATGCCCCCAGGATCTGCCTTGCATCTTTCTGATAGGGGGACAGAATGAGAAACAAGGAATCCAGACAGCTCCAGGTCGCTTCTCAGACGAGATAGGCCTATTAATAGCACATCAAATATGATGCGATGCTTTTCTGGAACAGCATGGGATTACACCTCGTAACCTGTATTACCCCGAGACCATGCGCGGAAAACTCCTGCCCTAAGAGCCCCCAGCTGGCTGGATCTGCGCGAGAAGTGGATCGCGGGGAATCGCGAAAGAAAACAGGACACTGATTGAAACGCACGTTTAAAAGAATCCAGGCAATGTAATTTTAATACCGTTCAAAAAATGATACGAGAAGCGAGAACCGCTGTGGGGGCAGCGGGGGCCCTGCGCCGCGCTTCCTTTAATTCCCTGCGGATTCATTACCGGCTTTACCTCCCGTCGACACCGAAAACATCGCCGAGACGCAAAACGGCACCACAGGAACTCACCTTTACCTCATTTGGGTGTCACCATAAAAATAATAATAATAAAACAAACATCGTGCCTATTTTCCCCCCTACATGTCATTCAATACTTTGTTATGCATAGACAAACCGGTTTGCCGGTTTCATTAATTTATTTATTTTTCTTAATTGCAGTTTGCCTGCTGATCTGAAAGCTTCTTGCTGCGAGGAGCAATTCCAGAGTCAAATAATATCAAAGCCTGCATTTCTCTTCCTCCATTCTTTGTCTGTCAGTAAAATATCTGAACGCCGCACCGGAATGGCCATCCGCCATACATTCCTGCCTCGTCTTCCAGAGCCTCTCCGGGCGCTTTTATGAATTATGGAAAACTGTAATTCACCAGTTTGACGACGGCAGTTGACATCTGACAGCCACAACTGTGAAAAACTGACTGGGGAAAAAAAAAGCAGAATGAGGGTGCGAGCTACAAATCGGGGGAGGGGGGGCTGGGACTGGCCTCAGATGTGAGCTGTTGGGCCCAAAACTTCGGCTGGATGGGTTGTGCATGTGCGTTGCGAGATTTGAGTGACAGAAGGTCTCCGGGAAGCTGCACCGTGCTGGAAAATACAGTGGAGTGCGCAGTTCGGGCCCTCCAGCACTGACTTTGACAATGAAAGACAGGCAACAAATACTGAGGGCATAGAGGCAAGACGCAAAGTAATGCAAACCTGTCCCAGACCAATAACAGAAAGCACTGTGCTTCTGCTCCTGGTGTCAGAGCGGGAGATTATTGCTGTTTTCCGTTCCACATCATGAAGAGGTCATGGGCTACTCCCACACCAGTCCCCCTTGCCGTTCAGACCAGAGGCCTTTCAGCTGGTGAAGTTCTCAAGCAAACAAACCAATGAATAAGTTAAGAAACCAGCTCACTTCCAGTGGAATGATTAAATCCCTGTGAGGTTGTCGGGGGGGGCGGCTTCCAAATGACTTCCCCTCGAGGGATGGCCACTCCTGGCCACAGATCCAGGGCTACTCCTCACCCCCATGCTTTCACCCCGGCATGCATAAGAGAGCCTAACGCTGTTCTCGTTCAGTAGAGACTTCTAATCAGAAGCTCGTCTCTAGAGGGAGGCGGCTGAGCTGATAGTCTTCGTTTGAAATTCTCCGAAAAAGAAAACAGACAGAGTGTTTGTGTTGGTCTGTGTTGTTTTGGACTAGAACGTTAGAAAAATCAATGTCTGTTTTCTTGTGAGAGTGGAACATAAATTAGGACCGACAGCGAACCCTAATTACCGGCACTCTAGGGGATACTGGGAGTGAGTACCTACTGAAGAATTGGGGTTAGGCAAACTTTGTGGGTTTGTTGAGGCAATCTCCGCAGAGACGGCACCCCACGGCCGCCAAAGTCCCCAGCCTCCGCCAGCTGTTTTAAGATGAGCCTGGCTGCCTTTGCTTAAAATCCAGCAACACGACAGACTTTCTTTAATAGCGATGACTTGGATCGGCAAACATTAAAAAGCAGGAATGTTTTTTCCTCCCCTCCCGTCTCATGCATTGCTCTAGCAATCTTTAGATCTTTAGAGAAAACTTTTTCTATATAATAGGCCTACTTAAAAAATCTGCTAGTTGTACGATAGTCAAAAATCTTCCTGGTATTTTCAGTTTTACAAACTTCAGAAAACTTACATTGTTGTATATAACCTGGTGGAGATCAAATATCAGTAATATACCCATTTGAAAATGTTTGAGTCATAAACTGTCATCTAAAACTATCATGTTTTAAATATCATGTTCTAATTGATATTTTAATTAGTACTTCTTCAAATTTGCAATGAAAAGCAATCGAGTGTTTGTGCTTCTGACGCCCGAAATGTTTTCTTATTATTATTTTTTAATTTCCCAGATTTATGGACGACCACTCTCTTATGTAACTATAGGGGGCAGTATTTACCTGATTATTCAACTACCGAGATTCCGGATTTTTTCTAAACCCTTACATGCATCTTACCGCACCCTTTCTATGAATATACATACAATTATGAATCTGCCAGTTTACTTAAATTCACCGTGTAGTTTAAATAATTCATGTTAACAGCAGGACTGATCAAAATTTCTACAATATTTCTATGATGACTCACTAAACGGCTATTTGTGAGACCATAAACTATGAAGAAGTATTTGTTCAATAACATTATCAAACATTAATGTTTCATTTCCGCTGTTATTGATGGTGCTTCGTTTGAATATGGGAAGTCATATACGATAATTATAATTAAATACTTTAATAATGATGTAATAACGAAAAACACCGAGTTCATGGGATAAAAAAATGCTATTGAAAGTGACAGGGACTCTCCGCTCATCAAGACGCCTAGCCGTTAATGCCTTTCATATCTGCAAAGCTTTGGTGGTTTTTAGTGCTTGACATTTCTTAGGCTTAAACATATTGCCTTCCACGTACAATTCCGCATACAAATACTTACGGGGCCCCGTTTTGTGATTTCAAAGGAAGAGATTGAGATAATTACACCGCAAATACATCAAAGTAAATTGAAACCAAATGTGTGCCGCAGTTGGGGACTGGGGGCCCCTCAATAGGGCCACTGATTCGGGGTCCGGGACTAGCTGCAGAAACGCATGAAGGTTATTTAAGCATCAAAGTCACGGAGATCCAACTGCATTAAAGAAGAAGTCCCCTCTTTGGCAAATAACCCTGTTTAGGGTTTTCAAACTGGGATTTTAATTAGGAAAGCGATATCGGCTGAACAAATTATTATGAAGTTTTCATTCTCACTTATTTAAAAAGATAGATCCACGGAACTTTCATTCTTTCGCCTGACGTTTTTATTGAACGCTCCTCTATGGCCCTGCCAAAAACACTTAAGGAAATCACTCGGAAGTTTTAAAGGAGTGGGCCATTAGTCTCGGACGTCCAGCCCGAGAAGGAGCCCCGTCTTATACCAGCTTCATCTCTCTCCGGGTGAGATATTAACGCTGCAAATTGCAGCTAAGAAACAAAAGCAGCACCCGGAGTGGCCGGCAACATTAGGCAGAGTCTCATACTTCTGACAATAACGTTGCGAGGAAACGTTCATTTATACCGTTTTTCTTAACGCCGCGTTACTGCCCACGGACGGCCAAGTAAACGCGATAAAACCTCACCCCCCTGCACTAAAAGCCACGAACAGTAAATGAAAAATAAATCGGTCAATTTCCCGACACTAAATCTCCCGTGTCGCTGCGCTTAAATAAGCTTTCTTTGTATTGTTTTTGGGCAGGGAGAATGGCCATCTGCTGGGTGCCTTTCAGCGGGCAATGTCGCACAAGCGAAAGCCGCGGACGCTGTCGGGCGGGAGCCGCACATTCACCGATTCACCACGCCGGACCCGGTTTCCCCCGTTTCACGCCGCCGCAGTTGTTATGTAAATATTATTTTACAGTCCGCTTATAAGCCTCGCACACATCGGTGACCACCTTTGTGGTGGGGATTAACACCCAGCCGGAGTAGACTTTATCTGAGTCCGGGGAGGATTTGCCTCCCCCCACCCCCAGCAAGGCAGACCCGAGTCGCACCCTTTCACGCCGTTTCAAGCCGTTTTTAATGATCCGTTTCCAGATACAGTGGGCTAGATTCACAAAGTGATTTTTAGTTTTAGCTATACACTATCAAACGGCTGACAAGTTTCGCACAAGCCTCAAAATGACAAATTATATTTGTAAACAGAGATTCTTAAATAGGCCTAGCAGATGCAAGTGCCTTTAGTAAAGTTTATAAGATTAAACCCATTAAATTGACCCTTTGCTTAATTTGCACAGGTACCTCTGTTGCATTTTTGTTTCCTACTGTATTGTTAGAAAAACAGGGGAAAAAAACAATGTTTTCCTATGTAGTTACCAGGACCTTCATAAATGCAAGCACAATTCATGTTACGTAAAAGGTCGGATTAAAGTTACTGGCACATTTAGGAGCCATTAAGCAAAGCAAACGACTTCAGGCTTTCAGCTGGATGACAGTAAACCTAGCAGCCAGCTTTCATCCCCGTGACTTGACGAGTGCGTCTGGCTGGGAGAAGTGCGCTTCTCTTTAAGGTTACAAACACAACCTGAAACCAATATTTAAGTCTCCGATCGTGTTTGTAATGTTTAGATCCGGCAGGACACTAATGAGGCTTTCAGTGGGACGACATTAAAATGAGAAAAACTCATGCCAGGTTCCATCAGGCTCCCACTTGACTATATAGTTTGTGTCAGGCGTTCTCCGCCTGTGGACGCTTGTACTTAGCTGGACACAAACCTTACTGCTGCTGCGGGCCTGCAGATCCGTCGCCCCAGATCGTGTGACAGCTCTGTTTTGACAGGCCAGGAAGTAAGTCAAAGGTCATATGGCATGTCTCCCAGGGCACCCTGTCAGGGATCAAAGGCTCTCCCCAAAAAGCGCTGCATTGGTGAAAATTCACTTTGCAGGGATAAGTCTTTACAATTATGCATCTCGGATCGGCCCGACTGGGACTGGGAAGCAGAGGCATTGTGAAAACCACCCGCACCACTAACGAAGCATCCAGATGTTTTTAAAGCATTTATTGGGGCGGGTCACCGTTTAAAGAACGAGGAAAATAAGTGTAATACATTCCAATTATTAATTTAAGCCTATTACAAATTAGAGACTGACCAGTCGCCTTATTCATGCATTCATTTGTTTATTTATTAGTTAGTTGGATGTCTTCCCATCTTGACTATGTATTATTTAGCGGAAGGTTTCGTTTCTGGACACAAAGTGACTGATCCGCTCTGCGCCCGTCCTCTTTCCTCTTTTCTGCAGCGGTCAGCCACCCGGCCCAAACACCGGGACCTTCCTAATAACCACTGACTAACGCGTTTAATAATGAGTTATACGTTTATTCGCTATAGTCGTCAGAGACATCCCAAATGTAGTAAATTCCCAATGCCACTCCCACAGTTGAGTATGTTATTTTGTCGTAATTTAATGAAATGTAAATTTAATAAAATGAGTAATAAAATGTATATTCTGTCCAGAACTAATTCATTGATGGTGTTGTGTCCCGGTGTTACCAGTTTACCGTTACTGGGGGATGTTTATGTGACCATGCCTTCCTCGTGCTACTTCCTAGATGCAGTTTATAAAATAGTAAAAAAATGGTCATTTTAGGGCTGCGGTGGCCGGTTTGCCGAGCGCTCGGGGACGAGCTGTCACTCCAGGACAGTAACTACTCATGTCCCAGAATCCAGCCTGGAAATGGGGGCTATGGTACTCCAGATAATTTCAGGGTCGTGTCCTTAAATGACGGCGAGGCTTGCAAACCGCAGTCTGAATACTCTCCTTTTGTTTGTCCTTAATTCATCATTCAAAATATCAGCTGCCAGTTTCCAACCAGGCTTTTTATGGTCTGTCGGGAACAAATCATTTCCTCGTATTCTGTATACAGTACGTTTGGAGAGAATTAAACCATGGTTAAAGACACAGTAAACAGAGGTTCAAGACGGGTACTCTGAAGCCTTTTGTCCGTAGTGTTTCAAGTTTAGGAAAACTATTCTTTTTTTTTGTGGTCTAAGGAACCACTGTTGTCCTAGTGAAGCTGCAGTATTTTAATTGGAGGCGTGAACTGTAAATGGGACCAAAATGTGTCTAACTTTGGTTTTGTTATGCAGTTGAAGACAAGTATTACGTCTGATTATTCAGTTCCTAACTGGGAGAGGCATTTCTACGGACATGCTCAGGTAGAAATGACCGAAATGTATTTATTTCCAAAGAAAGGTGCTGAAATTTGTTTAGTTCACACTCAGGCGGGATATTGGAGCTTCTCCCGGCAAGCGTATGAATATTAAAACTACATCGCCATATCTCCCGCTCCGCGCTCTGCGTTTGCCGCCCACCCACCACAATGAGGGGACGCTCTTGGAGATGTATGAAAGGCTATTGCCTCTGAGATGTCCCTCGCTGGGATGGTGGCCGCACTTCAAACGCACACTGGTAATCCGCCGAGAGGGATGGGGACCCGCGTGAAAGCCGGGCGTTTCCGTGCTGCAGCCACACACACAAGTCCCTTTTGTCTATGCGGTGAGGGGCCTCAGCGACTCGGGTTCGCCCGGTGCGGAGTCAGCGCGCGTTTTACACTGCGAGGGCAACCCTGTTAGATGCCTCCTGACCGCAAAATGCGTATCTAGATAAATTATATATGTATTATACTTATATGACTAAATGAAGGCCTAAAATATGTGAGTGAATGAGGTATTATTAACTCGTGATGTGTGGCTCAGGGGGTTAGGACAGTATGCGTATGACCGGAAGGTTGCCGGTTCAGATCCCCTGCTTGGCATAGTGATCCTTCCCATAACCCCAATTGCTCCAGGGCAATTCTAACCCTGCTATCACAGATGTACGTCATTTTGGTTAGAAGCATCTGATAAATAAACAGAATGTAAATTTATGTTTGTTGACATTTAAAAATGATCATTGTGTAGGCGAATTTGCTACAGACGAAGGTGTAATGTGCACCGTGCCTGTCACAAAATTGCAGACTAATCTGAAGGACGTCACAAAATTATAGACTCCGATGGTACTCTGGGCGGACGAAGGGATCGAGAATTTCATGGCCCCCACCCCCCCAGACTTGGAATACGCAGAATAAGATCGGTCACGCTGTCGTTTTGGGCCCCAGGTTACCGTTCCGAGCGTCCGCTGTCCACTACGGCAGAGTCCGCAGCCGCTCCAGGAAGTGTGCCGCTGACTTCCCGCAGCGCTCCGACGCCAGCCCGGCCCTCCCGGGAGCGGGCCCCATGCCATCTGGATCGCCGGACGGGACGCAGTGCTGCCACTCCGCCTCGCCCCGTTTCCCCCGTCCGCCCTCCTTCCCTCATCCCCTCTCGGCACGCGTGTCCCGGCCGTCGCAGAGAGCGAAGGCGAATCGGACAAGATCCACAGGGTGCGGGTGGCCGACGGTAGTGATATGGCAGCCGGCGTGAAGGAAACGCACGCGGACGGCAAGCTTATACCGTAACGGAATAAAAATGGTGTAGGAGGTGGAGTGAGGCGGGAGCAGGCTGGGGTACTCATCCCAGGCCTCCTCTCCTGTCCTCTCCTCCATCAGCACAGTGTCAACACCCCAGTCTCCGTGCCTGCAAATTATCTGCATTGCTCTCCACCGCTCCGTCGCCGCGGCAACTTTATCTCCAGAAATGTAAATGTTAATTGAAGAGGGCTTGGGGTTGCATCTGCCCCCACTGACATCATCTCGCCGGCGCCCCCTCGGCGACGCCCGTCCTCCATACCTGAGAGCGTCCGAGTGCCCCCCCTGCGGGAGCTGGGGGGGTGAGCGGCTGGCCTCAGAGGAGGACAAAAGAGAAGGCCTCCGGGAGAGAGGGAGTAAAAGGAAAGGCTTGGGGGGGGGGGAGACCCCGGAGAGAACGGGGATAAATCACCCGCTCGTAAGACGAGGGCGACAAGCCGCTGCATGCATCAGAGCAGGAGCGAGCCCGGCCAGGAACCTCTGTGCTGTCAGTCAGGCCCCCTATTAGCACGTGGCAGATCTCCGGAACGTTCCACACTTTCTCGTTTTTTTTTTTTCCCCCACATGGGGTCTGGAGGAGCGCTGTTCCCGCTGATGGCTTCCATATGACGGCGCGGGTCCTCCTAACGGCAGTAGCGGGAACGCGGAGGCTGGATGTCACATGACGCTTCAGGGTGTCACATGACACCGCGCCGGCTGATGTCACGCAGAGAGTCGCGAGCTCTGCGGCATATCCTGGGGAACGCGTCCGTTTCCCTAGCTCCTCTACCTCTGGCGTTTCTGTTGCCGACGGATCCTTCCACGTTTCACCTTTTACAGATTTACTTCCGAATACCGTGCCGTGTCATGTGACATCCTGACGTGTGATTGGCTTGGAAAAGCTCTCAGCCCTCATATACGATTGTAATATTTTTTGTACAGACCCAGGACTTTTGACTCCTAGACACTGTTCAGTATAGTTTTTGACTTAAATCTAGCATAAACAGACATGCCTTAGGCTGAAACTGAAACGAGGATAGGAACAGACAGAGTGTAACATCTGCTCTTTTCATGATCCACCTGTAATGTCAGGATTAAATGGCAGTTCGTTGAAAAATCTCTGACACTATCCATGAAAATATGGGCATTTATTCTTGTAATCAGCGAGAGGGGGTGGATTTTTCACTCGCGGACAAGCAGTCCAGAGCTGGATCACCCCCCCCCCGAAGAGACTGATGGATGGTTCCCGGCTTTGACCCCCCCCCCCCTGAGCGGATCAGGCCGGCGATAAGCGTTGCGTCCGGCCGCGTCCGGATTTCAGGGTCCAGCGGAGGGGCTGTAAAGCACCATCGGGGGGGGGTGTTTGGCTCTGACCTCCTGACCTGTGGCACACGTGGACGGAAGCCTGCCCTTCAGGGAGCGCTCTGTGGGCGGGGCTAAGGACGTCTCCCCGGATCCAAGGTAGAACAGTAATATCAGATATATACAGATATATACAGAACATCTCGGTTCATTCCGACCCCTGGGCAGAGTATAATTTTCATTCTGCTTACCGGGCGTCTTTAGGCCGCGGGAGCTGTGGATCCTTCCGGACCCTCAACGCCAGGCTGCCCGGACCCCCGGTCTAGCTCTGTGTGCATGTCAGCCACTGATGGCTACATTTTTCCAGCAGGCAAACCCCCTCTGCCCCCCAGCAAAGCTCCAGTCTTATGCTCCCTCTGTGTCAGTGGACTGGGAGGCCCAGCGCAGCAGCACTAGGCTCAGTGCAATAAATTCAAGCTTGGGGGGGGGGGGTTTGGCTGGACACATGCCCCCCCTCCCTGCATAACCCAAGAGCGAGTCCTGCGACCGAGTGCTCATCCAGGCCAGAAATTGCTGTGGAGGCCAGAAGGCTGTCCTGTGGACCCACAGAAGGGCAGGCCGGGGCAGCGGGGAGGGGGTCCTGGCCCGCCCTCCTCTGAGCCCCTTTTAAGGTCACCCCGGGTTTATAGTGCCACTAATTGTCAGAGCATCGGGGCGTCCATGTGGAACCCCCCCAAAAACCGGGAATCAGGATGGCCTTGTTATCCCGAAAAGACACTAGGCCTTACTTTGGGGGGGCTGAGCCAGAGTTGCGGGTGATGATGAAAGCTCCCCCCGCTCAGATTGCCATGGTGATATCAAAGCAGCGTAGCCGTAATTAGCCTCCCTTCGGAAGCACTTTTAACGCGTTCTCCTTGTCTCACGCCATCACGCCCGCACGATCGACGGTGCCCTGCGGTGGCTCCGGGGCTGAGACTCTTCACGGACGGCGTCTGCACCGTGCTGGCCCACCTCACATATACACACACATGTGCATACCGCACCTTCATGTCCTTCGATGGCTTTCTCGTATCTCCCGGCACGCACTGCAGGTACACGGCGGCCATGTCTCTGCCTTTTCCTAACATCTCATTCCCCACACCGGGGGCACACAGAGATCCCCCCGCCGAGAAGCAGAGCACGACACCGTGGCTAAGCAGCCCTGGGCCGTGCCGTGGCCAAAAGAGACGCAGGGAAGCCACCCCACCTCAGCTGGATTAACACCCCCCCTCCCCCCCGGAATGTTGATGTTCTGCTGCTGTGGAATTCTGGGTAATATGTGGAGGGTCAGCCCGGTGAGCTGCAGGTGACTGCACACTACAGTCCCGAAAGAGGCCCCCTGGCGGCCCTGCAGCCCCCCTGCCTCCGTGGGGGCCCCTAAATATTTGGGTTAAACTTAAGCCCCTGTTTTCCACACATTGCTTGAGTGGATTCCTACATCCTCCCCCCACTTAGGCCCAAACGGGAGAAGGACCAGGGGGTGGGGCCACTGACCCTCACAAGGACACGGGCCGCTTCAGAGGAAGGTGTGGAACATGGGAATAACATGGGGATCACATGGGGATCACATGGGGATCACATGAAAATGACATGGGCAGGAAGTAGCTAAATATGCAAATCGAGTCTTGCTTTATCAGTAATGATAATTATCATAAAGTAAACCCCCCACACACATTTACAGTATATCTAACTAGTCGTACAGCTCGAACTATATTGAAACTCCATTATGTCTCAACCCAATATCATAATCATGGCTTTGCAGATCTTCAAAAAACTTAATCAAAAAAATAATAAGAAATGTCCAGGTTGCTCTAACTGACACGCAGGAGAATGGTGTTAGTGTGAGGAATGCTCTTGTGGATCCCGCCGGAGTTGCCCTGTGTGTCACATGGTAGACGGTCCCTAATGTACGTATCAGTTTTGTTGCTCCGCTCGTCCAGACAGAGCGGGAAAACCGCGCTCGTGACGTGGGCTTGCCTTCCGGAACAGGGGAGTCTTCAAAACAATTACCGTAAATCTTTTAGGTTGCGTCTAAAAATGATTTTGTTTTCGTTATCGATCTCAGCATACAGGTATGACTAAAATTAGGATACGGATCGATATCCATTTTTAGCCCACGCCGGCTCCCTGGCTGCGTGTGAGCCGTCCGGGTTTTTGATATCGTCGACACGAAAGCCTCCCAGCACTGAGGTGGATCTGGTAACAGCCTCTTGATCAGTTTAAAATGATTTATGCCTCCAGTTCCTAAATCCGAGTTCTTGTGTTGATTTCGAAGCCCGCGGAGCCGCCCGCGAAGCGTTCTGCTTCCTCTCCGTTATGGTTTTTGGGTGAGAGTTCCTCCCTGCCTTAATAGCAGAGACAGAAATGTTGCGCGCTGCGTTATTATGCTGAACCAGTTACCGGCGCCGAGCAGAAACCATGGCAGCAGCCCGCAGGATGTGGCAGGCACAGAGACAAAACCCCCCCCAGGAACTCGCTCCACAACAAATGAGGGTGAGCGGCGCGGGAACGTCTGCGGGCTAATGCGGCAAATATTAGCACGGGGGATGAACTTTCCGGAAGACGTGACTAGGCGACCACCAAATCGCGCGGCGCTGGAGGAGACCGGCTTGTAGTGTCAGTGTTCCTGCTGTTGGACCCTGAAGAACAGCACTTACCTTGAACCGTTTCGGTAAATATCGCACATTAGTAAGGCCAAACTGGGTAAAAGGCTTTTACTGCGGCTAAACAAGACGACAGCTTACCATTTTACGTGACATTTTTTTAGTAGATGGCTTTATCGGACGTGAGATACGATTGAAGGTAAGGTCAGATGGTCCCTTGAGTGACTGGGGTTATAGGCCTCGCTCAGGGGCCCAATAGTGACATCACTCTCCAGACCATGGGACTTGAACCAGTAACCCTCTGATCACAGACACAGCATCCTAACCCGCTGAGCCGCCCACCACCTCATGTGTCTTAGATCGCAGCCATCTCCTAGTGCTTCAGGTCATTGTGCATCAAGAACTGACGTCATTTGTTTAAGGCCTGCGTGTAATCTGGGAGGGTGCACAGTGACGACCCGGAAGAATTAACCCTCCTGGCTCGTTAAAGTCTAAGGTTCCCCTGCTTAACTATCCCATAGATGGTCGAGCATCTTTAACACAAAGTCCCATCATGCACCTGGGATGCATTCTGGGAAAATTCCTCATTTTCATCGCGGGGGCCTGTATGACTGGGCCGGTGTTGGGTCGATCGGTCGCCAGACCTGATCTTTCCGGCCCGACGAAGGTTTGGGTGCCAGGGGATTAACCTCGGGACGTAAAAGGCACACGCTGCTTGTGTTTAATCAGAGTGAACGCAGAAGGAGGCAAGCAGGCAGTCACTCTCTCTGGGTGTGCGATTGTGGTGACAGGCCACTTCACGCTGATTAACTCGGCTGCGTAATGAACAATCACCAGCACTGTTTCTTCTGCGTTAAATCTGATTGAGCAATCAGACGGAGATGAAATCATTCCCTAAATACTTTCAGGGGAATAGAAGGCTTTAGCTCGCAGAATGCTTAGCAGACCACCGTAGGTCCGGCCTATGCCGCACGCCGAACCCTTCTATGGATGGGAAGTGCCCAGTTTCTGACAGCTGAGCTGCATGCTAACCTGAAGACCCAAACCGGATTTGTTCCTAAAACCCAGGATTTATGACTTCATTGTCATAGGCTTACTGAATGGGGGCCGGGCTAATGTGAAGCTAAACCACACCCCCTGGCAGTCTGTGGTCCAATCAGCTGCCACACAGCTTCCGACAGCAGACGACATAGTCATGGGCAAGCCAATTAGATAATTAGGGGTTAATGATAAGTCCTGTAATGTAGCAGAATTAAGGGCTGCCTAAACTGCCTTGTTTAGGGAGTGGAGATAGAGGGAGGGTGGGAAGGAGAGGCCTGGGCATCAAGCCAAGTAAATGCTGTATTTTCATATCTGTTAGCATATATAAGGGAACATTTCTTGGTTTTAGTGAGGGAAGGAAGTAAGGACCTGCATACTCCTGGTCTTTGGCTCCTGGGGATGTGTGGTGCTGAAGCAGGTTCCTCCAACAGGGGTCCCATCCGCAGGCAGATGTGACAGCAGGCTGTGGGTTTGGTCTGAGAAGATAACCATGTGAACATGAGGGGTGGGCAAGAGAAATAAAAATGTGCTTATGCGAGGATATGATTGGCCACTGAGGCTGGACAGCCTTACAGGGGGAGAGAACAGAACAGATCGCTTTACCCCTGGTAAACGTTAATGAGGGACCAGGTGGAGAGGACTGACACGAGCTGCCCCAGTCACATGACTCTCCCTGGTGAGTTGACCACGCCCCCTTCCCCAGTGACCAGCACTCTGCCACACCGAGATCGCGATCTGCACTGACACACAGCTGAAGGTCCCTGTGAGGGGGGAAGTCGCTCCTAAGCTCACCTTCAGCGGGCCCCTTTTCTGTGACGTCACAGGAGTGTCACCCTGGCGTAGAGCTGTGACACGCATGCAAACTTGAACCCAGAAGAAGGATTTCAGCTCCTCGGATTACGGTTAAACCCTAACCTTAATAACCATGTGACCATATAAAATTAAGATCACAGCCCTTTTTTTTCGGAATTTGCTGAAACTATAAAGTAAAATCCAATAGCTTTGAGTAAGGGGAGACGGGAGGTCGGGGGCGTCCGCTCGCTTCGTGCCGCGTCAGAAGGCCCGATGTCACGGTGGGTTAGAAGGGCCACCAAGAGAAGGCTGGGATGGAACCGCTGCCGCGGTGGCTGCTCTCAAGCGCTTAAGCCGCTCGTAGACCCCGCCTGCCGGGGGTTGGGAGGAAGGCGGCGAAGTGGCGGGCCCCTGCTGGCTTTCGCCGGGGACTCATGCTCTGGGAAGCGCCCGCCGATGGCGTAGGTGTAATTCCCAAGGGGGGAAGAGGGAGGAACTTAATATGAGGAACAAAGCCCGACATCAAAGCGTGGCTGGGGGAAGCACGTTCGATGTGCCGTTCGGGCTCAGCGCTGCCCCTGAAACCAATTGCGTCCTTCCCGCCATCCGGGCCGCCCAAATATAGCAGCTTCCGGATTTTGCAGGCGCCCACCGTGCCCCGCCCGCCTGCCCGCCCGCGCATGCCCTGGCAGATGGCAGACAGCGCGCTTTCATTCCCGGCGGCTTCTCGACGCCGCGGCTGCCGGGGAAGCGCCGCTGATTGGAGGTGTGTCGCCCCTCTCGCGCCGCGCTGACGGGCGACCCTGCAAGCCCCCTGACAGGCCTGATGGAGGCACCGTGGGCTGCGA
This sequence comes from Petrocephalus zakoni, assembly GCA_026774425.1. Lineage (NCBI taxonomy): Eukaryota > Metazoa > Chordata > Actinopteri > Osteoglossiformes > Mormyridae > Petrocephalus > Petrocephalus zakoni. The sequence continues at coordinate 14,827,453 of JAODKN010000044.1, forward strand.
TTTCCGGGCCGCCCCCCCGCCCGGCCCCCCCCCCCCCCCCCCCCGGGCGCGGGGGGGGGCCGCGGGGGGGGAGGGGGGGCGGGGCCCC
>JAODKN010000044.1:14830588-14853976 GCA_026774425.1 Petrocephalus zakoni
TTCCACCGGCCAATTTTTTTTATTTTATTTTTACTCTTTCAAAAAAAAAAAAAAAAAAAAAAAAAAAACCCAACGGGGTAATTTATCATGACCCCCCCCCCCCCCCCCCCCCAGCTTGGATGTAGCCATCGACTAGGGGGAGTTTTTAACCTGCCATCTGCAGGGCAATCATAAATAGTTCAGTTAGCAATTTTCCTTGTTATAAACCTACCGGTTAGATGAGGACTGTTTGGTTTTAAGGCGGAATTTGGCCCTTATTCTGTGCGGAAATGCACACATCTGTATCGTCAGAGGCGGCGCGATCTGTATGGGTTCTGCAGCTGTTAATGAATAATAATGAAAGTGGGAAGTGATAAAGAACAGACATTTTTTAGGGAAAAAAGCCGTTTTTCTTCCTGCAGGCAGAAATCCCAGGGCGATTCCCGTGTCAGACAGAAGCACTATTAATGTGACACAATCCCTTCAGCTGACCTTTGGCTTTATTTTGTAATCTGTCCACCTCCGTCCACCCCATCTGTCCAGGTACGGGCTGCCAGGGACCTCTGGGTGACCCGGCAAACGGTTCGGTCTGGAGGAGACGGGACCTGCTCCCCCATTCATCCAAATCCCTTCCCTCCAGAGCATCATTTTACCACCTCCAGCTTTTTCATCCATGGCTCTAAATTTAGGGGTGGCTGGGTGCCACCGGCTCTGACTGTACCCCTCGCAGGTCCAGGCCCGGTCTGGCTCTACTTCACTAGGCCTGCTTCTCCTGCCCATATTCCCCTGAAGAGGGGCTGTCCACTCTGGCCAGGGCCTCGAAATAAGTGAGCGTCTGCCCGCGAGAATCTGCATCCTCCTTGGGCCCTACTGAAGCCACGACTCCCCCCCCACCCCCAGGCCGTGGACCTTCAAGGATAAGCGATTAAGCCGAACTGAATCCGACGGGACGGGCGTCACAATGAGAGCGACAGCTCTCGCCCAGCTGGCACTGTCCCTGCTCTCTCTGCCCGGCACACTTTCCTCATCCTCAGCCGTCCGCTAATGAGCAGCTGAAGTACATTTAAGATGAATCCTCCCCAGAGATTAGCGGAGCCCAGGGCTAGCGCTGGAGGGGGGGGGGGGGGCATTCAGGAATAAAAGTGCCTCCCAGTCAATCAGGAAATAAAACCAGCTTAACCTTTGAGAGGCCCTCCTTTTTAAGACACCTTCCCTATAAGTTGATGGTAATTGGCTGTCCAGGGTAAATGTATGACCCAGTAAATCTAATGGAATGGCACGGATACCCCTGGTACCGCTCGCTTTTGTCCGCCGGGCACGCCTGTAAACTCATTCACGGTGTAGGAGGGGGGTGCTTTGTGCACAGGGGAATTAGGAAAGGTGTCTGTGTGTGATGTTAGACAGGGATCTGTACCTCTGCGGGCAGCAGAATTACCCGACATCCAGGCCGTTTTACACAAACATATAGATCTGCCGGCTCCGGCTCTGAGCTTAAGTCTGAGTGCCGGATTCTGCCGCATGGGGCGGGGTCACTGCCCTTTGAAGGGTTACCTCTCTGTCATAGGGCTGGAGGTGCAGGGGTGGTCCTGGAGATCCGAGGCCCGAACACGCTGGCCTTATTCCAGGTCAATCGAGGCGCTGAGGCTCCTCGTTCCCGTCGACGCCTCTATTGACATGGAGACTTTCCCAGTTACTCTTAATGGCCAAAAGCAATAGAAGACCCCCCCGGGCTATTGCTGTGGTGAGGCTCATGCGTGTTGGGGGAGCAGGTTCGAGCTCTGCCTCTCTTTCGTCCGGGAGATCGCCGCTCGCAGACAGAGGACGCTATGTGGACCGCACCCACTTCCAGACGCCAAACACGGGCCCGTCACAGCCACCGGTGGCCTGATTCCATGCATTTAACTGAAACGCCAGAGCGTCGGTTTTCCGGGGGAATATCTGGCTGCAATGCTTTCCCTTCTGCAAGCCCTGGAATTTTAGCAGATGTATATAAAAGCCAGAAATCCTCGTCAGAGCCTAATAGTCCTCGCAGGTGGTAAAATCACTCAGGTAACCCGTCATCCTTAGAGGCACAATGAATCCGTGGCGGGAAAGGTGTCCCTTCTGTGCTCGAGTCCCTAGCTTTGCCCCTCCCCCTGCCCGTTGTTCTTGTTGCTGATCCGCTGATAAAAGCCTCAGGCCCCGTCGGTGGAACGTGTTAAAATGGGAGAAAGGCAGCTGCAGCCGGAGCCTGACAGCCCAGCGGCCTGGACGTGTTATTCTAACCCCCCGAGTGACGAGGGGGGCTGCAGGCTGAACTCTCAGCTCCTTGACCATCTGCAGGACTGCCATGTAATTCCCACATGTCAAACAAAAAAAAAACAAAAATGGAAATAAAAGAGGCACTCCCCAACCCCCGTCTGCCCCCCGACAGCCCGGAGAAGGGACCTGTGGAGCCCCACTCAGCCGCACGCCCGTCTTCTTCTCCTCTAGAAAACATGCGGGATGGTAAAGTGCAGGGAAATGCCCTGTTCCTGGAAAATGTTCCTCCTTCTTCTGGATGTTCTCCCATCCTCTCCATGTTCCTCCACCCAGAGCATGTTCCTCCATCAGGAGCATGTTCCTCCATTCCTCCACCCAGATCATGGTCCTCCACCCAGAGCATGGTCCTCCACCTGCATCAGCAGTTAACCTACACCATAGGTTCAGATCGTATCTTCTGGGCCTCAGGTCAGCACACCCAACTTCCTGTCAGCGGATCTGAGAGGGCACTCATCCCAAGAATAAAACCAACACTCCCAGCAGCGCCTTTGAGAGGGAGGCTTTCTGAGGGCTGCTGTATAAATAAATTACCCGTTAGCTGCTCGCCACCGCACCCCCCCCACCTCCTCCCCATCCCTGGCAGGTTGTTTGATGTCCTTCGGCGTGGGTTTGCCGTCAGTGGCCGTGACGACCAGCACGGTCCCCCCCGGGGGACTCCGAGCCGGAGAAGCATAGCTAGGCTCGAGCAGGCACTCACACGTGACGCGTCGAGATTGAAGGGAAACACAACCTCACGGTGTTTTTGAAGAATCAGCTCCGTGGAATGTAACCCAGACCTAACTTGTGCACACAGAGTGAGAGATGGACTTCTCTAGGGCTGCCAGGGTGTTGATTTCATTATAAAAACACATGTTCCGTTACATTTAGGAAACTCTAAATTTCTCATATGTGCTTTGCTCCTTCAGGCTTGTCAGAATGAAGCAGGATATATCGCCACACTAATAATGAATGGATGTATCTGGGTTTTTTAATGGTTATCATATGTTTTGATGCCTTTGCTTGTTTTGTAACTCTGTATGGTCTGTTCTTGGATCATAGTCCCGCTCTGCACAATAACTCCAACACGTCCAATACTGTAAATATTGTTTTAGCCCGAATTCCCCCGAGAAAAAGAAGAGGAATGCTGTGCGTGGGGTGGGGTGGGGGGGGTATGGGGGGACTTGTAAAAAAAAAATAAAAATTCACCCCGTTCCTCTTGCTTTTGGACGAAGTTGCAATCTAAAAAAACAGCTTGGACCGCCATCATTGCAGACATTATGTATGTGTGTGTCGGTTACTGGAGGCCGGTCTGTATGCTCTGTTGCTTTCAGTAGCATTCCCACTGATCCAGTTCCCAGGGGACCGGGAAACGGAACATTTACGATGCCTGTTTTTTTGTCGTGAATTTATTCTACGCACTGAACAGATCTGCATGATAGATGATGCCTAAACAAACATATACACTCTTAAAAGTATGCAAAATAGAAATCAAATACATACTTTGCATATTTAAATTCTTGTATACTATGTATTTTGAAGCGCAAAAAAAAATAGGTTAGAACTAATTATTTTGTAACATGCAAAGTTATCTTTCCGTATGCTGAATGTGAGTGTGCTGTGTGGAGGCTCTGATTAGTATGGTATCCTCACACCTCCAAGGAGGTGTCCTGTCCTCACACTGTAAGAGTGCAGTTATAATGATCTCCCTATATCACGTTCCCCCTGCATCTCTGCACGTTCTCCCCGTATCTCTGCACGTTCTCCCCGTAACTCTACACGTTCCCCCCGTATCTCTGCACATTCCCCCCGTATCTCTGCACATTCCCCCGTATCTCTGCACAATCCCCCCGTGTCTCTGCACATTCCCCCGTATCTCTGCACATTCCCCCCGTATCTCTGCCTGTTCTCCCTGTATCTCTGTCTGTTCTCCCCGTATCTCTGCACATTCCCCGTATCTCTGCACTTTCCCCCCGTATCTCTGCCTGTTCTCCCTGTATCTCTGTCTGTTCTCCCCATTTCTCTGCACCTTCCCCCTGTATTTCGGCATGTTTCCCCTGTATCTCGGCATGCTTCTCCTGTATCTCTGCACATTCCCCCGTATCTCTGCACATTCCCCCGTATCTCTGCACATTCCCCCCGTATCTCTGCACATTCCCCAGTATCTCTGCATATTCCCCCCGTATCTCTGCACATTCCCCCGTATCTCTGCACATTCTCCCTGTATCTCTGCACATTCCCCCCGTATCTCTGCACATTCTCCCCATTTCTCTGCACGTTCCTCTTGTATCTCTGCACATCCCCCCCGTATCTCTGCACATTCTCCCCATTTCTCTGCATGTTCTCCCCATATCTCTGCATGTTCTCCCCATATCTCTGCACCTTCCCCCTGTATCTCTGGCTGTTCTCCCTGTATCTCTGCACATTCCCCCCATATATCTCTGCCATCCCCGTAACTCTGCATGTTCCCCACCCATTTCACATGTTCTCCCCGCAGCTGCTCATGTTCTCTGCATGTTCTGCAGTGTTACGGTATTTATGTAATTGTTTAAAAATGAATTTTGAATATAATCCCACAGATTATAAAACCAACCATCTGAACACTCTATGACTGTGACTCTTTATACTCAACAGGTTGGTTAAAATAAAACCTTGGTCTGGACTTGAACTTTCCACCTCTGTCTGTAATGGATTACTTTTGTGAGTAACTTCCCCAACACTGAAGGAGAACAGCATCCCTCTTGAGCATAGCTGGGGGCTAGAATCTGATCTGATTCTTCACCCTTGTTTTGGACCCTGAAGGCCTTGTGCAAGAGTCTGCCTGTATCAGTATAAACAACTGCAAATGAAATTGCACAGCTCCCCCGAATAGCAGTTCATGTGCATAGACGGAAACAGGGGCGACACGAGTCACTGATGAGGGAAACAGCCCGTGACCAATCACGCCGTTCCTCACCGAGCTGCAGTGCACGTGTTTTGCTAACGTGTGATACTATAATGACATGATGCTAAATGATAGCTAAATGATGCTAAATATGTTCTAGCTTTGTAAATCTTTCAGTCTCAGGCTGTCCGGAGAGTTCTGCTTAGGGAGGGCACCTTTAGCGGTTAACTGGCCCAGCTGAACCGCTTCCAGACAGGAAGTCCCTCTGGGCTGTCAGAATCTCACGTTTCCCACTAAAAATGGTCATGCGGTCTGGTGTAAGTCCAATATCAGACTCAGGAAAAAAAAAAAACACAAAATCGGGAATAATAGTCAATCCTTTATTTCTGAAGACATTACACTCCCCAGGTGTGGGGGTTAAGGCTGCTTCTCTCTCAGACAAGCATCGATTGCTCGCCATAGCTGGTTTGTTGGGGTGTAACTGTGGATAGTCTTCAAGTGGCGTAGTTTGGGAAATGGCTGGAAGACGAGGGGGTCATACTAGTAACAGAAAAGAATTCGCTTTAGAGAAAGCTATTTTTATCTCTATCGATTTATATCTATGTCTGTGTGGAATGGGCAAAATTCATGTGTCGAAATCCCTTAAAGTTACCCAGGCAGATGTGAAGACGTTCAAACGGCGACAGAATGAGCTGAAACAATGACAGAATCGAGCTGCAGAATGCGCGTGACCGTATCCCTTATTTCCCAAAAGCAAATGGAGTACAACAAGAATTGCAAGTGAAATAAAATGCTTTATATTGTTTACCATGGCAACCTTCAAGTGGCTAAATGGGGCAGAAAATGTGTGGATGGATGGATTAATGGGGCATAAAATGGATAGATACTATTTGCTTAAAGTCAATACTAGTAAGGCACTTTGATTAAAAAAATAAAAAGCTGTATTATATTTTAAACAAACAAGTATGATGGCTTTGCAAGCCCCTCTGAAACAGGCTAGCGTCTGCAGGAAAGCCCGCATGCTAACTCTGTGTGCCCAGCTGGAAGCATGTCCCCTGCCGCATCACAAACTATCGGCACCCCTGGTGTGGAACCGTCTCCCGAAAGGCCTTCAGCTCATATTCCTCAGACCTCTCATGACTTCAACAATCAAGATTAATTTGAGCGAATGCTATAATTTTCCGATAGGATTAATTGCAGGTCAAACTCCAGTTTATATTAAATAAAATTTAATTAACGTTTTTTCCTACCATTATCGCTGTCCCTTCACTTAATCAGACACTCATACTTTCGTCTCGGTACCTGGAAAGTCACTTGAGAAATGTGTCTCATTATACGGAGCTAACAGCGGCGTTGACCAATCCCATTTAAGGTTATAAGAAGCCCTTTTGAAGCATCGGCCTCTGCTATTGGATATCCAGCAGGCCTGGCTCGTGCCAGTCCTCGCGGAGCGAGAAACAAATAAACCTCTGTCGATGATCAGAAACGATAATCAGCGCCTCCTGGGAATGATGTGCCGGCCTGGCTTGACGCTGCCTCTCCCTGGAGGAATTATGGCAGCCGTGAGCTGGGAAGCGGCTGCACATGAATTAGCCGGCCATGTTAATGTATGTTAATGCCTGGTGTTAAGGGGAAAGACCACAGAAAAATAGTGTAGAGAGGCCACAGCAATTTGTATTCACTCGGAGATGGGATAAGCCCCTTCTGTCGACACCGCATTCTACCACACCGTTATATTAAAGTATAAAATGTTTTCTTAGGTTTTCGTCTAGGCCTATGTAATGATTCTATATATGTATATACATGAAATCCAATATGGCGTTAGATCAAATTGCTTACATTGAATCCCCAGATATATTTAAGCATAAAATCATACATTTTTGGCAAGGTGATGTGATTGCGTCTAGATCACGTCTAATCGAGATATCAGGCAAAATCGATGATGACGAGCACCTGACAAGGCAGTCAATGGTATTGAGCGACACTAGCTAATCTGCGTCCTTGGGCGCTGGGTACGTGCGATGCTTTTTTCCTTCTTTTTGTCTCATTTCATTAGTTTAAGGTGGTTTTTTCAAAAACGTATGCCAGCGAATTGGCACACAGTCAAGTTTCAGGCCAAGCAGTCAGGCGGCGTTATGACATTCTCCCTTTGGACTCTCGGGTCGATCGTGTGTCTCTCTGAACATTCAGAGAAGTCGTTCTCCCCTCCAGACCCAACAAATGGCTGCTTAATTCCTGGGACCGGGTCCCTTTCCGGTGAGGGAGAGTGGCAGGCCCCTCTGGACTCCCCCAACATGGCCGCCAGCACCGATACACGAATTCCTTTCTAAAGTTTCTTCTTTCATCCCTGGCGTCCTGGAGGCTAATTTAGCCTCTTCTCTTTAACGGGCCTCGCACGTCTCCCTGGACTCGGCGTCTGGAGCGACGCAGCCTCGCGGGGAGCGAAGCCGAGGTGGCCGGCCCCTCCCAGCCAGACCGCGTGCCCGGCAGCACTCTCCCGGCTCAGGTGTGTCACTTATCGTCACCGAGCAGATCCCGGGGATATGCTAATGCCATGCAAATGAAGGATTTGGAGGCTTTAAACAAAGAACTTGTTCAGTAACCTTTCAAAGTCTTTCTCAGGCATAGAGGCGCTTTCCAGCAAATACCCAACGATGGTGAAAGGCTACATTCCCAACTCTTATCTGCCCATGTTGACTGTTTCTGAAACAACTGTTTTTTTAGACTATTTGGCTTAGACGGTCTTCCCTAATCCACTCTGAATTTATTAAAACACAGTTTTAGGAGGGCTTTAAGGTCATCTTATTTATCCTGTGTTTTCTTAAACTGCAATTAACAACAGTAAAATGTCCCCACACCTCTGACAGGCAGCTAAAAGATGGATGGATGGATGGATGGATGGGAAGATGGATGGAATGTGTCGAGCTGTTTAGGGTTAAGGCTCTCCTTGTGTTCGTGCAGGAAAATGGCGGCTGCAGCGGAAGGCCTTCCTCTCTCCACGAGCAGGAGTGACATTTGAAGGACACAGCTGGAAAGGACATCAGATGGTGTCACCGCCATAGCGCAGCACCACCTGCGGCTCCAACTAGTGCCGGTGTCAGACGGACTCGCCGGGCTCTGGGCCCGGCTGATGCATAGCTGGAACGTCCCTGGGTTCTGCTCGGTTCCCGAGCCGTGGAGCGTGGCGACAGCACTGTCTAGACTGCGCCCGAACATTTTGTCCACAGCCAGAGATGCAAAGAAAGAATAATCACACACGGCCATGACGTCGATGGCGCGGGTTCGAATGGCGGCTGGATGTGGCGGTACAAGCCTCGGTCTGTCTGCCCAGAACCAGCCCCTCCGACATGGGATCTGCTGGATATAATCTGCTAACACAGTTTGGAATGCCGATGAGCCGGATCCCTCTGGGAAACTCCATATCTAATGTCAACTCCGGAATTTCAAAAGGAAAACCGTACCTCGGCAAAGACATGGACCTCAGGGTCCTCAAATGCATTATCTGCCCAGCTTCCATTCAAGGCACAGAAGGATTCGGGCAGTCTGATAATTTAATCCTCTGTCCGTCCTTTTTCAATTCCTGCTTATTCAGTATGGGATCGCGGTGAGCCTGGAGCCAATCCCAGACAGCACAGGGAACGAGGCAGGGATGGACAGGATGCCAGTCCATTTCAGAGTGCTCACACACACGCCCACACAATCACACACTCCGGGCAATTTAGAGACAGCAACTCACATAACCACATGTTCTCATATCATATAATCAGTAATAAATAAATCCTAAATAACGTTTGTGCAGACAGATTAAATCTGTAAGTAAAAAGCATGCTGCAGACATCATATGCTTTTAAAATTGCCGATCCAAGGATTATTCATCATGTGACTTGTTTTTTTTACAGGTCTGCTGCTGGAAGGCACATCCAGGTGGACGGATGGCTGACTCAGCAAATGCCACCAGGTAGCCCCCCCTGCAGTGGAGTCCATGTCACAGACTGGTGGGGGCGTGTTTCTGTCTGTTGGGACTGAGTAACTCTGTAAGGTTTAGCAGAGTGGGGGTGGGCACCATGGAAACACTTTCTGATACGCTTCCACATCCGGAATGCTCCCAAAAGCTTCCATTGAAAAGCGAATGTGAAAGACAATGAGACACTGGCCCATTCCCATTCTACAGAGGGGGAGCAGTATCTCCTCGCAGAGGAGAAACCCGAGGTGCTCGGACATCAGCGTGGCCAGCTGGTCAAAAGTTCTGAGGTTAAAGGGGCCAGCTGGGTGTTGGGATGCCAGATTTACACCTCACATCCAGGGGTGTGATCCCTAACCCCCCCCCCCAATCGGAAAGGTTTTTAGCTCAAGGACACCCAGATGGGCTCTTACAGCTAGAGGTGCCTTCAGATTAAAACAAAAAAAACCACACACACAAGCAGCAGCAGCACATGCAATATGTTACTAATAACATCGTCTGGATTAATCTAAGCCAGAGCTCTGGGATCCTGAGGTTTGTGGGTAACTGGAGATTTAAAAAAAAAAAAACAAAAAAACATCCTAACCAGAAAGGAAAATGGCGAAACGTGAATATTTTGAAGAGGACAGCAGTGATCCATTTACATCTCGATGGCTTCACTGACGCTTTTATTTGAAGTGATTTATAAATCTATTTATGAGACAGGATGTTTGAGCGAGGCGGTTCATGCGATACACCATTTTCGAGGCAGTAACAGCAGGGTCCCGTCCCGAAACATAAACCAGCCACGTTCAGGTTACCAGCCAACGTCGGCGACCGCAGCAAGGCCTGCTGGGAAACGTCATGGATCCCCGTAAACAGATTGTGTATCTCTGGGAAACCGAAGCAGGTCTGGGCAGCTCTGTGACCATGTTTCAGCCACTCTTCTCCGGCAAGGAACCCAGGAATGTGGGACATACAGCAGATTTCACTTAAGGCGAAAACACACAGGCGAGCAGACTCCCGGAAAAGGTGATCTAAAGATCTAAGTGTTTTTGTGGCATTCCAAACAATCGAGAAAAAGTCAGCCTACTTATGCTTCCTAATAATGCCTACTTTTAATGATAATAACTGCCAAGATTTACTGGCCTAGTATCAGAAAACCAGATTAGATGCAATTTAGCACCAGGGAAGAGAGGTGGGAGAGCACTTATAGTCAGAAGCTGAAAAACATTTTAAGATGCGTCTGTTTCACCTTATTTCTGTCTGAGACGACTATTATATTTTGTGAGTGTAATGGAACATCACCGCTGCAATCACGGATGCCAAAAGGAACAGCTATTGGTCGAAGCAAACAGTGAACCCAAAAATTGTTTTTCTCGCACAACCGACTCGCTCAATGGCGCAAATGAGGGCAGGCTAATTAAAGGGAGAGATAACAGAGACAGAGGAGACGTGTTCTTTATGTGAAGGTGCAGAATCCCTCAAAGGGACAGCACTCCCCACTTACCCCAGGACTGGGCTGGGTGTCTATGCCAGTGCCTGAGGCATTGTTTCTCCTGGTCTGGTACATTCCTCGCATCTGACTTGTGTGAGTGGCCTTCCTCGTGGGTTCAGTTTTAACGAGAATGTCAGGTCAGTGGCGGTTCCTTCAGGAAATGATCGCCCTTGCCACAAGTTCATAAATTTTGTGATATGGCATCCCGGGCTCTGCCCTCACCAACTTGGCAAGCTCAGTGCCGGATTTTTTTTTCTTTTTTTTTGCTGGGTATTTGTTTGGTGCATTACGGGAAGGAAAGAGCCCCCCTGTGGGTCAAAACATCCGCCAATCCATTTTCCTAAACCGCTTACTCGGCACACTGAACCGGGGGCTTTTTCCAGGAGGTGCAGGGAGCGAAGAATTCTCTGTAACTTTAAGGGCCCAGAGACATGATCACGGATACAACACACAGACTGTATGCGTGGGCACATCCGGTGGAGGAATCTAACACGAGACCCTGGAAGCTGGAGACCACAGTGCCACCCTATGGACCACTACTAATTAGAAGCATACTCCCCCCCATAAAGAAACAAGCATGTTCAGTCCCTCTGCTCGTAAGTAAGGATGAAGTATGACTATCCTGAAGAATTCAAACTTAATCCAAGCTCACAAACGCCGGGATCACATTATAGATTCAAAGCCTTGTCGTTTGGCATCATTTCTCCAAAAGGAATCCAAATGTAGAACTCGAGGTTGCCATTGTTTCGACCGAAACTCCCCCCCGAGCTCGGCGAGCTGGAAGCAGGAGGCTACGTTTCTTGGCCCGTGTCTCTGATCCAGTGGGCCAGCTTGCATTTTCGCAGAACTTCGCCTTTGATACTTAGCGAACAGGCAGCCCGTGGATCGGCTTGCCTGTGTGCAGTCCGTTTTTGGTTCTGGTACTTTGGGACTGTGCTTTAAAATGAAGCAAATTTCTTGTCTCATAGTTATGATTAGATTGTAAGACTGAATTTTATATGGGCCCTGTGGCTTAGCTCTTTGGAAGGTAAAGCTGTTTCACATGACCCAGAATGCTTTGTGTGAACCACTTTGTAGTTTACATTTAATATTAAGTGTAAGGTAAGAAATCACATCGATCGTGAAAGTGCTGGAAATTTGAAACACTTTCTGTAAAAAAGAGCCACTGTATTCTGCAGTTTGGAGGGTAAGAATGTGAACTCCAAGTCCCATAAATGGAGACTACAATTCCATCCTCAACATAAAAATGACAACAATAAGCACAACATTTCCCACAATTCACTGGTCTGGCTAATTAGCTATCGAATGAGAAAGGGACTCACTGTAAAGGATGTAGAGGATAGAGTGGTGATTTTTGGAGTGGTAGGAGCTGGGGTCACACAAGGTTGTGGTTTAGGCTGCTAACTAGAGTGATTAAAGGGAAATGGAGCAGTTCAGCCTGCTATCCTGTGGCCTCCCTGTAGGTGGCGCTGTCGCGGTCCTCAGCACGCTCCCGTCGACTGCGTCGTTCGTAAAAAATGACAGGCGACAGTCTGTCTCTCCACTGCCCAGTTTTGTCACAGTACTCTTACCGTGCTCAAAATATCAGGCTAGACTATCTTTTGAGGCCCTGATACAGTAAAACCACCCCCCCGCTTCCCCACATCGATTGTGCCATTATCCGCGTCCGCCACACTTTTGGTCCAGACGGGCTGATTGACTGAAATATAACCAGCTGGACTGACGGCGGGCTGCGGCTTCTGTTGTTACACTGTCTGTTATTGGTTTATTTCTGTTTGGTATTTTCCGTAAGCAGTGAGATTTTACTGCGCAGGATTTTTAAGCCGGAGTTCTTAAAGGGGCCGCTCGGCCTTTCAGTTTCTAGTCAAGGCCCATTTGTTATAGGTAGGAAGGGGACCCATCCCTGGATTTTCGGCATGACTGAATGTGTACCCAACTCTCATCCGTTAGGTTGGTGGTGGTGTTTATGCACCACCACAGATCTAGAGAAGCTAAGGAACGAAAACAGCAAAGGACAGACGCGAAACATTTCCTCACTCTGTGTTCTTCTGTCGTCCTCCTGACAGTGGATTTATGAGCAATTTCTCTCTGCCAAGTGGGTGGAAAGAGGAAACGAAGATTGATAAGGCAGAAACACGGAGGAAGAGGGCTGAGCCGCAGCGGGGTGGAGTTTTTACGCGGGGGACACGACTAGCATAAGCCCGATAAATGGGGAATCACAGGCACGTCAGAGTCCAGTGGGCCGGTGTGTTTTAGGCTGCATGGATGAGCCCATCAGGTGACTTGGTAAGCCTGTTTTCTTCACCTAGGACCTCATAGGACCGGGATCCAACAGTGATCAATTCTGGCCCCTCCCCTGGCTCCATCTGCTACTCCATGCTGATGACGGACACACACCCTCTCTGACACCGGTATCGAGTTGAGTTTGGGGCCGCGTTCCTGCCAATCGACCCACTAAAACATTCCCACGTTCCGGCCCTCCGGGATCTCTCCTTCGGCTCCCGGCTAGGATAATTGCTCGATGTCGAACACATCTGCGGCGGTCTGTCATGGGCACCGCCGCGTGGATTTGGTCGGGTTCTGCCGCCTGGATGTTGCCGCATCTTCTGGCTCTGCAGATGGCAGCCGTACCTGCCAACTGCAACACAAACAAATCTGTGTAATCTCCTGGGACAGACTCATTAAAAAAAAAAATAATTACATTTGATATTCCATAAAAAGCAGGGCAGGCAATGATTGCTATTAAAATGGTTTTGCATGTCTAGTGCAGAGAATTGGCAACACAGAGTTTTGTTTTTTGAGCAAACAGCCAGAAGTTTGTTTCTCTAAAGTGCAGGGAAATGCGACTCTCCTGGGAAACCCACAACATGCGGAGGGTAGCCTCCTGTCGTCAGGACGCACGGCCTGGTGCTCCTGCCGGCTCAGGCCGTTTCATGTTCCCAAACATAATTTCTCAGGGCCTCGATGTTTACTTATCCAGGCTTTATCCTCGACGATAGTGTGGATATGCTAGATTCCATACCTAACAGCGTTCTGAGGCAGAACGAGAACGCTGGGCTCCTGGCCTAACCCCAGGCTCCGTGCTGCTTCGAACTTCCAGTCAATTGAATCGACAGCCGTGATACACAGAGAAGTAGCTGGTTCAGGCTTCAGTCGCACAGGATGTAGCTTGGCCGCTTGCCGACATTCACACACAAGCCCCGGCCAATCAGGACGGGCGTTTCTTCGTATCCTACAAATTTCTTTTTATGTCGCACGCTACGGATTTACATCATTACTGTGCGGTTAGTCACAGTGCAAGGTAATTTCGAAAGCCCCGTGGAGGTCCCAGTGCGGCCGACCTCATCCTCTCTCATCAACAGCCCAGGCCCCGCAGGCCTCGGGACGATAACGGCATGGAAACATGTTGCAGACCAAAAGGCAAAATACACAACCCAAAAAGGCCTGTAGGAATATTTCACAATATGTGTATTTGCATTAGGAACAGAGACACGTCCTGGAATTTTATAAACATGGACGTTAAGCCGAGGTACAGATAAGAAAGTTCACAGGCGTGTGGCTCTCAAGGAGACACCGGCGTGTCTGAATGACCAGCTGGAAGTAGAGAAAAAGAAAAAGCTTTTCCTCAAACCAAGAAGTGGCTAAGACTGGGCTTCGACCACAGAACAGACTCAACCCCAGAGATGACACATCTCTGCATCAGCTTTCCTACCCAAGTGTCACATGCCACAATGCTGCCAGAATTTTATCATCATGCTATATGACAGATTATTCCCTTGGCTTCAACTAGTCATGCCGGGCCAATGGTTGAGACAGGATCTCCAGATTCTCAGCAGTGGGGTTGGGGGGGTGCATATCTCCCTCCGTATGTATCACTGAGACATAGCAGGCGATGGCTGCTCCCTCACTTTCCGCTTAAACCACTCCCTCATCTTCCCGCCATCAGGCTAGCTGCTAATTAAGGTGGATTATGATAATAAGTCCCGCAGACAGAGGGAGTACGTGATAAAGCTGTAGTGAATAATGTATACATCTAATTCCCCCTTCCCTCAAGCCTCTCCAAAGCTACAGTTTTCCATCAAATGCACTTTTTTTTTTTTAACCTTCGCTCACGGCGTGGCGCTAAATTGAGAAAGTCGGGATGGGCATATATACTTGGCATGAAATCGTGACGGAGCATATGCGTCAGGGGCAACATGCTCGATCGGTCTCTGCCGCATGGAGCCGTACTTTTAAATGGGAAAAAAAGTGTCTTTCTGTAAACAGCCGCCGTAATCCATAACGGACGATAAACATGAGCATTTGGGCACTTGCGCGACAGGCAATAAGACATCTCAAAACATCCAGAAAAGCTGAAAAAAATAAGAAAAACATCAATCTCTGAACAGCCAGTAGCCGTTTTTAACAGCACTTTTAAATGACATAGCTGTATAAATCAAAGAAATGTCACACTGATATTTAAATGCTGAGTACAAAATTACATTTAATCCACTTAGCACTTAAATTCAACAGATAAAAACGCAGTAATTGCTGTTATATAATATCCTTGCTGTTTTTTATCTTTTTTTTTTATGGACGAGACACGTAACTCATTAAATCTGGATGTTTCCAAAGAGAGGACTGTCTTTTAAAAGTGAGCTTTTTTAGAATAACACACAGCAATCATTTCCAGTAATATATAGACATATTTTTTTCTTCGTCTACTTAGTGGGGTATCTATCAATCAAGAAATAAACACTTGATGTGCTTTAAAAATGTGATTAATAACAATCATTTTTTTTAAATAGCTGAAAGCTAGAAAATTGTTCTGTTGATCTGCGCTTGAGGGCAGAGATTCTGGAGATCCTAGGTGTAGCATTGTTTTTATTCTTTTATATCAAGTCACTAAAATGCTAAAAATGACTATTTACTTTGCTTCATAGCTCACAGTACACAGTAATCACAGTAATAAAGTTTCATAGAAGAACAAAATAATCTTTTCATCTTTTAGGGGGTCATTAAACCTCACAAATAACTACTGTATAACTATATATACTATATAATAAATCACAGTTACCTGTGACCTTGGACATCTTGCACCAAATTCAGCACCTGCCTCATCGTCAGTCTAAGCATGTGGTCACAGTGAAAACAGTGGCTTGCTATTCAATAAACACACCGACTGCCATCTTAAATAATAACACGTTTCCTAGTCTTGTGAACACCCACTGTCTACCTCACCATCTCGATCAAACTGTTAGCTAACCGTTAACTAAGTATACCGCAGTGTCTTTTACTAATTCCGCAGATAAAACCCAACGTCTGAGTACAAGGTTAAAGTATTTCCTGAATGCTGCAGTTATGCAAAGCACTTGGATATAAGTCTCCACTGAAGTTATATAGTTATATAGGCACAAATCAGCGCTCCGGATCTGAAGGTGCGCCGAGGCTCTTGGAGGAGTATTTAGCAGCATTTCGACCCGCCGCACGCACAGTTGACTGTAGAATTAGCTGTATTTTATAAGCACTAGCCTGAGCGGAAACAATTTTAGCAGCAACAAGCAAATTTGATTTTGCTAGTCCTTGATTATTCCTAATTAACATATATTAATACCATTTCTGCTTCAAAGTTGCCCAGCTAGCAACAAATGAAGGCAAACAAAACAGAAGAGCTGAGATGTTGCTAGAGAGAGAGGAGGGTAGTGTTTTTCCCGGAGTGGTGTCAGGAACTAGGTGCTGGCAAGCGCAGCTCGTCTTCGCCGTGGGCCCCTGTTTATCATCCACCTCCTGCTTTCAGTCCCACTTTGCCGAAATAAACACAGGCGTCCAGACTACAAGCTAAAGGGTCAGAGGAGCGCCGGCGGTCAGGAGGCCTCGCAGCTTTGAGAGGAGGCCACGCGGGGGAAAAAAGTTCAGGCGCAAGAAATATTCCTGACTCAAAGAAGTAAAAAAAGAGACCCGCTCATTGTTTAACTACTAGTGACTTTAGAAGATGCATTTGTATTTATTTGAATTGCAAATATCACAAAAAGTATGAAAAATCAGAAATGTTGTTCCAGCTCCCAGCAATTCTCTGTGTGTCCACCAGAGGGCACCTGTTGGAACACCTTAATTTACTGTCTTTTGAGAAAGTTCCAAAGCATCTGTTTATGCTCTGTTCCCTGGCCCTTGTTGTCTGCTTGTGTTCCCTATGAAAGCCCCCCCTTGCTCTGTGCTCGGTTCAGTCTCGGACTAGCTTGGCTTACAAACACATACTATATGGCAGTTTTTGAGAGCCTATGATCTGTCGTATTTAGTGACCTTTTGTGTTATCGTGTATGTTTTGGTCTCTCCCATCAAGGCATGTTTTTCTCTTTTCTGACATAGATTCCCAGTTTCATTTTAGTTTTTTTTTGGCTGACAGCTCTCAAGGCAGAGCACAGTTAGCTTCACCAACTTCTGGGGGCTACCCAAGGTCCTATCAGGCAGTACTAGTGGCTGGCAGAGTGATGTCACTAATGCCCATAATCCCCTGTTACTCCAAGACTATATTCATGTAGGCCAGCTTTGATATGTACCTTATAATGAAATCTCTTTCTTTTATGCTTCCAAAGTTTACCTATTGGCCTAAAACTACTTGTTTTACTGGGGAAATATCACTCTACAGTGGTTTATCACTATATTAGTCCAGACATTGTTTTATCTACAGTGAAGTATTTCAGGTGTAAACCAAATCATCATGAAAATGGTGGGTGGTAACTGAATCACAGCCCCCTCGTTCCTATATTGAGCCTAAAGCCTAAAATGAACGGCAAGGAGGTGCAACAGCAGGAAGAGTACAAAGCTACAGCGATATCGAGACGAGACGAGACAGGACAGGAAAATGTGACAAAGAGCTGCAGGGACTTCATGTGCAGAGGAACAGAGATTCACAGCTCGCTCCAGATCAGGCGAGGCTGGTGACTGGCACCGAAGCAGGGTAGCGATCTAGTCTCTTACTGAAGATGCTCGTTTGCTTGGCCGTTATGTAAGGACACATCATCCCGGATAACTAATGCGAGGAGCCTCCTGTCCTCTACAGCCACTTCCCACAGAAGTCTGTCGGCCTCACCTGTAGTAATGACATCACCCCGGCACACTGCAGAAGAGACCATTGCTCTTGCAACCGCAGACTGACATATCTTCAGTAGCAGGAGTCCGGCACAACCCTCAGTAGGGGCAGCTCTGAACTGTCGCATGCAGGCGACTCTGGTCTGTCCACCAAGAGCACTCAGGGATTCCTCCACAAGCTCTCAATCAGCAGTGGTAAGAGGACAGCAGGCCCTCAGACCTCCAGAAGTCCATCACTTCCTTCTTATGTTGAGAAGCAGCTGGTTTTGTTTTCACGGCTCAGCAAAGCTCTTTACTATACCCCCCCCCAATCCATCCCCTGTCCTTCCCAGGGACTCTCCACCGTGGCTGCATCATCTGAGAACTTCTGCAGCTTAGAGAGCTCAGTGCTACCGTGTGTCTTGAGAAATACCACCTCTGATCAAAGTACATTCAGATCGAGTCACAGGTCATAAACCATCCCCGTGATAATCGCCCTGATCGGCGTCTTCGGCCTCGTGTGTCTCTGTTGAGGACTTGCGCGTCATTTGGTCCAGCTCGGAAGGTGATGCGTTAGACGGGGGTCTGGATCGGGCCTAGAATGTGCTCCTCGCATGTCCATTTTTCAGGCGACATCATTCTTTTATGAAGCCACCAGGTTTCCCATCCATCTTCCCGTCCTGGCGAGTGTTTAATCAGATCCGGAGGTTTCCGGATGGCTCGGGCGCACTGGCTGGGGGGCGTGTCATTACACCGGCAGTTTGAAGCGCCGGCAAGAATGAAAACTCATTCTTTTTTTTTCTTTAATTCGCCGTCTGCTTGAATAAGTCATTGACACCTCCAGAGATTGTCCAGGCTTCCAGGAACATTTGCCTCGTAGCCACGGAACCTCAGTGGCCACGCCCTCTCTCTTTTTTTTTTTTTTTACGTTTTACGTGAAATTTTACACCACGGAAATTAGTTGATGTTATGAAGTGAGATGTTTAATATTTCACAGTAACACAGAGAAGTGACCAGGGAGATTAAGTATCATTTGCTCTGAGGCCAGCACGCCTGTTTGGAGGCGTACCTCGCCGCTGGAGCTGTCGAGCAGGGAAAACACCCCCACCGCACAAAATTGCATCTGCTACGCATCTGTGACGATTCTCCGGGACGGCCGAGATTGCGACAGGCGAGGTGAAATTGCAAGGCGCAAGAGACTCTGAAATGCCATCCAGGAAAATGTTGCTTGTAGAGGGTAAATTGATAAATAACGACAGATAAACGCCGCCATTGAATCGAGCGACAAAACAGAAATCTGTTTTTTTTTTTTAACATGGTCCTTGCTGGGGGAAGTGGAGCTGTTTGCTCCATCTGACCTCCTCCTAATGAGACAGAGAGGTTCCTCTGGATGGTCCTGAAGTCTGCACTGCTTGCGGCTGAGATTATGCTCGCCGGCCAGCCCCTGTGGTCGGGCAAAAGCCTCCACAAGCTGATACAAATGCAGATGATAGATTTCAGCAGCATGGCTGAATTCAGCCTTGCGTGTGGCAGTCTCACTCGTATATTTATAAATCCTGCGCTGGGTCTTTATAGACGTCACTTAACATAAAGTGTTGCCGTGTGATCGCCTCGGCGCAGATGTGGAGATGTGTACCGGAGCGTTAGACACACGCCGTTAGTGGTGGTATGTGACGCCGGATCACGGCCATCAGTCAGGGGGAGAGACCCACAACGTCGTTCCATCTGGGGCGATTACTGTCACATGGTATTCAGACAGCCAATGAAATGGATACGTTTAGTTGAGCGTCTAGCAGTTGGGACGGCTGTTGGTGGAGGAACTGGCTGGGGTAATTGGTGGGGAAAAAAATCACTCAGGGTGCGACATATCCAGCGCAGAGTCACAGTGAGCCTGGAGCTTATTTTAGGAAGCTAAGGGTAGGGCAGAGTCCGACGTAGAGCACATGTTAGGCACAAATCCACCTAACTGCCCGTCTTCGGACTGTGGGAGGTAACAGGAGGACCTGGAGGACAAACATGCACATGCAACTCTTGAGACAGGCATTAAGCCAATCCACCACCCACGAGTGAAACATTTTAACCTGAAATAACCCTTTTAAGCTCAATCCAAGATGACAGGATCCGTTAAGCATTTATAATAAAAAATATACATTTTCTCCCAATTAAACTGAGTATTAGATACAGGGGTTAGAAGGAGGAGGAAGGGCCAAATTTGCATTCTCCCATTGGCCCGGATGATCCGTTCTGACTGCGATGATCCTTTTATTCTGGTTGGGGGGGGGGGTGTTCTAGGCGGGGGCAGACACGTTATGAATTTGAATGTATGAGGTCACAGAGCTGCCTGCTGACTGTAACAAACAAAATTAGCATGCCTACAATTAGCCCCTTTGCCGACGTGTGTCACCTGAGCCGAGAGTTTCCCTGGGGCGATTCGGGTTAGGTCCCTTTCCGAGGCGCTAAGTCAGTGACAAATCCATGGGCTTTAACCGTCACGCCACCTGCTGCCCATGGCCGTTAGCGGATGGCGAGGACGCGCCACGCAGGTGGCGGATAATGGGCAGCACCCAAATCGAGAAGGAAGGGGGGACCTCACCAGACCAGGGAGAGAGCCGAGGAAACGGTGACAGATTTATCCGCCTGTGAGCTGCTGCTCGGCTCGTTTTAATTTACCATCTTTATTTTCACTCGCTGAGGGAGATTGATGGTGTTCATTGACCATCTCCCGCTAAGTAGTGTTTCCTAATATATACTGTATGTTTAGGCATTTGTTCAATACAACACCCTAATTCTATGTTAATTACACATGCTAGACTCCTGCGCTTCACCTGAGGCTTATTACCATATCAGACTGGCCTCAGCATTTATGCCTCCCCACCGCACACACACCCGGACTCCCGCGGCCGACCCTGGAGCGCTCGCCCCCACTGCGGACCGCTTTCCTGCGTGTTCCCCGTCTTGTTTCTGGCCTTATTCCCACCGACTTAAGCCCATCACTGCACCCTCCCCCCCGCTCGGAGCTGGTCTCACAGACGAATCCTCTACTCTGACATTTGCCTGTCTCGGGGTGCCTGTTTATACCCCAAACATAGCAGTCGCAGATACTCCCTCTCCGGCTCTGGCTTGAAGTACCGGTATAGGACAAATGCATTCGGCAAACACTGAATCCGCAGGTGATTAAAAATATAAATACTTTGAGGAGTGAGTGAGGGCTGAGAGGAGGCCAGCAGCGGTGAAAGCGGGCCGATAAGGTTTTACAAACAAATTGCAGATAAAAACCCACAAGCTTTTCATTTAGGAGGCAATAGAGATGGGCGTCTGTACAGAACACGCCGCTCCGAATCATCAGGGGGAAGAGCTTCCCGAGGATTGGCGTGATGGAAAAGCATGATGCCGTAACGGTGTTAGATGGTGATGAACGGTTACTCAGGACCACTATCATCCTTAATTTAGGGAAGATTACCGGCAGTGCCAGCACGCTCTTTTAAACACCTTGACAGCACAGTAAACAAGATCAATAGAGGGCTGGGAGAATAACGTGGCAGAAAATGTATCTTCAGGATGCCTACGAATCCGTCGTCTACTGGATACATTTTTCACGCTGGTATTAATTTAGAAAATCACAAAATATGTATACAGAGTATACGATGCATCGTCACCGTACAGTCACATTCCGTCTTCCGGCTTTGTGTCCCCCGGTTAACGAACGACAGAAGATTTCTGTCAGCTTCAGCCGCGAGATTCCCGTTTGTCCATCGAGTTTTGTCGGCCAGCACCGCCCATCTCGGGCCGCCGCATCCGGACACCGTTTCAGACGGGGTGTGAGAAGCGGCCGTCGTTTCCAGTGTGGGCCTGAACTGTCAAAAGCAATCCCAGGCGAAAACCCAGGGGGTTACCCGGCACAAACCCAGCTGCTTTATAACTCCACTTAAGTATGGCCCGAAAGAACCACGAGGATCAGGAATGTCCAGCCTCTCTGTGCGTAGGTACAGGACAAATATACTCTTCTGCCAGAGGGAGCGAAAGGTCATTGAGAAAATAAGTGTGGAATGATATAGAGGCGTCCAAATCCTTGCCTGTTTCTCCTTATAAACATTTACTTGGAAAACAACCAGCCATCCTGTTCTGATTTTGCGCTCCACTGTACCGTCATTGACTTGTAAATCTCCCGGCAAAATCACCCTGAGACTGACTTCTGCAGACAGCATTTCCTCCTCGGAATGATCCCAATGTTTTATTCAACAGACACTCAGCGTCTTTTAATCTGATTGACCCAGATGCCACTGTGGCACGTGCGAGCCAATCAGGTTGGAGCTGTTTAGACTTTTTTTTTTTATCCTTGTTACTCATAACCTGTCGAAAGGAAGAGATTTTATCAGGTTGGGATAATAGTCCGGTTTGCAGTTTATGAGACAAGGGAAGTGATATCCTATGATTAGGCATCGTTTTTGTAAACTGCCATCGGCAGTAAACGTGCGGTTGTGTTAAACTCTCCTGTAGAGATGGCCAGCATACTGCTCTTTCTAATGACCTCAGCCATATTAGCAAGTTAATTAGCTAAATGAATGCTTTTAGCTAGCTGGACCTCAGAAGCGGGAACTTTGTTCATATGACAACAGAAGGTTCACTCAATTGCCTAATTTAAGTTATTAAAATTTCAAGCATAAAAATAATGGTAATTTTAACAGCTGTCATACTTCTCATAAAACATTATAAATGAAGTTATAAGAGTACTTTATCATAAGGCATTCATAATAGATGGCATGAGTGCAGATTAAGACAAGAAGCTTAAGTAACTGTATAAATTGTCTTGCTAGTTAATGGTACATCGCATACATTCCTAAACGGCTCCCTAAACCATAACCGCAGAGCAAATTTCCAAAACTGACTCGGTCCATTTTCTGAATTGTATTCTGCTTTTTAATTGAACTGCTTTGAGTGAATTTTGGAAATTTGCTTTTCAATTAGTCACCTAAAAAAAAAAACTCTAGAAATAAATATGGAAAGTTAATATTAATGCACAACATTAATGACTGGAAATTTTCACAATAGTTTGAGGGTGGAACACACCATAATCGTATCAGTCAGTCGTGCGAACTTGTGCGGACCAGTGTGTTTCTGCCAATTTTTAATAAATGGTGTCATGTGAGTGCAGTGTTAGTCTCCGTGAGGCTATTGGATGTTATCTTATCTAGCCAGACTCTTGCTGACCGCATGGGGAAACCAGACCACTAATTGGCAGGGATGACGGAGACAGAAATGTTTTGGCACAGAAATTTAGCAGGCCGCTTTTTTCCATTAAAATTGTAGTTGACTGAAACACTGATAATATGAGGCAGTGTTTCCCAGTCCGCTCCGTGGGGACTTAGTCCAGTCCATGTTTTTGCTTCTTCCCAGCTCCCTGCCAGACAGTCCACACTTTTGCTCGGGAGCTGGGAAGGAGCAAAAATGTGGACCGTCTGCAGGTCCCAGAGGACTGGATTGGGAGACACTAATATGAAATAAAAAAGATTAGAAACCCCTCTGAGGAGACTGAAGCTCACATGTATGTGTGGCCATCCGCTTAGCTGCCACACCAAACAATGAATTCAATAAGACAGTTTTTCTCAATCTGGTCCTTGGGGACCCATGGACAGTACACGTTTTTGTGGGAGCTGGGAGGGAGCAAAAATGTGGACTGTCTGGCAGAGAGCTAGGAGGGAGCAAAAATGTGGACTGTCTGGCAGGGAGCTAGGAGGGAGCAAAAATGTGGACTGTCTGGCAGGG
>JAODKN010000044.1:14868278-14882910 GCA_026774425.1 Petrocephalus zakoni
TAATGAGGGGAGTAACGGCACTTGGTGCTGAATAACAAAGGGAGTACCTGCATCTAGTACTGAATAATGAGGGGAGTAACGGCACTTGGTGCTGAATAACAAAGGGAGTACCTGCATCTAGTACTGAATAATGAGGGGAGTGCCTGCACCTAGTACTGAATAATGAGGGGAGTACCAGCACCTGGTGCTGAATAACAAAGGGAGTACCTGCATCTAGCACTGAATAATGAGGGGAGTCCTGACACTTGGTACTGAATAATGAGGGGAGTCCTGACACTTGGTACTGAATAACAAAGGGAGTAAGGGCACCTGGTACTGAATAACAGCTCCACTCCAAACCCTGTGTATAATCATGTTGCACTACCATCAAGGGAAGAAAAATAATAATTTATAAAATGCTGGGTTATTTACTTTACCCTAACACTAGGGCGAGCCTATTGGGTAGTTTTTTGGGTTATGTTTTTGACCCAGCACTTGGGTAACCACGTTTTCCAGCATTAGAGTTCAAGCAGCCAAACATCCGTCAAACTGTTCATATGGCGTAGATGCAACTGAATACTGCATTACAATATGTACAATACATTAGTATTATTGTTATTATTTATCCCTGACAGAATGACACTGAAGTCCAATGATCAGCAATAAAATGACCTCACTAGTCACTAGTCCAGAATTTGCTATTTAGTTATAATAATTATTTGGTTTCTTGTGTGACGAATAAGGCAGCATCATGGTTAAATCGCAACATTTACCCAAGGCTGGGTTGCCAGTAAAACCAGGTCGGGTTATTTTTAATCCAGCTATTTTAGAATGTTTATTCAGAAAAGAAATCAAATATTGTCACTCCCTGCCTGCCTATCCCCCCGTTTCTCCTCAGCGTGCCTAACGAGCCACGCCTGTTCGTTACCTTAGCTCTCAGTTCTGCCCCTGTGTTTCTCACTCCAGCTGCCGCTCATTCGCTCCCCATGTACTCCTATATAGAAGTACTTCCCATCCCTGGGTTCCCCAGTCCTGTCACTGACGCTGTGTCCTTGTGTCTGTCCGAGTCCTTCCCTGTTCGGATATCCCCATTTTCTGACCCCCTCACGGTCCATTTGATTTCCCCGTTTTAAAATAAAGTCCGTCTCTTTTCTCTCTCTACGCCTGCTTTCGAATCCACATGTAAACAGGGGCGTCAGAAGCATTTCAAATATGAGGTGGGGACACAGCGCTGGGTGAACTAATATTTTATGTTAAATGTGGGGGGGTCCAAACGAATAATTATGAAATGTGAGGGGGACACGTCCCCCTCTGCAGATTTAATGGCGGCGACGCCCATGCATGTAATTTAACTTCCATACTGAATATACGCTTTTATAAACAAAATTCTATTTCAAATTAAAAGTTTAATTTCTGTCCAATTTCTCTTTGATTCAAGCGTTTATTAAAATCTATTTAATTTCTATTTTCCCATTAGAGTATGAATATAAGTATATATAAATATAAGACATAAGTAATAAGATGAGATATATAAGATATAAGTAATAACGCCTTATGACTCCAAAGGATCTTTTATTATCAATAGTAATATAATTATTTCCCATTAAATCATAATATTACTTGTTATTCTTATATCTGTGTTTTATTGCTTTATTATATAATATTAAACAACTAATAATCCTAATTTATTTCACATTTCTTCCTCACATCTTGGTCGCGGTTGATGGGGGCATCAGCCGGCGGTGAAGCTTGCTTATAGGCTTCGACAGTACATAATTCACTAGTGGATGGAGGACAGACTACGTCGGCGCGTTGTTTGTTTGTGGCGATAAACGCTGGTAAAACAAGAGAAACTGAACCGCCACCATTCCCGCCTCCGGTTCTTTCTTGAAGTGCGACTGTCGGGGTAAATAGACGGAGCGGAGACCCAGCACAGGTGCATTCAGCCGCGGCTTTTCCGGCCTGCCGCCGCTCCGACGCGCTCCGTTCCCCCTAACTGCGGCTGTCAGACCTGCACCCCCGATCCCAAAGCGAGGGGCTGCACCGCGCCGCAGAATGTGCCTCTTTTGAAGGGCGATTGCACGATTAAGATTAGAATACACGGGAGAAAATCCACGTCGCATCCGGGGAGGGGGGATTATATGTGCATGTATGTGTCTGTTAAATTATACGCAGCTGAGAGATCGTAGGTTATTTGGGATGCAACACTTGTCAGTAGTATTTTGCCACTGAAGAAGGTCAAGATTTATCGCTGTTATTATATCTAGCTATATATACTGTACAGGTATTGCATATATAACAATCCACGTGCGTATATAATATATGTTAATATATGTTATATATTGCGCAATGCTCATAGTGAGTAGATAGATCAAATATTTCTTTTGTTAAAAAACCCATAATCCTTAGCGGGCTGGGAAAGCACCCTAGGAACTATTTTCCACCTTACTAGACTTTAATATTTGCCCATTAATTCAGAAGAACAGCGGCTTAATTATATGTTCAATTATCATGTCACTCACTTTGAAACAAGCAATCAAACAGGCAAGAGAATGTGGCTCTTATAATTGTGGAAGCTCGACTGTAACCTGACAGCTCTGCTCTTATGTGTACCTTAAACTGCAAAAGCAGTACCAAATTAATTAGATTTTATTTGTTTTTTTCCTTCCCGTTTAATGTGGAGGGAATGGCCGTTGATCTACGTAAGCAGATCCTTACGCAGACTCACGAAGGGCTTCAGTTCCCCCGGCGCACAGAGAAGACGCCCTTTGTTACGGAATAATTCCCGAGTTTTTGCAGTAAGATTTGCATGGATGCGAGGCTACTTATTGGATCAGGAGACTCGGCGCTGCGAATGGCACTCCATACGAGCATACACTGTTCATCTGTGCAGCGAAATGTTTATGAGCCTGCTTCCACGATTGTGCTTGAAAGGGAATGCATAATACAAAGAAAAACTAAATTATATAAAAAAGATAAGAAAAAATACGATTATAATAAAACAAAATAACAAAACAAAAAATAAATGACTGCAAAATAGACATTAAAATAGACAAACCGTAATATAATAATAAAACACAATTGTTTTGTGTTACTGCATTGAGCTATATGAATATCAAATATAGAGGGTGTTTAATAATTTCCAGGGAGCATAAAAATATATATTTTTTGCCATTGCAATGGCTGTTTTGTTTGAAAAAAATTACAAAAGAATTTTTAAAGAAATCACTTCATAAAATATTACGTAGAACAAATTACCCTCATATGGTAAATCTCCTCAGCGCACAAGACCAATGTACTCAGAAGGATATGCAGTATATACCTATCCCACACTGAAATGAATTTCCGTATAAGTTTTTTAAATTGTACATTTTTAGAAATGTACTATGACACTATTACGATACAGAACAGTGGAATAAAACCAATTACAACCAATTGGGAAATAATCTGAAAGTGCATATAGATGGAATATCTAACTAAGTCTTATTTGATGCTACTCCACAACTCAGCCCAGAGCCCATGATATGTTCTAATGTGGCCTTGAAGCCCTGCTTGAATTTAAGCAGCCAAATGCTCAGGACCATCTCGAAAGTCAGAACTCAAAACCAAGTCTTAGTGGATAAAGTCAAAATTCACTGGATTACAGGATGTTTTTAAAAGTTTCACACTACAGAGGATAAAGGTTCTTCATTTAATGCCTTTTTCATTGTTATTACTCAATGACATTGCCTGGGAAGATATTTAGGCCACTCATTCCAAACTAGTGTTCTATCTTTGCTTTAACACGGTAACAGTGCTGAAAATTATATTAAAAAAAGGGTTAATTAACTTGACCAACAAGTTAATTTATTTAACTTGACCACAACTTAAATACATTCAGATCAACAGAAGAGCTGCAAAGCTTATGTAAAAATCTTCATGTAGCCAAACTATGTAGACCAGGAGCATTCAAAGTGAAGGACTTAAACAGTTTTATTTTTTATAAACGAATCACTTTATATCTTTGAGAGGGCTTGCCTCTGTGAGGAAAAATGCCGTAGATAAAACGTTTAGAAATGTAGTCTTAGGGTTTATTTCCCGGGGGCTCCATTATTTGAATGTCACCGGGATACGACAAGCAGAGACCTTCTCAAAGTTTGTGCCTTTTAAAATACTTTTTTCTTGTACTGAAGCCGTGTGGAGATGGAGCATGATTAATAATGAATTGTGGGGGAGCTGAGTTCACGCTGAGATGGCCTTAATTTTACACAGCTATACTTATTACTACATATCCCAACGGTAACCAGAAACTCAAGTGTTTTATTTTTTATTTTTTTTTTAGATTTGGATGGAATGTAATGAAGAACAGACCTTTCCCAGAACAATGAAAGTTTATCTATGCAGTACGTTACTGGGGTGTGACTCTTTGGGGAGCCCCCAGCATGACTAGAAGTCAATGTTCGCAAAAAAAAAAAAACCATCTCACCTATAAAGACTGTAGCCATGCGAAGACCCCAGCCTTTCAAAGCACCAAGGTCTCCTTCAGTGTCCCATCACCCAACTCTGCTTTAACTGCTCATTGTTTTCTCTGCTTAAAGCCACCAGACGTCCTCGGAAGAGTTCCCCTCTAGGATTACGATGGTGCGAATATGGAGGTCTGAGTTCTGGCGTGCCGGGCTTATGGGGCCAGAGGGAATCCTCCTGTGCTGGACTTACCGTGTCATAGATGAGGGCGATCCCGACGACTTTGACTCCCCAGAATTAATGTGCATGTACTACCAGAGTGCATTACTTGACTATAAAAGTGGAAAGTTATCACGCATCTTAAGCATTTTTTATTGTGTTCTGCATACTTTTGTCAGAGTAATTTAATGTACTTAGTCCCCTGAGCATTTACTATTGCTAAGAATGTAAGAGCTAATCGCAATTTGGAAAGTCACCAGAGGAACGCATGCAAGTGGGTGGGGACACTTCCCACAGGGCGAGGATGGAGTTGGTGTCTGAGACGGACCAAGACCATTCCGGGTTCGCAGTTTTAAACAACTCTGAGGAGAGTCATCCAAAAAAAGTATTTGCAACCCTTGTCGAAAATTACTGACATTTTTGTTTCATTTTGAAATGTAATCTATCTATCCTCCCATCCACTTATCTAGGACAGGTTTGTACAGTGGCCTGGAGCCCGTCCCAGGAAACATGGGAAACAGAACGGGTGTCCACACTGGCTGGGATGCCAGTCTGTCACAGGGCTCGCACACACATACCGTCTCACACTACAGGCAATTTAGTGACAGCAATTAGCTTATCTCTGGACCTCTGGAGAACAGTCGAGTACTCGCAGGAAACCCACGCGGAACATGCAAATCCCAAAGGATTGGAACCCTCACCCCTGAAGGTGTGCGCCACTGTGCCACCCCTCTTAACATAATAAAAAGTAAATTGCCTTCAGTGTGAAAAGTTGGTCTCTGTACACATTCTGATTGCTGTGCGAGTAAAATGATGGACTATACATTTCTGAGGCGCTATATAATTTAAGAAAGAAATTATGACTCTCCACCAAAAGAACTCGATTAGGCAAACCCCAAGTGAACGGAACAGAAGTGTCACTGAATGAGTCCAACCCCGTGCCTACAGCGATAGCTGGAAAGGTATAGTTTTTGTCCTTTAAATTTAATTAGGCCTGTGTTTCTGAAGTACATCTTGCTTTCGGACCTGACTGTTTTCAGAGCAGGGAGAGCTCATTTGCATACCCAATCCCATTGGCCGCTCCATATGCTTAATTGGCTAGATAGTTTAATGTTTGAACAATCATGTTGCTGGCAGCTGTCACTCATGCGACTCTTCATGCACGGAAAATGGCTGCTGCAGATATGCAATATGAATAAATCAGTAAACAAGGCTTTATAATTACACACCTACCAGTAATTATATTAATTTACGAAAATTGATGGTTTCCTAGGCAAATATCGTTTTTTTTTTTATATAGTGTTTACAGCTTATACTTTCTGCTTTAAGACCACAAAGTTCTTTAAGGGGGTTGCCAGTACACTTTGCAAATCTTTATTTTTTCATGCACTTTAATCACGTCGACGGGCCCGACTCGTAGCTAATATTACTGCGGTCACCACTGATTTGGACAGACCTCGTTTTCTCAGCATTTTTGGGCCAAGATGTTTATCGGCACCTCGACCAGCCAAATCCTGGCTTGAAAGAAGTCTTGTTTCTGTAAGATTTGGCGTGGAAAGTGGAAAATTGGAGGGGGGAAAAGTTGTTGAAGGTTTTGTTAGCTAAACACCGTCAGAGCCATTTTGGGCATCGTGCTGTCAAGCCCCTGGCAAATCACACTCAGACTTAACGCAGAGCTTAATGTTAATAAGCCGTCGATAGAGCAGTTTACAATTAAAACCTTTTCAAATGTGGAGACGTGCCTCGGGAATTATTCAATAAATCTGCTATCTTCTACAGTTTTTACTTTTTGTGTATATTTGTTTGCAGTAATGTTCTGTTCATTTTATAGATAGAAGCTATAATCTGAATCCCAAGAACAGCATAAAAATTCGGATTAATTGCAGATTAATGGTCTCTCTGTGTGCAGCAGAAAAGGTCACAGAACATAAATCTACCTTTATGGTCTTTTCAGCTCTGTGTTTTAATTAAGTAATCAGGCACTGAGTCTAGGGAAACTCTCCCTGCACTACAGCGCGCTGACACGCTGCCGCTGGTGCGTCTTCTCAAATCACGTGTCTCCCATGTCTCTGTGTAATTGAATAAAGCCGTCGTATTTGAATGAGTTTCCACCATGGAAACAGTCTGCCCGCTAGATCCAATAACGGCAGATGGTCAACAAAAACCCCTGCCTGAGTCAAACTGGTTACACACCTTCGCATTTGTTTCTATTCTGGTGGAAAAACAGCGGCAGATTGTCAATAGGCTGTAGCTGAACGATCTGACTGACATCTGATAACTAAGATTTGGACAGGTGTAGAATAAAACACAACTTTTGATTCCCTGGGAGAGACTGGAACACCTGGCTGACTTCATTTTGCTCTAACACTTACATTCCAGCTATAAATCTCAATTCCTGAATGCTCAGAACATCTGCTGATCTACTCCAATGATCCACCTGATCTACCTGCTCATCTCCCTTCATGTGTTCTCATGTCCCACACTGAAATCGGAGGAATTGCTGCTGTGTTGAGATTAGGAGCCTTCCTGGTTGGTTGTGCCTTTGCAGAAAAAAGCTAAAATCATCGAGCTGGAGTCTGAGGTCCTTTTGGAGGAGCTGGCTGGCATTACACTTCCTCCTCAGCTCCAAAACAAACGGTGAACAGCGAATGGGAGACGGAGACCTCGTCTGAGGGCTTCAGCTGTGAAAGGGGTCATCTCCCGTTTCTCAGGAACCCGGGGAACTGTGGGAAAGCTCCACGCATGACAGCACTCCAGAACTGTGAATCACCGTGTTCCTGGCCTAGTCACACGACCCTCACTATGGCGGGTAGGTCTGGCAGTGCCCTAGTGTGTCTGTAGCTCTACGCCCATCACTGTCACTGTCTGTAGCTCAATGCTTGTCACTATCACTGTCTGTAGTGCTATGCCCATCACTGTCACTATCTGTAGCTTTATGCCCATCACTGTCACTGTCTGTAGCTCTATGCCTGTCCCTGTAACTGTCTGTAGCTCTACGCCCATCACTGTCACTGTCTGTAGTTCTACGCCCATTACTGTCACTGTCTGTAGCTCTATGCCTGTCACTGTAACTGTCTGTAGCTCTATTCTTGTCACCGTCACTGTCTGTAGCTCTATGCCCATCACCGTCACTGTCTGTAGCTCTATGCCCATCACTGTCACTGTGTGTAGCTCTATGCCTGTCACTGTAACTGTCTGTAGCTTTATGCCCATCACTGTCACTGTCTGTAGCTCTATGCCCGTCACTGTAACTGTCTGTAGCTCTACGCCCAGCACTGTCACTGTCTGTAGCTCTACGCTCATAACTGTCACTGTCTGTGACCGACTGCACTCCACCTCAGAAGGACTGTTTTGATCTTCAACTGAATCAAAATTCCACAGTGCCACTTCCTCTTGTGCTTCGGGGGGAGAGAAAGCTACCGTTCCGGGGTCGGAGTTCGCGGGGGCCAGCTCACTTTCGCCCCCCGGTGACGGGTGTCGCCTTCGTGCTGCCGGCAGCCATCAGGGGAAATCCTGGGGGGCGGTCCTTACCCCCCTTCCAGGTCGTGGCTCCTTCTTTGAAACCAATTTGGGCAGCTGGAGCTCCTGTCGGGTGACCGCTGAGACCCGCCGTCCGGGTCGCCCGGATGGAAGCTCGCCCTCGCTTGGGGCTTTGAAGAATAACAATTTTGGAAGTACAACCGTGCCATTGTTTTTGGGTAAAATAGCTTGGGGTCACCTGACTGCGCCGGGTTAGCCTCTCAGCAGCGACGTGCCTTTCTGCCCCTTACAAACTCCCCTCGGAAAACCTGGATCTGCTTTTCAAATTGCCGGAAAAAAGTGCCTTGTCGACTTAAATGTGATTGATCGATGACTGTTTTCGGGGTGACTCGACGGTATAGTGCTTTGAATAAATATGAGCCTTCATTTCAATAATTAAAAAAGTGATCAAACGTATAAGTTGAGTTCTCCTTTTCTGCGTTACTATTTAAGGCTAAAAAAAATACTAGGAATAGAAATTCCGACTGCTGTTGACAACGCTGTAACGCGTCTCATATTTGTGTTGATTGTATAATCTCCAGCCTACCAACTAGCTACTAAACAATATGACTTTCTAAAACAAACTTAACAATATTTTAGACAGAAATAGGAGTTTTTTCTCCTTCCCCCAAATTTCATGCTTGTGGTAGAATCTCTGCTGTCTGAATCTATTAAGAGCCTCTACGTGATCCTCCGCGCTGAGTATTACAAGCCGTCGACAGAATGACAAACGGGCTTGTCAGGAAGTTGTCCGTGGAAACAAACACGATATTCTTGCATGAAATTAATGAACTGAGTATGTTATTTACATTCAGGCATAACAAGCGTGGAATATCCTGTCACTTTTTTTTTTGGAGTCTGAGCATGAGGAAAGTGTTGGGCTTGTAAGACACTATAATATTGATATATCATACATTTCGGCATTTTCCCGAGTGTGTCTTTTCAGTCCGTCGGATGGTTTGCAGGTCCATTGCTCCCACTCCGACATAAAATGCTCTGAGATTTTTCCTCCATTCCCTCTCCCCCGATAAGAGCTTGTGAAACATTTTCACCGCAGCCCGGAATTTTAAAGCAATCCGTGCGGTGTTTTCATTGGCCCGCTACTCCGATCGCCCCCGTGACCTCAGGAAGGCCGAATCGGCTGTGGAATGTGCACCGAAGCCGCCGGGCCGGGCCGCCCTCCTCGCTTTCAGAGACTGGCCTGGGATGTGCTGGTACCTGCAAACCCGCGCTGAACTCGGCCCTTTATCCAGGAACACACAATACAGATTAAAACTGAATACAGGATAATTTTTTATTACTACTGCAGTAAA
This sequence comes from Petrocephalus zakoni, assembly GCA_026774425.1. Taxonomy (NCBI): domain Eukaryota; kingdom Metazoa; phylum Chordata; class Actinopteri; order Osteoglossiformes; family Mormyridae; genus Petrocephalus; species Petrocephalus zakoni. The sequence goes on from JAODKN010000044.1 coordinate 14,877,752, forward strand.
TAATACTTTGAACTAGATGGCCTCCAATCATGGATACTGATAAATACACACATCTGATAAATACATCTCACCCAGGGTGTCCTTGCACCGTGCCCTGTGCATTCTGGGATAGGCTCCCCGTGACCCCATAATAAATAAGTGTTTACAGTGAATGGATGAATGGTGTTCTTCTCACAGCCACAAACAGACCGGCTTCACTCCCAGTTACCCCTTGCTGTTTCCTCTAAGAAGCCAGCCTCACCTGTTGACCCCCCCCACCCGCCTCTCAGTGCCAGGTGCCCCCCCACCGTGACCGCGGGGTCGCTCGAATGCACCGCCTGAGGTGTCCCCGCCCCCTTATTTTAATTACCATTTCTATGCGGGCCTGGCATTTCGCTTTGCCGCTAAGCTCACAGAACCCCGCCGGGAATTACCGGTGAGCGTAAAGGCCGGCGAGGCCGCGCGGCAGTTGAAAACCCGCCGATCTCCATGACCAAGCTGGGGAGCGGCTAGAATAAATATGAAAAAGTGTAGGATTCTCTCAGGGAATTGTGGATATGGGGCAGAAACCACTTTATCCACCGAGGGCCGTGTTTGTCCACGGAGGGCTGTGTCTGTTAGCCAAGCGCCGTGTCTGTCCGCGGAGCGCCATATCTGTCCGGGGAGGGACGTATCTGTCCATGGAGGGCCGTGTCTGTCCGGGGAGGGACGTATCTGTCCATGGAGGGCCGTGTCTGTCCGGGGAGGGTCATGTCTGTCCACCGATGGCCATGTCTGTTCGCCAAGCGCCGTGTCTGTCTGTGGAGGGCCATGTCTGTCCACCGAGCGCTGTGTCTGTCCGCGGAGGGCCGTATCTGTCCACCGAGCGTCATGTCTGTCTGTGGAGGGCCGTCTCTGTCCACCGAGCGCCGTGTCAGTCCGTGGAGGGCCGTCACTGTCCACCGAGCACCGCGTCAGTCCGTGGAGGGCCGTCTCTGTCCACCGAGCGCCGTGTCTGTCCGTGGAGGGCCGTCTCTGTCCACCGAGCGCTGTGTCAGTCCGTGGAGGGCCGTCTCTGTCCACTGAGCGCCGTGTCTGAGTGCTGTGTCCATGGAATGTGTGCGGATTTGTATGCTTTTTATTTTTTTCATAAAAGCACTCAGCGCATTCTCATTACTGAGGTTTACAGCCTTTCAGAAGGCCTCATAACAAATGATACTTTTATTGAGCTGATAGAAACGGCAGCAAAAAACAGTGTGTTTACACAAAATGTAACGGGTGGGAAAGAAAGAGAGAGAGGAGAGCGACTGGGAGGGTGCCGGCGTGGGGGCCCTCCGACACTCGTTTATCACTCAGGCGCTCGTCACCTTGTGTGTTTATCACTCTGTGAAACTCCGGAGGAAGAACTGGTGGTGGGGGCTATTTTAGCTCGCTCGAGTGTTGTTTTAAGGCCCCCCCACCCCCCCCCCAGGGAAAGAGCCACTTTGTGTCTGTGGAAACCTTTCAGCCAGACACCTACAAGTCGACCGCAAGACTCGGTAACTGGGTCACGCACTGCCACTGACGCAGATTTAGGGACAATGTTTTGCTGAGGAGAAGAGGGAGACAGTCGGGCGAATCGGCTTTAATTCTTTCAGGAGTGAGAGCTGGAAAAAAAGACACGTATGATAGAATCTATCAAAACTTTTTCTTGAAGTGTTATATAAGGGTGACTATTAACCTTTCATATTAAATACAAATGCAAATTTAATTAAATAAAACTAAACTCAGCTCCGTAAACGCCTGTTTTTGCAAGCGTTTCAATTCTCTTCTTAAACGATAAATAAAAATTCGGAGCATAAGTTGGCTGGTATATTTTTTTCTGTTGGTGCAATTCGCTTTATTTTCTCTTGGACTGAATTCTGCCACACAAACGGTCCCCGACTGACATCCACAGTGTTAAACCACTAAGCTTAATGTTTGCCAGGTTTATTTGTTTTAAGTCTGAGTGTTTTTTTTTTGGTCTTAAAATGGTAAAGGACCCTCCTCCCTCCCAATGAGGCTGCTTCTCCCTCACAGAGAGCTACTCTGCTTCCACTTTGTTCCTCAGACAATTTGAATGTTCTCCCTGTTTGCTGATCACCTTGACCTCTGCCCCACCAGACTGTCTTGGGTAAGCAGCCAGTCGGTTAAGGGCTGGATGTGCGACGCGCTCCCATGTTCTGTGGATTTGCAGGCATTAATCTCCTCTGTCCTTCCCTACCTGCATCCTCAACATCTGCACCTGTAAATAAATCGTGATCCACCGAGGGCTTGGATCACGGGCTCTAGAGTCAGTGCTGCTAACCGACAGCCTTCCTCCTCGCCGCACTTTTGCCTGGGTGTTTCCGGGACGCTTCGGGGGAGTGCTCCGGCGTCCACAATTCACCACTGGTGCCCATTACCTTGCTCTGGATTCCCTGAACTGGAACGCCTCCTGACAGGAAAACAGACTACAAATCCTACAAACACATTTTCCCAAAATACTTTGTGAGGGGAAATCTCAGCTCTGCAACGGAATAACATTTTTATTCAAATATTTCATACATTATATCTGCAAATGAAAAATAGCAGTGTGTCAAATGGAAACCTCATAATGTAAGGGGGGGGGTGAGGTAGAAAAATTATTGCCTGCTGGTTAGGTCTGTAACTGCCGTGAGTCGCCCTGTCAGGTGACCAGGCTCGCTGCGCACATTTCCCAGGCCCAGTACAAAATGACTTCAGCTGCTGCACCCCCACCCTCATCCGCGCCCCCCCACCCCTAACTCCATCCAGTGAGCTCCCACTGTACCGGGCACGCCGGGCACGCCGACTATATCCAGTTCCCACCCGCGCTGCTGAAATCCTGCCTTAAATTACAAACCTTTACAAACCGTCTCTGTAAAACCACCAGGCGACGCTACATGGAGACACTGCTGTTGCCATTTTAGTATCCTCGTGTAAAAATGGGACACCGTACTTATTTTCTGCCCCTAGACTTCTGCCAGCCACAGTAAAAGCAACAGCCAACCGACCAGCCCATGCACAACCGCTTGCGATATTAATGTACAAAACAAATGCACGGCGCTGCTTTTCCTAACCTGAGTGCTTTACCATAAGCACTACGCAGAACTCTCTGGTAAACCTTGCAGTCTTGTAGCCAAAGGCGAATGCCAAATGGACGATATTTATGGCGTGTAGTTTAACACTATCCGTCTTCTGTCATGGGGTGCCTATTAAGAAGGCAAGTTTCGAGGTTGACGAACTTTCAAAAGAGTTGGGAGGGTAGACATCACGGGCTGCAGTGTCAAACAAAGCCTGGATTAACTACCTTCATGGCTTTTTTTCCCTCCAAAAACGTTGAAATTATTACACCGAGAGTCTTTTTAAAAGCTCTGTTTCCTGTCTCCCTTTTCATTTCCAAAGTGAACCGAACAGCCTGCCTCCCCACCGGTTACCCAACCACCCACGGCGTCACCGGAACCACGGGAATGTGTCTGTGAACCCAAACATACGGGTGGCTGCGGATTTCGGCGAGTGGGTGGGTGGACCAAGTGCCCGTCTTCTAACACGAGTACCTCAGGCCCGCCGTGACTCGCCAGTGCGTACGGGCATGTGTCCCAGTAAAGCAGAGGCCAACATATTCCAAAAACCAAAAGATTCAGATGCAGACCAGTTCGTTTTCCCGCACGCCGTTTTAACCATATAAGGAAGAACACAGAACGTGAATGAGTCCCCACTGCCGCCGCGATATCGCGGCCGACGCGTCTGATTACCGGTTGTCTTGGCATCTCTCGTGCTTCACAAACCCAAATAGCCCTCAGTGACAGATTAATCAAGGCGATCTCGAGACACAGAGCTGCAATGAACTTGTAGCACTCTCCAGCTGCTAACTAGAGGACGAGACCATGTGCTTGGCCAACAAAAATAATTTCCTTTCCAATGGGTAACATTTAGAATCTGGAATTTCATAGAAATTTGGGTAACGGAGACTGAGAGTGAATGCACTCTCAAGTAAAAGCAAAGTCTTAAAACCTCAAAGCCGGAACCCCGTAAACAATAAATGATGGAAATGTTATGTGACTTAAAGACTTGTTCTGAGTAAAACACTGGCAGTCAATGACACCCTTTTTTGTTAAAGTTCTCAAAATTTCTAAACTGAGCTATGCCGTTAATATTCTGGGAGTTGAGCGTAACGTTTGTGTCAGGGTGTGTGCGCAGTGGGCTGGGTGGGCGTAGACACCGTTATGTTAATTCTTAGCCAAGTCCACTCATGGGCTTGACGCTGTGCTGAGATTACAGCACAGGCAGCCAACGGGGAAACTCAGGAGAGGAACGCGCCATGCGGTCATGGAGAGGGTCTGTGTTTGGGGGTTCGAGGGCACTTTCAGAGACAATGCCTACATTGTGGTGAAGCAGCTGCTGGTCAATTATGCAGAATATTTAATATTAATATTTCCCCTAACCATGACCAGATCGAAAGGTGCCTTCCATGCGAGTACAGAATCCAGCAGAACAGAGCAACAAAACAAGACAGATATCAGCGAAACAATCTATTTTCATTGTGTAATTATCATACGGGTGGTATCTGGGAGACAAAGGAAGTGGCTGAGACTGCGGGGATGATTTGTGATGGGAGAGAGGAGAATACAGCATGCTGGTGGTTTGACGGCGTGAGATATCTCTGCCCGTGGCCCTTCTCAAAGCCTCAGAATAACCATATATATCCTACAAGGCGCATTTTGTCTCCCGTGATATAAGAAACATATGAGCATTAAAATCCACACAATCGAAATAAGTTAAAATATGTGATGGAAATCTTACTTATTATCGTTCTGCCTGAGAGAATCCCTATATACCCATAACCCCCGACCAGGATATGCAGTTGCAAAATGGATGGAGAATCCTCATGGAGTTTATAAGCCGAGGCAGGAATAGGGCTCTGGTCAAAGACGCAGTAACCTAGCTGTTACTTTATCCGGCAGCAGAGCGGTATTTTGGAGGTCGGGTTTTTCGGGCCATATTTTTAGCTACAGCATATCATAAATAACTCGCTATTCTGGAATGTTCGCAGTTCATGGCTAGTGTGCCTTATCACCCCTGTGTGTACGTCATGCCCATTCCTGGTATATGGGGCCATCTGCTGTCACACAGATGTGGGCTGCGATTTCTCGACCCCCCCCCCCCACCCCACCCCACCCCAC
>JAODKN010000044.1:14897889-14914638 GCA_026774425.1 Petrocephalus zakoni
CGGGAGCTTCGTGCCCTGGATGTGCATCCCACAAATCTCCATCAACTGCAAGATGCTATCCTATCAATATGGGCCAAAAGAATGCTTTCAGCACCTTGTTGAATCAATGCCACGTAGAATTAAGGCAGTTCTGGAGGTGAAAGGGGGTCAAACACCGTATTAGTATGGTGTTCCTAATAATCCTTCAGGTGAGTGTATATATATATATATATAAATATATATATATATGAAAAAACATTGAAAATCAATTCTGGGCTGATACCTCTTTAGCTAGCCTTGTCCCGGAACTGTGTGTGCCACACCACATTCTGCCTTGACAACTTGATCAGCGGTTGGGAAAGCTCGGCCCATACAGGCTTAATGCTCTTCACTTGAATCTTTCTGGGTGAGCGGACGCCGGTGCAGAAGGGTTTCCCCAGAACATCCTCATAAACATCTCCTCTCGCCTTTCCGGCATACTAGAGGCCGGCCCATTCCAGCTCTTACTGCTACTTCGAGTGATTTTATTGGCATAATATGTCAGCCTTTATGGCTAATGGATCACAGCTCCTGGGTAGCGCTGTACAGCTGGCTCATATGGGCACGTTTTCAGGCATATTTAGGGGTTATAAATCAAACCTACACACTGGCAAAATATTCAGGCCCACTCACGTCTTAATAAATCATGCGCTCGCATTTTTAGGAATCCATCACATGCGACTGTTTCACATGAATTCACAAATCTGAGCCCCTACAGACGTGACTTTTAGAAAACACCTGTAGTTTTTCTCATCACATTTACATTAAAATTTTTGTCCAAAGCGATGTACCATTGAGTGAGTAAGGTCAGCCAATCCCTGGGGCAATTGGGGTTAAGGGCCTTGCTCAGGGGCCCGGTGGCAAAGGGGGCGACCTTCCAATCAATCTAATGCACAAAGACTCACATTGGCCCCAAATCAAAACACTTAGTTCACACAGAGATATCACACGGGAAAATCGATAATAAGGCGATCTGTAACTCAGACATAAAATATCAGTCAAAGAGGCAGGTGAGCCAACGACTTTGTCCCCCCCCCCCCACCCGGGACGGAAGCAAAAGCATAATCCGGGAGGGAGGACTAGACCATGCGTTTGCAAATATTGATTCAGGACTGAGACGGCAGGCTATGGAGGGCGGTTTCCTTCCTCCTCTTGGACGGTAGAAAGACCTTCCAGCAGCGACGTGTTGCTCTCCCTCAGTCTGCGGCTCGCCCAGAGAGTGGGGCACGGCCCAGTGAGTGAGCCAGGCCCTAGAGGCAGCCACAGCGCCCCCCCGCATTGTGTCTAATGCTCTCATATTATAATATAAATATTTTAAATGACTTTCACCTCAGGCCTTTAAAAATGGAGCTTCATAAAAAGAAATGTAAGAAATAATGACAATAATAAAAAAGACTCAGGAATAAACTGTCCATTAAACACAAATATAAATCTACATTAATTGTACTCCTCAAAATAAGAGTCAGTCTTCACATGAGTCAGAGTTTGGTACTTTAAAATACACTATACAGACAGATGTATTGGGACACACCTTTTAATCACCAGCCGTTGCCATAGGTGTATAAAATCAAGCGCTCTGCCATGCAGTAAGGTTTACAAACATTTCTGACAGAATTGGTCGTTCTAAAGAGCTCAGTGAAATCAAGTGCGGGCCAACTGTAGGATGCCACCTTTGCGAAAAGCCAGTTAATGAAATTTCTTCCCTGCTAGATTTTCCACAGTAACAGTGTGGCATCGCAGAGCGCTGAAGAACACCGCGTGTAAAAATCTGCTATGCGCTGTTGACTCAATAACTGTAGAGTTCCAAACTTCCTCTGGCATTAACCGCAACACAAAAACTGTGCTCTGGGAGCTTCATGGAATGGGCTTCCATGGCCGAGCAGCTACACGCAAGCCTCGCATCACCAAGCGCAATGCCAAACGTCAGATGGAGTGGTGTAAAGCACGCCGCCACTGGACTCTGAAGCAGTGGAAACCTGTTCCGTCGAGTGACGAATCGCGCTGCTCTGCCTGGCAGTCTGATGGACAAGCCTGGGTTTGGCAGATGCCAGGAGAACATTAGATGCCTGACTGCATTGTGCCAGGAATGTACAAAAGGCACGGCACTTCATGGTGTTGGTTTTCCACTGGCGTGAAAAACTGGTACCGGTGCTGAATGACATCACAACACAAGGTGGGGTGTTTTGCACATAATTCAAAAGATGGTTATAGTATATTACACAGCTGGATGATCAACAACAAATGCAATTCTCACAATGCTAGTCAGCTTGGTTAAGATCAGGCTTTTTCTTACCTTCAGTTCTATATGGACATTATAGCGCAGGGAGTTTCAGTTTCGCTAAAACATTTTTAGTCTGTCATAGGAAAAAAAACTCTTTCACAAAAAAAAAATTAATGATTCCTTTTCAAGATTATCTAGTATATGTTAAACATGAAGTTTAGCTTTGCTGCTTTTGCAAGAGCTCTGCGTGCCTTCTGTGAGACGATCCTAATCATTTTCATCCATGCAGTTTATATAACTCAATGGGTTTGTGATAAATTTATGTTGAACTAATTCTTTGGTTTATAAATACCCGAATATTTATCACAACAAAATCACACTGCAAAAATTTTAAATTGGAAATTTTTCCATTACAGTGCCGTCCTTGGAGCGATATTATACAAAATACTTCCTTGTCATGTCAGCCGGATCTTCATGTATTTGTTCTTCCAACCAAGTTTATCGCTATTTTCAGTTTTCAAGACGGTGGTTGTATTATGTTTCAGAGGCAGGCTATTTGAATAACCAAACAACAAGGAAAGTGTTTCAAGTCCCACCCCAAAGTACCGAAAAAGTACCTCAGCTGGTTTGGCACTTTTGGTACTAGTACTCTACTGGAAACAATGGAATAGGGAAAGTACAGAAAGTACAGTACCTGTTGCGGTATAAAAGCTCCCTGTGTTCCAGGGAAGGGAACTCTTAATGCTTCAGCATACCTAGACATTTTGGACAATTCTATGCTTCCGACTTTGTGGGAACAGTTAGGGGAAGGAAGGCCCTTTGCTGTTCCAGCATGTGTCCCAGTGTACAAAGCAAGGTCCATAAAGTCGGGTGAGTTCGATATGGAAGAACTTGACTGGCCTGCACAGAGCCCTGACCTCTACCTCATCGAACACCTTTGCCATGAACTAAAATGGAGATTGCGAGCCAGGCCTTCATGTCCAACATCAATGCCTGACCTCCCATATGCTCTTCTGGACGAATGGGTAAAAATTCCCACAGACACACACTTCTCTGTATTGATGGCTATGGATTTAGAATGTGAAGTTCTTGTGGGGGTAATGGCCAGGTGTCCCAATACTTTTGTCCATTGAATGTGGCATGCTTCAGAAGTAGCCATAACCACATCCATTTTGTAAGGAGTACCAAGAATTCCATTACTGCATTTGTTTTTGTACATTTTAAAACCTTTTTTTTCAGTTTAATATGGGGGGTTGTAATCATTACACTTGTACTTTACACCTTTAATTACTTGTTAAATACACCGGTGTGTTAGACTGGCATGGCGCCCCTTTGCAGGTCTGCCGATTTGCTGTTCAGGTCCAGCGCCACCTGCAGAGCAAAGGAAACAGCCTATTCTGATCGTCTGACCCTGACCAGATTTTGGCACTGCTTGGCTAATGGAATTCTTTTGTTGGGACACCACTAGTTATATGAAATTTAATTACCTACCCATTTCTACAATTCTACACAGAGGTTGGGCAAATATCACTGAGAAGCAACTGAACCAAATAATATTTTAAAGTAATATTTTAACATTCAGCTGATATTTAGTTATACAAAATGACAGAATAGAGCATAGTGAAATCTCTAATCTTAATTATACTACTTACTGAATCAATAATTTCTTCTAACTATGGTTGAGTCTGCAGGCTTTGGGCTAGAAATTTGTGTCCTTAGCCACTACGCACCCTGCTGGCCAGTGTGGGATAGTATGTTTTGGTTTTTACACCTTTTTGTAGATTAACTGTTGGATAAGCAGTGGTTGATGGTTACAGCACAGGCTGCAGATGCACCAAAGAGCTTCATGTTTGCTTTATCTACTCCTTAGTCCCTCTCCACCACACTCCACGATTCTGTCTGGCACACGACGCCCACGCAGTGCAGCGGAACGCAGTCCTATCCTCCGTAGTAAAGTTCCCTGGACTACAGCCTTCACTGACAACACCGACTTTGGTTTGTCAACACAGAGCTCCATCTGGGACAGAGTGAAACAAGTTAAAAACATATGCACATATGTGCAGAAACATATGTGTGGTAACCTTTCTCAAACTCCCAGTAGGTGCCAACAAGCTTGAGCACTCGCTAACATTTTGCTGGACAGAGACCGTCACCAGCAGGGAAATATCTGTTGACTGGAAGTGGAAGAGGAGAACTGAGGCTCGTTAATGCTCTTGGCGTCTCTCGACTCTTGGTGCAGGTTTTGGAGCCCGGCTTTGAGACGACAGTCATCTCCGCATTCCTCGTTTCTCAGTCTCCGGTGGCAAACAGGCATCATCCCCATGTTGGGCTCCCGCCCTGGTTTAGGATCCAGCTTTCCTGCTGTTAACCAACCTGCTTAGCATCTGTCATCTCAGACCCCCCCACCCCTTCTAATGTGCCGATCCTTCAGGCCGGTTGTCTAAAAACAGTGAAAAATCAACTAATTATATTACGAGTGGATGGATCGTGCGAGGGATGTGCTCTTTACTTATTCATGAACACGAACCCATGTGGAATTATCCCAAATGTCCCCGACTCCGTCTGACATGTAAATAATCGGTATCATCTAGTAATTATGCTGTCAGATAACGTCTAATTAACTGCCCCCTCGTTGTGTCACGAGTCCTGTTGTTGATAGTCACGAGATGAATCGTGTCCGTACGTGTGGCAGTTCTGTGTCGCCCTTCTGACTCCCCCGGTAGGTTCGACTAGAGGAACAAAAACATGCATATCAATCAACAATGTTGTGACATTTTGGTTCATGCAGAAGAAAAGATGAATATCTCTTCAGGGAGGGTTTAACCAACAGAGGGCCAACGTGATGCCATTGCGCATCAGAAAATCTTGAGTAAATAAGTTTGGCATTACTTCGCCATACATCTGGTCTCCTTGAGAACGGTGGCCCAGAACACTTTAAATAACACATCCTGATTAGCATGTAATTGCTAATGCCCCAGGATTGGAGGCATGCTATCTAAAATAATTACTTAAATATGGCAATTAAGCGCGAGTACTCTTATACCTCTCTCTTTTATCGATCGAGGCAGGCCTTTCTCCCCTGCCTGCGCACTCAAAGCAGCTTAACTCTGCAAAGTTGGCCTTTTACCCGTCTGCAATGTAAAGGTCACCCACTGAAACGTCACCGGGCCGTTATTCTGCACTAAAGTCTGCCAGAGTGTTCTTACTACACGCCGATGCGGATGCAAACAGAGCCGTCCTGTAATTACTCACGTTCTGTCAACACAAATATCCGACAGCCTTCACTGGAACCCTACCGCGAAAAAGACATTAATAAGGGAGAACAAACAAACAAAAATGTCAGGTTTTAAATAATAAACAAAGTCCACTGCATGTTGTAGCTGAAGGGAAGGTCACAAGTCAAAAAGCGGTGGCTTGTGTTCGGTAACGGGTCGAATCCCACCCCCGGGTACCTGTTACCGTGCGCAGTTATTGTTAAATCACCCTGAAAGACAATCTGGCTGTTTAATAAGTATAAAAATGTGTGGAAAAAAAAGGATCTATACAGGTTGCTGAAAATTATTGTGCTTATAGACTAAAAACAACATTACTTAGTTTATCAAGAGGCACAAATAAATAAAAATCACACACAAATGAATTAAGGTTTTAACCTGCTAACATAAACTTTGATGTAGACTCAAATCCATAAAAGAAACGGATGATTCTTCGTTTGGTCCGTATGACAGATACATGCATGTTACTCTGGCTGACGCACAGCAGGCCAGACCGTTGCGGGAGCCCTCCAGTGTCCTCTGACCTGCCAGTTGGGCTCGTCCATGCATGGCCTGTCCGTGTTAACAGGGCCTTGAAGATCTCATCAGCACCAAGCAGGTTCCGTCACAGATCTTCCCCTTCTGAGTTTTCGCTCGGCCTGGATCCCCAGCAGCGGATTTTCTCCGGTCCCCAGTGCTGTACATTTCCATACCTCCAGCTAGTCGGCCGATGATTATAAATTCAACCCTGGTCAATCTCTCCATGGCTTCCTCTGACTTTGTAAATCCACAAGGGGTTGCAGATGTTTTTGGGTAAACTTCCTTTGTGGTTTGGACCAGCCAAACACAGCTTGCGGTGCTGATTAATTGTGTCACTTCGACAAAGTGCTTAGATTCGACAGGCTCTGTTACTCATTATCTCATAACTGACCCCCCCCCAGTGCAAACAGGAAGAACAAACTAAAATAACCGAGGAATTTAATAGCAAGAAAATTCAAAAAATAGGTACAAGCAAACCAGACCATCACCAATGCCTTCACCAATATCTGACAGTATCATAGACCCACTTATTAGGCCTGGCCCCTCCTGCGACTACTATTATATAAAAGTTGATGGACTGTTGCTCAGTTCAGGATCTCTATATTGTACATTTATAATAAATAATAGAACTTTCATAGACCCCTCTACATTTTTTATTCCGATAGTACCCAAAACTTCTCCTTGGTTTGGGAACTCACCAGCACATTTTTCTTCATAAATATTTTACATTTTCATCGTGCCCTGGTCCCACATTTTTGGGGTGGCTGGGTGGGGGGTGTTTCCCAATTATATTTTACTGTACACCAGCTTTTAGCTGGTCTGCTAGCTGTGCAGTGCATAATCACTGAGAACATGTTAAATTTAACAATTTTAAATAATGAAGTGTAAAAAATATTTAAAAAATGAACAAACAGTGCCAAATACAGCGTTTTATTTGGCATGAGAACACTATGGTTTTCTTTGTAACTTCACCGCTGATTTATGAATATAGGGGGATTTTCATTGCCATCAGACAACAGTTATTATGTGGACGTTGCAGAATATGGTTAATTTTTCATGGTTTTTTGGATATTCCTGCTTAATCCTCCCCTAAACTTGTCCTTACTGGGGGGAGATACCCCCTGTCTCCCATTAAACACAGAACCAGTCTGAATGTATTTGGGAATGGTGAAGTGTACCATATATAGTATTTAATGAAAATTTAACATTTTATACTAAGTTCACTGTTTCTTTCTGTCTGAAGACAGAGGTTCTGGCCTCCCAGGAACTACAGGCCTGTAAAAGTTTGCTTAATATCACCACAGAAATTTTAAAATTATAGTTTTTCAGTCAGATGAAACCTAAAAAAAGGTCTGGAATAGCAGCCTTCCCAGCGATGGCCGACATAAAGCTGGGAAATGTAAAAGCCCAGCTGGCTCGGCCAGTCATCTGCACTTTTATTGGTACTAAAGCTCTGCTTGCTTTGATTGGCTGGAATTTTCAAGTACCCAGCTGATTATTGGTCAGGGGACTTTATTTGGTTTCATTTAGGCTCTGTGTCCTCTGTGTGTGCTTATGCCTTGATATATATGTTTTTTATTAATGGTATCCCTAAAAACAGGTGCAAATAGCCAGAAAAGGACAAAAAATCATAATGCCAACCCTGTTGGTACCAAAGTCATGGTAATGGGTTATTGCCTGTAAATCAGTGTCCGTGATTTTAAAACATGCAATGCGGTGCCCCCCGGCAGGCCTGAAACTACCCCCTTCTCTGAATCCCTCTCTCCTTTATTTACACGTCCTCTCCCCTTTACGGTCTTCTTCCGGTCTGCAAAGTAATTTTTTCTTCTAGCAGATAAAGTGCTGAAATGAAAGCACGTTACGACCCTCCTGGAAAACAGCGCTTCACAGGTGACTAATTACGCGTGCTCACTAGGGCGCGATGCCGCACGCCTGTGCTTTTCTCCCGTCAAACATGCAAAACTTCATAAATAGCAAACAAATCGCATGTTAGGGCCGCTGACCCGTCCAAAGGGCAGGCGTTCGCAACACCGGGCCGTTCCATCTGCTGTTTGATTATTTCGATGTGTGGCGTCTCTAATGGGCTATGAGGTCCCCTCTGGTCAGGGGTAAACACAGGTGGTGTAGGATGTCCACATTGGAGGCAGCGTGAAGGATGGGGCAATATAATGAAAGACTCTTTCAGCTTCTACGTACGTCTTACAAAGTTTGGCGCAATTCGTTTACTACACAACAGTTAATACACCCGTCTATCCTCCAACCGCTTATCCCAGTCACGGTCACAAGAGGTCTGCAGCCTATCCCAGAATGCACCAGGCTCAGTACACTAAGGATGGGATGCCAGTCCATTGAAGGGCACATACACTGCTAAAGACAAGAACCTCTACAGCTAAATATCCTTTTGGTTTAGCTTATCACCTTTACAGACATAAAATAACTAATACTAATATTACTTAAAATACCACTTAACTCTTATCTTAAATGTCATTATGGGTGGGAGGTATAAGGTGATGTGGACGAATGGCGCCCCCGAGTAGCCCGTTGCTAAGGAATTAATGTTAAAAGTAATGACGTATAATGAAGCATCCCTCGAAATAGACATTTTGAATGTTGCCACCTTTGTGTTTCACATCAGCTAAAACTTAATTGTATTCTTTGAGTTCGTTCTGTGTTTCCATGGTCAGTATTCATTTGTTAAAATCATTCGTTAATGATCGACTCACGGTAAAGATTTCACTTGGAGATAGACTACTAAATATATAAGTATGGTTACCCGATTTTAATTATAACATAAAGCAAACGTAACATTTGCAGAGCATTGTTACGAAATTATATTACTACTAAACTTGTTATTGTGACATTACTTTGAAATCCAAATGAATGCTTTCTCAACATTTCCCCAGCGGCTTCCCCTAACACTGTTATTTTTGTATTTTACAGCTGATGGTCACAACGGCGTAATTATCGTGCAGTAGTTAACACGCACAACAAAATTAAACAATGAACAATAGGGACTGTTGTGATTTCTCACTTGGAAAATGGCATTAAAGCAATATTTGGCTTAGCGGTGAGCACTGTTTTAGGGGAAACAGCTGGACTCGTCGGCCTCCTCTTTCAGTGTAATACAGGCATTATGGCTCCTGCCGGTTCCTGTGCGAGCACCGCGGACATTAAGCCGCATTAAGCTGGTGTCAGCGGTTGTTTGCGCTGGATCCGTACACTTGCCCGTGCTCGTTGCTGCACTGCGCGGCTCGCCGCAGTCTGGGAGTCCGCCAGTCCCAGAGGAGCATGCGACACCTTTCGGGGATTATTCCAGTGTACACAGAAAGGTGAGAAGTTCCTACCGCGAGCTCGTCAGAATGGCAGAAGGACATGCATGGACTGCGGCTGCACGCCTGTACTGACTCTGCCCTTGGCATTTAGGCACATTACACGGTTTCTTTTTCGCCTCATTATTTTTGCAACAGAAATATAAAAAGAGCAAGTAGAAGCTGCATGATTCTGGGTAAAATATAAATCACGATTTTTTTTTTTTAAATCGAAATCAAGATCGTGATTTTCTCTCACGATTCTTGAGCAATACATTTCTCTCATTATTTTGCTTTGTAAGTCGTCTGGAATAAATATTATGCAAAAATGCATGACATACGGATATTGCAGCCAGTATTTAAACTTAATCAATATTCAAAGTCAGCAGCACCAGAGCTAAAACCACAACTGCTGAATTAATGGAGTTATTACACTGAACATTCAGCCATTTTCCGTAGTCTTGGACGTGGGGTTTCTTCTGAAAAAATGACAAAATCTGGCCCATAGATAAGTCTTTGATTTTCAGCTTGGCGCGGAGGTTAATCGCTTATCGGTATTGGTTATTGGTATCGGTCGAAATTTCCACATCAGTGTACCACAAACAATATGCACGTTACTGACATGGGACCGTCACATCAGCTCTGCAGAACAAAAAGTGTACACTTCTGTTTTTTCACAAGCAGCTCATTTCCAAATGCTATAAATGCCAAACATAAACCCAAACGTGGTCTGCACTTCGCTATAACCCCTGGTTTTCTGTCCCTCTCTTTCCATTTCCTGCTGTAATGCAGTCCTGTCATAATAGGCAGACTGGTGTGTGTGTGTGTCAGGGGGGCAGTGCCCTGAGATAAAATCCTGCAGGTACCCCTGAGGATATAGACCTCAAAAGCAAAGGGACATGCTACCACAATAAAATGTGATATCTGATCCAATTCCCAGATATTTTATGCACAGGTGGACATTTTATGGCTGCGAGATCATTTAGAAATGGGCCTTTTTTGTGGAATTCCTCATTCACCCGCCTGAAACAGGAGGATATCAACCCCCTTGTCCGGGATTCTGAAGGAAAGACAAGAAAACCCTGCAGCCTGTAGCACCGCCACGGTCGGTGAGGTGACGGTCAGCGGGAACCCCACGGAGGGCCTCAGCCCCGGCATTGATAAGCTGAACACAGTACCGTGTTTGTGGTGAAATATCTAAACCAGTGTTTCCCAGACTAGTCCTGGGGGACCTACAGAAAGTCCACGTTTTTGCTCCCTCCAAGCTCCCTGCCAGACAGTCTACATTTTTGTTGCCCGGGAAATTGGAGGGAGCAAAAACTTGGACTGTCTGTGGGTCCCCAAGGACCGGACTGGGAGACACTGGTCTGAACCAAAGAGGTCAAAGGTTAGCATACCAGTCACTTCAGAGTCCAATAGGGTACAAACTCAGCAAAATATGTTGAAAACATGACCAGAAATAAAGCCATAGAACTGGCTTTTCGTGAACAGAATCGAAGATGCGATATAGACAGAGAGGCATACTGGTCTAGAGGGAGCACATAAATGCTCATTAATTAGCCGTTAGTCATGTCTACGATTAAACCGTGACATTTAGCATCCCCCCCCCATGTCGTGGCACTCTTTTTCTCTCCATTGACGCCTTTCCACCATGTCGCAGCTAAAAGTAAGGACCTCTGTCACGTCGGAGAAAAGTGCTCTCAGTCAGGGAATTTCCTGAAAAAAGAGGGACAAGAATCCCCAAGGGGCAAATTCCTGGGAACATTACACTCACGCACGGGATAATTCAGGCTAAGAGATAACAATTAGCATTAGCCATGCTGCTAATGAATTAAAGGGGGGGGGGAATAGGCCTTTTTCAGCAGTTAGCCAACTGTCTGCTTCGCAGGAAACTATCTGCTGTAAAACTAATGGGTTCCCTCGTCGTTTTTTTGCTACCGGGCGGCCAGATTTATATTTTCGGGCCGCCGACTGAAAGCGTTTCCGCGGAGTGCTTCCCTCAATGCCGGCCACGATGCGCTCAGAGCTTCTACATGTTTTCTGGCGTATTGATTTTCCGCTGGTGTTTCCTGCCTGACCTATAAATCAGGGATCAGAACCGCGGGGTACTGGCGGACTGAAGACGTGTGATATTTGGCGGGTGCACGGAGCCCGCAGCAAGCGGAGACAGAGACTGTCGAGGGCGACAATGAAAGACCTATTACATTTCAGAAAACTCTCTTTTATACTCCAGAAAGAAAGTATCGCACAAATTTAAATTGTACTCGGCCGCTCCGTATGGGCAGGCATAAATAGAAAGAAAACTTCTCGAACTGGGAGGTAACTTAAACTTGGTAAGTAAGTTCAGGGCCCAAGAGAGTAATATTACAGACAGCAAGTCTCCTAAATAACTAGCTGATTAGTTAAAAAACAATCTCAGGACGCAGGGTTTAGTCCGGCACACAGATGGGTGAGCACAGCACGAGACGGCCGTGTGCTCGGAGCTCCGCTTCGATTCCAGTGCCAATTCAAACTTTTACATTTAAAGCTGTAAATCAAACTTGAAAACGAAGAAAAAGTGATCTCAGAAAAATGAAAAGAAAATTGATCTCGGCAGCTGTTACATGGCTGGAAAAAATGTTTGGTCTGGAGAAGGTGGGGTGGGGGCTAATGAGAATGAAGGGATTGGACAACGGCTGGGAACGGGGGCGGCGGTCAAGCAGCCACCCCACATTAATGGAAAATTAGTCGGGCAATTCACAGGACGCCTGTGTCCTGCCAATGAAATTTCCGCATAGATTTTACAATTACATTTCACAACCGACTTGCTGTGTTATGTCCATTAGTGACCAAGGAGCACTCGACTCAAAATAAGGCAAACAGACACAGGGTCAGACCTTATTACCCCAGTCATTCGCAAGCCTCCCGTCTTTGCAGACATGCTTTGTTGGTGTGGGAATTAAGGTGAATGTTTTGTTAAATTTGTCAGACAAAAGGAAAGGCGATCCACCCCCCCCAACTCCTACCCATTGTATTATTACAGAGTAACGTTATTATTACGAGAAAACGCACTGGTTTTTATTTCCCTCGCCGGTCGGATAGCTATCCCTGACATTTGTAGTCTCCGCCGCTTCGATTTAGAGGGGCCTTCGCACTCTCAGCTTGTGGGCAGAGAGAGGGTGAAAGGAGAAGCTGCCCCCAGACACCCCCCACCCCCCCAGGGGTCGAGCACAATGGTTTCAAAAGAGCGCCGACGCGAGGCCTTACAGGCATGAATGCGGACAGCCACGTCCTGGGGTTAGGGCGACATTCAGCCGCTGGCGGGGGCGGGCGGGTCCTGTAGCGCGCATGCAGGGGAGAGTACGTCAGCGGGACACCGGGGCAGTTTGCCTGAGCACAATTCTGTTTATTAGAGAAAAGCTGCCTCTGGTTAAGGGATTAAATATTTACTCATTTTGGCGAGACGACTTGTGTAAAATCTCGATTTTTTGAAAAGGGCTCCTGGTTTAAAATGAAAATTTACTAGAAACATTAATTAACAAAAATTTCTTCAATCTCCCCATAACTAGGGACACTCAAGGCAAAATCGGGGGGGGGTAAGCACAAGCATGCCCCCCCTCCAACCCAACCCGGTGTGTGTCACGCACCCGCTCGATTCTCTTCCAAGCCCTGCAGGCATCTGCCTGGCAGTGTGGCTGGGCCCCCTGCTGTCCTCCCCCCCCCGCGGGACGGAGGTCGATTCACCTCATCAGGTCCTCAGACAGCTAACGTGACCCAGTGAGGATTACACCCAGGCCTTCTGGGCCCGACACACCTTCCCTTCACCAGCATGCGATCAGGGATGCATCCTTAACACCCCATAATCTGACCTCAAAGTCGTGCCAACATTTTGAAGGCCATTTGTACTCCCATGCTAGTCAAACGCCTCCCGCGGGTCAGACCGACCTACCATGCCGCTGATGAACAGGACAGGTTCCCTGCAGATGGAATATGCAATATCTAAGAATCCCTCATGCATTCTGCTCATTTTACATGTTAAAGGGCATGATAACACTCTACTAGAGGGGGCAGAAATAACGTATAGCATTATGCTCTTACTGATATATTAATTAACCACATCATTAATGTTCATCATTAATGAATTGTGATCCGATCCTGCGGTGTTATGTTTTATCCCAAGCAGTTACTGTGTTTGTTACTATATCTGCTAATTTTGTAAACTTTTGTGAAAAACTGAAGGGATCTATTGAAAGAACGAATACTGAATAACACGTGAAATACTGATCTCATGTTTGTTCAACATTAATGAACTATGACGCATCTTTTATTTCAAGTAGGTACTGCATTTGTTCATGATTTCTGCTTCGCTTGTAACTGAGTTACTGCTAAGTATTTATGGTAAGTGTCACCAAAAGCATTCATGATAAAACCAATGAAGAAGGTTCCCCCTCGTGGGCTCAGGACAAAGCCTCCATCCTGTCCCCGTGCCTCACATCTGTGCCCCGTAAACGATTCTGACGCAGAGTAATCAGTGTTTGTTCTGGTGATTTCCAGGCCCGGGCTCATTTAACATGCGGTATCGCGCCGGGGATGAAGAGCCGAAAGCTGGAAGCTTCTACGCTAATCGGCGCGGCCTGGAAAACAGGCCTCCCTCCCGGTCCGCACTGCCGGCTTGTTTATCGAAGCTCTGCAGTACGCTGTCGCGTAAGCCGCCGACAGCTAGTGCCCCACTCTGACGGCGGATATCCGTACGGTCAACCCCGTGCCTCTCACGCCGTTAATACCCCTTTGACGGAAAAACAGAGCCGCGCATCGCTCCATCATCGCCTACTGCTGTGGCTTGGCACTGTCTGAATTAAACACAAAGAATGGCACGTTAGAACGTCTGAGTGTGATTAATTAGTAGTATAAATGACTCTACTGTTATTGGCTGAGGCAAACATGAAAAAATGTATATGAATTCTGAGCAAATTGGAATAACGATCAAGCAGTTTGTGTCTCGGGATACTGGTTCAGGAAAAAATTATTTGTAAGGTGTATTTTCTTTCATTGCCTCTACAGGAAGCCAATTCCCTTTTGTATAAGAAGATTACCCTTAATCCTCTAGGTAGACTACACATTTATCGTTTCATTTTTTATGGGTGATTTTAAATGTATATAGAGCCAATCTCTGGCTTATTTAAATTGCAGGTTTCTTCATTAGATAATATTCCAGTTTTAATGATTTTTTTTTTTCTTCCAGTCTAGTCAGATTCCACATCTCAGGAGATTATTATGCTCCTCTATGAAAACCGTCATTTATATTCTATAATTGACTATTTTCATCTTGATGACGGCTTTCTCCCTTCATTTATTCCAGAGTTATATCAGGTATTATTTCTGACATGCTTCTGCGATAACGAATCCATTTTCAACAGAATGTGCCATTTAAGTATACAAGAATCCTCTCTATTTGCCATCAGGCTCGGTAATTGTCTTTGTGATATTGAAAACTTGTTATGAGCCCGCACACCCTTATTTTTTTGTTACGGTGAAACTCCCCCCAAACTCTTGGGAGGTGCAGAGGAACTGTGAGAAGATGACAGGCGTAATTAGCAGCGCCTGAAATAAGGGATGCTTATTTTTTATACCAGTAATCATTACTTGCCTGAGCACACATCAAATCGGAGATGACACATGCAGACACAGACTCGAAGTCTCTTTATTTTGCAGACCAGTATCTTCCACCAAAAGGAATGTGACGATATGGACCAAACTCTAGAGCTGAATGTTGAGAAAAGAAAAACTATTTGTATTTAATATGACATCTATTTACAACTTATTTATTTAGGTTTAATCCAATGTGACGTGCAGTTTAAAGCAGGGTTGGACAATCCCCGGAGCAATTGGGGGTTACGGGTTTTACTCAAGGGCCTAATGGTGAAATAATTCTTCCGATCCTGGGATTTGAACTAGTAACCGTCCGATGACAGGTACAGTGTCCCTACCCACTGAGTAACTCACCACTCCTGGTGGTGATCATGCCTCTAGAGACTTGGGTAGGTATTATTATTAACAAAATAATGCCCTGTAAGGTCCACTTTTTTAATAAAAAAAAATTCTGAAAAAATAACCTTTCAAAAAATAACATCCCCAATATTTAAAGGGCGAGAAGGCCTGTCCACAAATCAGTGTACCTCAGAGCCCCGACAGTCCACGGGGCATGTCACACGAGTCACAGAACCCTACGCAGACGAAATGAAGGGATGTCAAAACACGCACGTTAAAAAAACCCCACGTGGCATGAAGAGGCCCGTGATGGATGTATGCCTGGAAGGCGGGAGGCGGGGGGCTATCACCTGACAGATATGGCCTCGCGCTCACTCGAAAGTGCCTGAAAGGCTTCCTGCCTGACAGCTTTGGCAGAGCAGGTAAGAAAAAAAAAAAATCGCTCACCGAGACGGAAATGTTGAACAGCTGCGAATGAAGTAGCCTGATGACTGTAACTCTTAAGTATCGGTCACTTTCTGCCGAAAGCTTTTGAAACAGAACGATACCTCTGGCTCCGGGAGTGTGCGGGAGGCGGGGTTTGATGAGCATTTATGTGGCTACCGTACGACACCACGGGTGCCTTTTAGGGGGGCGGAATACGATCTCAGCTGCATGCTCTTTGGGGATGGGACGTCATATGCGTGCCGGGGCCTGTCCGCATAATGAGGGCATGATTGATCCCCAGAAACGACTACGCAGAAGCATAATTGAAACAGAGACTCTCCGGTGGCCGAGCTCATGGCTGTAGTCACTTGCCTGCGGCCATTTTCAATATCATCAACGGGCACACTGACGATTCCTCGCAGTGGCTTAGAGAAAGCGATTAGGCCTGTAGCAGGTGTCTGTCTGATTCCGATTTCTCAAAATATTATTCAAATTCCAGCATTGTGGATGTGACATTTAGCCTCATATTGGCAAACAAAATGCCTCAGAGCATGGACAAGATTCATATCAATGAGCCCATCTTTTCATGTAACCTCATGGGTTGAATATAGACAAATCCACAAAACTCATATCTAAAATGTACATGTCAGTAAGAAGTAGTGTTATATCGCGGTTGCAGATGTGGCATCAAGCCGACAAGCCAACAGAACGCGGACATGAAGCAGGCACCTGTTAAATGGAACAGCAGGAAGTCAATGACACAGAGAGTGGGAGATGACAGTAAAACCATCAGCTGTCAGGTGAGCTGGCACACTGCTCCTGAGGTTACTGGGAAATGCCTACCCACGGCGCACTGCTCCCGAGGTTACTGGGAAATGCCTACCCACGGCGCACTGCTCCCGAGGTTACTGGGAAATGCCTACCCACGGCGCACTGCTCCCGAGGTTACTGGGAAATGCCTACCCACGGCGCACTGCTCCCGAGGTTACTGGGAAATGCCTACCCACGGCGCACTGCT
>JAODKN010000044.1:14921412-14944661 GCA_026774425.1 Petrocephalus zakoni
AAAATATCACAGCACCACTTACAGTCTTTGCACTGGGCAGCCATCTTGAATCCGAAACTCGGGGCACTCTGGGCTGCTCCGAGATTTTGTCTCGGATTTTCGAGAGACGGGAGCTCGCATGTCGTCACTTCTGGCCTCGAGACTCGGAATCCGACTCGGATTTCGACCTCCCAAGGATAATGGAATGCACGATTAGGGCACCATCATTGCTAATAGTGCACCAGAGGTCTGTCCTAGGTCCCATGTGATTTAGTTTAGCTGAGCCTGTACACCTCCCCTGGGTCACAGTGACATCTACGAACATAACAGCCAGACTTCAGCAAACTAACTTGGTGTCCAAAAAGCTGGCATTTCACCGCAAAAACACTTTTGAAAACACTCAAGGACAAGTATTCCAAGCCAGTCATGCCAGGCTTCTTTCCCCACGGCTGATGGCTTTTGGGAGGGTCATTTCCATAGCTTAAGGTCAGTACACAAAAAATGATCACCAACCAACTAACACGTCTCCACCAGCGACAGGCACAGTTTAACGGGGACACCACTCCAACTTACCTGTTGCTGAGGGAAACCCTCATGTCCTCATGTCCTAGACCCAAAGGATCAATGACCGTTCATCTGAGTCGTCGGACAAGAGTACATGTACTTTAGCTGCTGCTAGGCCCCGGGCTTCGTGCTACGTTTACTTGCTGGAGATTTCTGTGGCTGTTTTACTTTCCCTGAGCGTTTTCCTCCCACATTATGCATGACCTCACTGTTGCTGTCACATTCAGCAAAGAAGAACGAGGAAAGCAAGACTGACAGCCCGGCGGGAAACATATGCTGTTTTTTCGAACCGGTGGCCTCTGAACACGCGAATTGGCGACAGTGCCACCAGAGTGAAGAAGAAGGCCAGCGCTGACAGACTGTGCCCTGAACCAAGTGCGCCCCTCCCCCACATGCATCTACAGACCACATTTCTTCTCACGTCTGTGTCCGCAGTCTGCGTTCCTGCACTGGTATCCACACCGCCATCCATCCTGCCCTTCTCTCCGTTTGCCCCCTTCTAGCAGAGATAAACTCCCAGGCTGGCTCATTGGGCCAAAGACGAGACCTCGCTTAAACTCTGCCACGGTTTGACGGGGGCAGAGATTAAATATAATAAACTGCTTATTTCGGGCTAATTCCACTCAAAGAGCTGCAGCAATTTAAATTCATTACATGCTATTACACCCTAAATAAATCTCTATTTGTAATAATGCACTGTTATATAATGTGAAATGAGGAAATCTGGTTCAGTGTCATAAAATGATTATTAAGAAAGTCTGTTGGAGGCCCTTGCTGAATGGCGTCATACTCTCGCCCGATTTATGATGACCGACACAAGAAAGAACATGGGAAAAGGGAAAATATGAAAAGGGTGTGGGAGAATGAAAAAGTCAGTGGGGCTGATTGGTCAGTGGCCACTCACAGGCCAGCAGGAGGGTGTTTGATGGCGGGACCAGGTGATTGGGGATATAGGGCAGGGCTGAAGGGCGGGGCCAGGTGTTGGAGGTCACAGGGCAGGGGTGATGGGCAGAGCCAAGTAGTGGGGTCATAGGGCAGCGCTGGAGGGAGGGGCCAGGTACTGGAGATCATAGGGCTGAGCTGGAGGGTGGGGTCAGGTGTTGGGGTCATAGGGCAGGACTGGAGGGAGGGGCCAGGTGTTGGGGTCATAGGGTAGGGCTGGAGGGAGGGGCCAGGTGCTGGGGTCATAGGGCAGGGCTGGAGGATGCGGCCAGGTGTTGCAGCTCATAGGGCAGGGCTGGAGGGTGGGGCCAGGTGTTGGGGTCATAGGGCAGGGCTGGAGGGAGGGGCCAGGTGTTGGGGTCATAGGGCAGGACTTGAGGGAGGGGCCAGGTGTTGGGGTCATAGGGCAGGGCTGGAGGATGCGGCCAGGTGTTGGGGTCATAGGGTAGGACTTGAGGGAGGGGCCAGGTGTTGGGGTCATAGGGCAGGGCTGGAGGATGCGGCCATGTGTTGCAGCTCATAGGGCAGGACTGGAAGGAGGGGCCAGGTGTTGGGGTCATAGGGCAGGGCTGGAGGGCGGGGCCAGGGAGACACCAAGGTCAGAAAATGGTGGCGGGCATGTACTAATGCAAAGTGATCAGGAGGCTTACAGGTCACCTGTCTGAACAGAAATCCTTGGGATTTAGGGTATTACAATGGCCTGAGCATGGAGATGAATGATCCAGATGCAGCAGACATTTGGGTTCCAGGTGAGCCTGTACACCTCTCCTGGGTCACAGTGACATCTACGAACATAACGGGCAGACTTCAGCAAACTAAATTGGTGTCTACAAAGCTGGCATTTCACCGCAAAAACACTTTTGAAAACACTCAAGGACAAGTGTTCCAAGCCAGTCATGCCAGGCTTCTTTCCCCGTGGCTGATGGTTTCTGGGAGGGTCATTTCCATAGCTTAAGGTAAGTACACAAAAAATGATCACCAACCAACTAACACGTCTTCGCCAGCGACAGGTATAGTTCTTACCTCCTGGTGGTCCGTTTGCTGCAAAACGAGCACCCAGATATCATCGAAATGCCTTACAGTACACGATTCCTGTGGGATCTTTCAGATTTCCCGTAAGAAAAGGTGGCTGGCCTTTAAGACTCCTTCCCAGCTGAGAAGACTGTAACGTCAGGAACATCTCTCTTGATACAAAGCCACCTCCAGTGATACTCTTTATTGTTCTCCTGTATCTCTTTACACCGTTAACCTCTTCCTAGGGCTGTGTCACGCATGAAATGCTCTTCTCAGGGAACGCATGGTCATGAGCAACACTGCCACTGCTTAACCGGCTGATTCGCCAGATTCATTTCTCATGACTAAACTCCATATGCTCGATGCCAGCGCTCATCAAATCAAATGACGTTTATGCAAAATAAACATATAAACAAGCGCGCGTCGGCGTTCCGGTCCGTTTGCAGGCACGTGCGGCGCGGCCGTCCTGTCACTCCTCGTTAAGGTTTACTGGACACCTCTCTAAAATAATTAGATTAGACGTACATCCCCACAGAGGAAATTGCACTTTGGCTGTTAACGGGAAATCTCGCATGGATGAAATACAGTCTTAAAGGAAGTGGCATTAAATTTTTTTCCCCGTAAATTTTCCCTAAAATATTTTTAACTGACAATAGTTTAACCCCGATATTTATAAAAAAAAAATACATTAACACATGGAGACTATTAATAGCCACCACAAAACGAAAGCACACATTAGACGGCTGCCCGGCCATATGATGTTTAAGTATATCAAACTGGCTCTCAGTCATCTAACCTTCTGAGATGTTCTGTCATATTTCTCTTCTGTCACCTTTTATACAGTATACACCCAGCCAACCGCACTCTGATATATAGCCCTCCCCCCCAAAAACGACAGAGCAGGTCCATCAAACAGATCCCGTCTCGCCTGCAAATATACCACATTCCCGCACGCTTCCTTTGTGTCTTTCAGTTTCTGCGGCATGAACAATGTACCGATGAACTTGACCGCTGGAGAAGTGCTGCTCCAGTCCCCCTGAGCTGTGGGTTCGTGGGGACCCAGAACATATGGTAGTGCTTCATCTCCATCCTGGGCTATAAACGATATTGGAAAGGGGACATTCCCAGCAGCGGGGTGAATCTCGCCCGCTTGCCAAGTGAAGTCAAATATTCCTTGAACACTTCCAAATTCCCACGGTTCCTCCGACCTGCCAGCTGACTTTACGATCTAATTGTTTCTGTCTAATTTAATTATTATAATGCAGATCCATCTTGGGCTTTAACGAGCCTTGGTGACACCATGGGGCTCCTTTATCCAAATCTTCCTGTCTGTTCGCAGACGGGAGGCTTTGTTTACTTTTGCTGGGTATGATATTGGGTTAGGGGCTCGTGATATTTGACGTAGCGTGTGCCCGTCGCCCTCTGTTATGTGAGGAGACCATAAGGCATCAGCTAACCGTGACGTATCCCTTGCGCGCGAACACTGAGAGAGCTGCCGTTGGTCTCATTGTCGTAATCAGCGTTGTTAAATATCTGTCAGGAACAGATGTGGTGAGTCTATCGCTACCTTCAGGGCACTGGAAATTATAAAATGATATCATACTCTCCGACATCAGCAAAAAAGCAGCCCTGATGGCAGAGAGATGTTATCATCATTATTATTATTGTTATTATTATTATTAAAACAACAATAATAATATGATGGTAGAATACAAAGCAGACTCCATGACTGTTACTTGTGAAAGTACTAGACATTTTTACTGAACACAAATAATCCTTAGAATATGCTCTTTAATTTAGTCACTTTTCTACATAGCTACCAGATAGCTATATATTTTTGCCAAGTTTTGTGAAGCAGTTACATTTCCCTGTTGTCAGTGTCGTCACTGGAAGCAAAGCGATCTTCTTTCATTACGTTTGAAGCTTTAAAACAGCTATTGAGGAGGATTCTAAGCACCCTGGGGAATGTTATGCAGCAGTACAGTGTCACTGGGCCATGCCCCTCGCATCACACCACGGGGCCAGCTGAGAGGCTGGACGCCCCCACCCTGTCTCCTCGAGCATACAGTCCAGCCGGAAATCGCTACGTGCCCAAGTAAGAGGCTGAGAATGCTGTCAGGACTTGGTTAGGGAATCAGAATGTGACCCTCTGTCATGACAGAGTGTGGTCTTCATAAAAGCTGTTGGCAAACATCGGGTACAGTTATCTGGTGACTGTGAGGGGTAAAGCAGGCATTACACTTCATTCAACCTTATAATAGTAGGAATAGTAGTAGTGGTAGTACTAGTACTGGTAATAGTTGTAGAGGTAAGGAGCTGAGAGGGAGCAAAAATGTGGACTGTCTGGGGGTCCCCAAGGACCGAGCTGGGAAGCACTGATGTAGGATATTTAAGGTTGGGGAAGAAAGACTGGCTCCCACAGGAGTGGCCTACTGGGAAAATTCCCAGTGCTTCCCAGTAGGGAGCACGGAGCTGGGAGGGAGCAAAAATGTGGAAACACTGGCCTTTCTGATTGCTATATACCAAGTCAGTTCCCGTTTGGCAGCAAAATATGACATTAGAGCCGCTTGACAGCAAATTCTCAGACTGATTTTTGTTGCTAGTCCACCCGTGGATGGATGAATGGACAAATGGACAGACGGACAGACAGATGGATGGATGGATGGACAGATAATGAGAGGGATCCTACAGAGGCAGAGTTCTCACACTTCCACAATGTCACCCTAAACGTGAAAGTCAACACAAACAACGTGGAATGCACATCACTTGGCAACTAGGACCAGGCAGTGGGGAATGATGATGCCAATGTCCCCTCTGGTTGGGGGGGGCAATCTAGATTTGCACTAGTTTGGTTTACAACATGGTGACCCAACAGCTGGTGTTGTGGATTATTTTTCATGGATCTGAAGCAAACGGTGGCTCAGAGGATCACACCTCCAGGGCTGGGGGGGGGGGCTGTGGAGTTTCACATGTTCTCCCCGTCTTGGGTGGGTTTTCAAAGACGTGCAGTTAAGTTTTATTGTGCCGTGTGCTGCCCCTCCTCCCCACGACCTTCGCCATGTAAGCGGTGAAAAGACTGTGGAGGAATGATGTAGGACGTGAATCGGGGTGTCTTACTTACAGTGGCTTATTCTCCTGAATGACAGCGAAAAGAGAAACTGTTTTGTCCTTTACAAACTAGGGGAGACACTGTACTGCAGCCTAACGGCAGAATATATATCTACATATATATATATATATATGTACAGAGAGCCACATTTCACCTAGCAGGCAGCCAGTGAAAGACATAAACAGGCACATGGCATCATACAGGTGTTACATTGCCCGACGCAGCTGGCGAATTACTGTGTGTCGGTACCACACCCATGACGGAGTACACATCAACGTCAGCGCTGATGTCGTGCCTCTCAAATACACGTGTCGTTCATTAGCATTAGAGTATTTCTTCACAGATGGAGGCGAAGGGCTGTGTTACGATAAAAATGTTCCGTACCACGTTATTAATACAGCGGGTAGACTAACGTCAGCGACCTCTTAAGCCCCAATGAACTCATATTGTCGAAATGAGTTAAAAGGTATCGATCGCTAATAACTATGGGAATTACCTCATTGTTTTTACTTTTACGGGAAAAAGGCAACGTCCGGCCTTAATCCGTTAATCAAAGCAGTGGAGGTCAGGCTTTTCGAAGGGCAGGTTGAAAATTCAGTAAGGACACACCATCCATTTCCAAATAACCTGTCGAATGACAACGTTTTCTTCAGAACATTATATTTCGTGTGTTACTCATATGGAGATATCAAATTCATACTGCTCCGGCTTTTGCTTAAATCTCCTATGTCTTTAGCAGCACTCTCAGATTTAGCTTTATCATTAATTTACAGTTGTAATTGTGGATTAAATACTTAATTATCTCACATTTGTGGTCACTCATAAGTGATCATGTGTATTACTAGCTAATATTTACATATGAAAAGCTTCACACCTAGGGGGTCTTGAGATTCTGGAACGGCCTGCTGGTACTTCTCTGTTCCTGGGGGAGGCTGGCTTTTTATACCTTATATGAACTGTTTAATATTAATGTCAGCACTCCGATGGCACAGTCGGGGGCCACGAGACCCACGCAACCCCAAAACGCAGGTAACTTAATCCCCAGGTGCTCCTCGCAGGAGACGGGTAAGTACAGTTTATTTTCGCCCCACGACAGCATGGCATAAATGAGTCTTGTCATCCCTTAGATGCAGACCCCAGCCAAAATGCTGCAATGCTGCGGTTTAGAGGACACACACACAGACATACACCCACACATACACAGATAGAGATACACACACACACAAAGAATGTTTCTCTCTCTCCCTAAGCATAGCAATGAGAAAATGTCGGTTGTCTTCCATACAACAGATACCCCCCCCACTCCACATACTCTGGGTGCAGACAACAAGCCAAAACAAAGCTAAGGTTCCCAAAGTCCCTCACTACAACACAAAACTAAACGAAAACAAAACAAAATGCAAAAGGCCAAAACAAAACTGTTCAGCCACTCTGAGCAGAAACTAGGTTTCATCCACACTTTGGGACTCCTCCCTCTACTGCTGAGGGCTCTACCCATAATCCTTTGCCACAGAACTAGTGGCACCCTCCCACTGGGACCCTCGGTAGCCCCACTGCCAGATGCCGTCTTGCCGATCGGCGGCGCGTTAGATGTAATATTCCTTCCTTCACAAACGAATCCGGAACCCAAGCGATAGCGTAACAGCGGGTGGGGGGGACCGAGAGAGGGCAAGACGCTCCTGCCTAGTCCCCAAAAACAAAGCAGACTGCCGAAATAATTAAGTCAGGCCCTTATTAATCCCCACACACCCATCCGTAGCCTCGGCTCCTCCTCCCTCGCAGTCCCCGCCGAACGATTAGCGGGGAAAGAAATCGACCGCAACACGTTTCTTAATCAACAATTACTCCCGGCAGCCGGCTCCCCGCTTCGTGGCAAATAACCGGGAACAGCGGCTAAAAGGGAGTCTGGCCAGGATTTACCGGAGGGCGAGGGAGAGAGAGAGAGCGGATCTCTTCACAGTAGACCTTTAATGATGAACGAGGGACAGCTGGAGTGAATCAACACAAACAACCACGGTCACCTGACTCCCCTCAAGAGAGACCACCCCCCCCAACTTCCCACAGTAACCTAAATAGCCTACAAAGCCTCTCCGCTCTTCCTGTTTGAGATCTCTGTAAAATAAGGCTGTAGACATATAAGCCTTGACCAATGGGTATATAAACTCTGCTAACACAATATTGCTGGGAGGGAGTTCTATGGGAATAGGTGACTCTGAGGGTTGTCGACTTGTTTTCGGCTGATGACGGGAGGCTGTAGGCCTGGCCTCGGGCCTTAAGCCGCACGTTCGAGGTGTCACTGACATTGGGAGACGAGCCCAGCGTAACTCACCTCTCACGCTGAGCCGCGTTACTCCGTTTGTGCTTTTAAAAGGTTCGGCGTCTCTCTGACGCCCGAGCGAGGACAGAAACTCCAACTGCGATGTTTCACCAGGCCTTTGCATTCGTGAACGGCTACACAGAAATGAAGTTTGGCTCGACTTCAGGACTTTGTTTTTGTCTATAATGTGTTTAATCCCAGTTTTAATAGAATTGAATAATGTCGATGTTTGCTGGTGTCAGGTTCTTCTCTCAAGGCTTACAAATCCTGGGGAAGCATGAACAATAGTCTGATATAAGCATCAGCGACCACCCCATTCCACCTTTCCTCTGGCAGAGCTCCACAAACGCCTCGCATTTGTTAAAAGCCCTTACAGGGACTAATCTCCTGCAGCGGACAGAATCCCCTTCAAAGGATTGATTTATGTTTCGGGAGACCACACCAAACATGTTTACAATGCAAATATTGTTTTCAAATCTCTGCTAAGAAAATATTAGCAAAAAGCTCTTTGAATTGCTGAAACATTTTTTGTCTCCACCAGTAGAATTGCGAATCCTGTTATTAGCCTGTAAAAACATCTTCATACAATGTGAAGATCAACTTAATGTGAGTAATATCCAGAATATAATTATCATCCTCTACTTCACTTGTAATTATGAACCGGTTTGGCAAGGACGCACCATGCCAGTGAGATGGGGGTGTCTCTCTCTGTGCAGTCGCTCTTGGAGTGTTAGAAAACCTCGTCCTTCCACACATTTCATGCAAATTGAGTCCTTTCGCACATTCCAGCTTGACGGCAAAAAAAACCAAGTTATGTAAGCACATGTCAATATTTACGCCATTAGCCGTAACCTATAGGAGTCCATCATTAGCGGGATGTTTGTGTTCCTTTGGACTCTGCATTACCTGTCATTTATGCAGCATGCCCCTGGCCTAAGGAAAGGATTTCTGACAGGTTTTGACGATTCGCCGCTAGCTATTAGTCAGTGTTTAGCCTATTGGCGGACGGGCATTCATCCGTGCGTATCGCGCCACCGCGGCCAACGCATGAAGAACTCCTCAGTCATGCCCACGTAGCTGAAATTCAAGACGAAGGCTCGAGGCGAAGGCTAATAAAAAGTCAGTGTGTGTCTCCCGGAGACGCCCACCTCCCTCGCCGGCAACGATGGTGCTCTGAGCCCCTCGGCTCCTGGCCTGCTTTTAGGCCGACAGCGTAGGCAAGGCACCTCTCTCCCGCCGCTCAGGCTCCCGGGCGCTGCAAAGGCCGCATGCGTCCAGAACGGGGAATCAGAGAGCGCCTCCCAGTGGCAGTTGTGGTTTTCGCAGTTTTCGGAAATAAACAAACTGACCTTCAGATCCAGGCCTCTGCGGGGGTTACGGCAGTGGCCTTAGGTATACAGACGGCAATGGGGGTGGGAGCCGACTGAACATTTGTGAGGAAGAACATTTCAGGCAGGGAGCAAGAAAGAGATGGTAATCTTCAAATAGCTATTAGCATTCTATGTCCTCCTGGCTCCAACCTGAATATCTCATCTCTATGAAATGTATTATATATCTTTTCCACGCGGAGGGAGCGCACACTGCAACAGATTATTTGTTTTGTGAAATCCATTAGCTTGCACCTTTTCCCTTCACTTTAATCCTCTGTGTAGTTACACTTCACAGGCGTCCACGGACATAGACAGCACGCCTGCCTAAAATTCATGATTATAAACACAGTGACGCAGACTATACAGGTACATAAATGTCTTATTGGACAATTACATGAAAGTGATTTACAGTGGGTCCGATTACATAGAATAATGGCTGTTGCACGATATTCCAATTCCTGTGACGGCAAATCCCCATTCACACATCTGACAATCTCAAAGGCAGGGGAGCCGCGGTCAATCGATATAAACAAACACCCCCACCAGAGGGGACAATTCGCTTGGCTGAACTATCAAAAGCCGGCGCTCCTTTCAAATGAGCCACAGAATGAAAGAACACTTTTGCAGCACGCATCGAGCTGTTCTTTTTTTTTTTTTTAAGATTACGCTGCCTGACTCTTAGAGCCGGCTGTTTTCTAGTCTTTGCCCTCGTGATTTGAGATCGGGAATTCCACGGAAAGTCTCGGCCCCCGCACCCTCACTCTCCCAGCATCGACGAAAAGAAAGAGGACGTGGATGCAAATACTAATCGCGACGGTGGCAGATGCGGGGGGGGGCCCCGCGTGCTGCGTGCTACGGGCGGGGGTGTCGGTTTCCCGTGACAGCCGCGTCCTGCCCGGTGACGGTGGCTGATGATGGCGCGGTTTCCATGGACGGTCCCTCAGCAGGGGTGCTATCTCCCATCACGCGATTAGGTGTTGCTAGACACAGCCCTGCGATCTGAATACGCCCCCCCAAAGTCGGCCGAAAGTGAGGCATCACCATGGCTCCCACCTCTCCAAATCCCTCTGCAAACTGCTTTACGGTCAAGGGCTATTACAGGACCTGCCCTTAAGGATTATTGTTATTATTATTATGAGACACTAAAAATACACTGGGGAGCAGCCTCTGGGACCTGATGTGACATAAACAAAAGCTAGCTGCCAAGCAGGCAAGTGACAGTATCAGTCTGGTGCACCGTCAGTAAATTGTCAGGAATCGGACAGAACAGACCACTGTGCAAAAAAATGGCTCCCGTGCCATTTTTAGAGACTTAACCTATGGGGAGTAAATTGTGAAATTGGCAAAGTTACCCAAACTTTGAGGATCATGCCCAAACAGCCCTTGCCAGCCCCGTCACCGTGCTCAGATAGCATTTTTTCCATGATATAATTCTACCCTCACACCACCACTGTGTAGAATTTAAGGAAGACAGATAGTAACAAGAATATGAAAAAAAGAACCTCACATTTATTTAATATTAAACAATGTCGAATTTACATCATTTTCTAGTAATGGGCTCTTTAATTATACAAAAGAATAAAGTAAACATACAGTGCTGAAATAAGCCACGCCCCCTTTCTCAACCTTCAAAGTCTATAAATAATCGCTGAACCCATGCAGCTGGATAGAAATCAAACGGACGTCAGTAACTGGCATTAAGTGCCTCAGTTTACGTTTCTCCTATCAAGTACTTGAGGTAAAATAAATTACATAATTATCCAAGTGTAGAAGGCATGGTCTGTCAGGTGAAAAGAGGCCCTTCCTTTCCATTAAACCATCATACAGTATGTACATTTTTTGGCAATGTGAAATACAAATATTTTTCTTTTTTTTGTTTTTGTTTCTTTTCTGGACAAAATGCATAATTTATGTGAGCGAAAAACACTGTTTCACAAGCGGGGAGATGGATAATAAATGACCTATATCTCTCTGCGGCTTCTTTAATATATATTTCGTCAAACGTACTACAGTTACTGAATCGTAAGAAGAATAAAACACATTCTATAACATATGTGCAACCTTTACACAATAGTTTCTTCAAATTTTAAAATTTCAATGAAAATTACATTTACGGTTGTCACAAATTTCGATTGTACACTAGCGATACAACAAAATATATATTTTTTTCCATCAGCCGTTACTTTTGACAACATTGAGAAAATATAAGGCTTGTGGCTCGATTGCTAGTGGTTATAATTCTTCACCGCGACAGGACTCGGGCGCCAGCCTTCCGAATCCGGTGTTCCCGATCGCAAAAATGTTCACAGGAAGAGGGATACTCCCTCGAGCGCAGACCCCGGGCCGGACCCTGGCCCCAGAGCTCGACTCGTATTTAACACGAGACGGACTTTGACGTCACCGCTGGCGCTTACGTACTGCCCGAAAGCCAGCTACCAAGGATATGCCGGCGTGTCTCTCTGCTGTGTCCTTGCCATGTTCAAATACGCGGTCAGATGGTCTTGGAAGAAGAAGGGAAACAAATCACGAAACGTCTATGTTCGGCATGGGAGATGGGGGTCAACTGAACGAAATGGGAAGTCTCGCTCTATATACACGTCGCACCTTCCTGGACTGGTGGGCCGGAGCGGATGTCAGATGCGAGGTCATTGGTGGAGATTCACTCATCTGTCGGTATTTAAAGACTCGTGACCAACTGCATTTGTCCTTCTTTGACCTCTCCTTCTGGGACGCAGTTTTCGTTGTTGATGGGGATGATGTACCCATTGCTGTTACCGCTGCTGATATGGTAATACACCTGAGGTTGTAGTCCATCTCCTAGGTTGGGCATGCTCTTGTAATAAGCATCATCGTCCTCGCTCCCCTTGGCGGGGGAGACGTCGTCCTGTGTGTCGGGGCTGCCCTCGGGGTAGGGCGAGTCTCTGAGATTGGGCAGGCTGGCGTACAGGGAGTCTCTGTTCGGGGACTGGGGGACGTCCTCGGCCTTGGCCGGGAGTTGCGAGGCATAAGTGTCGGCGCCCTCCGTCTTTACCGTTTTCGGCGGGTGACACAGGAGCGAGTGAGTCCGCTGGGGCAGCAGCGGCGCCTCCAGCTCCTTGTGCAGCAACTCCAGGCCAATCTTGTCCCCGTGGACGAGGGACGAGCAGTCGTCGAGGATACCCCCCGTGCCGTCGTCCCCGCCAGCGCTCCCTAGGGCCAGTTTGGGCGGGGTGTTCTCCACATTGGGACTCTTGCCACAGGACCTGAGGTTGTTGTGCACCAACTTGGAGATGATCATCTTCTCGAAGGCGGCGTCGTCCAGGCCCAGGCCACACTCCACGGCCTGCACGCCATTGCCGTAGTCACCGTTGCGAAGTGAGTAGCTGTTGTTGAAATTGCCGTTCAGGGGCAGTGTGTCCATCGTGCTCGTGTCCCTGGTGTTGTTCATCGAATGTCCTGCGAGGGGAGCACACAAGGAAGCCCCAGTTAGATTGCACCTATCAAACAAGTAACAAAAAACTAGATTTAATACTGTTCAGGACATAAGAGGGCATTTGATTTGCTAATTCACAATGTCAGAATACATCTGAATGTGATGGTCGAAGGCTCATAGAACCAAAACAAATCATTGTAGTGTTAAAACAAGCTAACATGCTGAAGAAATGATCACAGCTTTAAAAACACAACCTACCAAAATGATTTGAAAGCTACGGGGACTTTCAGCTGCACTCTCTGGAGCTTCGACACGCTTTTGTTTTGGTGACACCCTGTACGTTTCACACACTCCCGGGTAGCATCTCTCTACCCCCGAATTCATCCTTTGCTCACGTTCTTC
Organism: Petrocephalus zakoni; assembly: GCA_026774425.1. Lineage (NCBI taxonomy): Eukaryota > Metazoa > Chordata > Actinopteri > Osteoglossiformes > Mormyridae > Petrocephalus > Petrocephalus zakoni. The sequence goes on from JAODKN010000044.1 coordinate 14,934,522, forward strand.
TAAAAGAAATGTGGGTATTTGTCCTAAACAGTATTAAAATGCACAAAAGATCTGTTTATCAAATACTCCACAACACAAATACAAAAAAAAAGAAAAAGATACATGTATGAGGCACAAACTCGCAAGCTACCACGGTTACGAGACTGGAAAAAAAAACCTTCTGGAGAGGCGGTGATGGTGAAGGAGGAAACAACTGAAAAGTGGGAAAATATCAATGGGGATGGAGAAGAGAGTGATGTTTAACACGGACAGGCATCTCTCTCACGACAGGGGTCCACAAGGCGGTTGACAGCACGACAGAGCAGGTGGGATGACTCACTTTGTACCAGTCACATCATGTCTGCCTGCCCTGGCTACCTACGGGTAGCTGACGTACAGAAAAAAGTGCAGCGATTTATTATAACGCGATGGACCATTGCCAAAAGGACAAGCAAATCTCAACATCTCCGTGGCGACGGCGAGCGTTCGGGGGGCACCGCGGAGGCCATGGGGGAGCAGTGCAAACGGTCACGGCCCACACCCATGACGGCCGCAACCCGGTACAGACGCTCGAGTTTCTGCGAGCATGCTTCATCAGAACTGGGAGAGGTGGAATTTAAAAAAAGGATAGAGGGAGGGGGTGGAGGGTGAGGAGAAGGGCAGATGAGCGAAGGAGTATCAGAGGGCTGAGTCAGTCCGACGAAGAGAGAGCGATAAGTGAAATTCCTGCAAGAGATATGGGGTGGCGATAAAGCATCACGGATGGGGGCATTCTGTGCTGGAATATAGGGGCAGTTTATGTCGACATGACGCTGCTCAGATAAGGGATTTTAATCTCTATTGTCAGAAGACAAACATGCTTCACAAAAGAAAGACAGACATGACAATATGTGCAGGAGGGAGGTAAAATGAATGGAAGGAGATTTCAAAAGAATAAATGATAAAAAAGACTCAACAATCGGTTCTGTGTGGGACGACGACATTTTGTTTACAGTTTCCTGTAAAATCAACTTTATCTACAAAAGGGAGGGGGGGGGCACTCCAAAACTGAAGCTGCTGGTACGAGATTCATTCTTTGCCTCCAGTTCTGTCAGGTCCAATACAAGGCATATTGAAGACAAATTAAAGCGCTAGAATAATGTCTAACTGTCTAACCAGTCCGAAAACTGCACGCATACGCATATGGATCGGCGTTTGTTCTGCGCGTTATTTGGTCCTGGCACCTGCAAGCCTAGTCAGAAACGCGTTTGGCTGAAATTCGAGACATGACATCCGTCACCTGACAGTCCCTCTGATTGCCCGGATCCCACGAAAAAGGGTGCTGCTTTCCTTTCCAAATATCGCTGCATGTACTGTTCTGCGGACACCTCAACAACTTTAATGTAAGCTCAACAGAAAAACATGAAACGGTAGCATTCTGTCATGACAGTTCTCCTGGATTTCACCATGCAGGATTTAATCTATTTTTATTTAAATGGACAAGATGTAAATTTTGCACAAGTAAGTTTAATTTATAATCAGTTACATGACATAATTTTCTGTATAACAGAATGTTACTATTTTGGATTTTAACATTCAAGATTATATGTTTTTATAAAATGGACAAGATGGAAATTTCGATCATGAAAACAGTGATTCAGATGTCTACATCGAGTCCTGCTTCCACACTGACTTTTTTTTCCCGAAAACCTTCCAAAATGCACAGAAGTCTTGTGGATTAACAGAAAGATTGAAAATAAATACACTACAACTCTCGAGAGTATCCCGGATGGCTAATGCTGATTTTGTGTGTATTTAACTTTTCCGTCTCACATAACGCTAAAAACCTAGCCATACAACTTATCTTCTTAGCACGGCTCATTTTTAAAACAAACTGACTCTATTAAAAATGCATTAAGTTTTGTTTGCGCCAGGATGTTGTTGTGGAAATGCCCCACGGAGCAAATAATGTCTGTCATTTATAATCTTTAGCATAAAAAAAAAAACACGTTCAGGAATCTCAATTCCCATTAACTTGTAAGTAACAAAAACGAAAGTCATCAAAAGGAAATATCAGCACATATTCCCCTAAACTTAAGGAAACTTCCATAGACATTATGCTCTCCGTTAATAATAATAATAATAATAATAATAATAATAATAATAATAATAATAATACATGTTTGTGTAATGTAAAGTGTGGCCATCCTTCGTGGAAATGGGTCTATAAGACCCCATGGGTGTGTCATGTGACCCAGGGAAAGGTGGACCAGGTGATGGGATGCGATCTATCTGCTGCTGATGCGATGATGGGCCAGGGGAGATGATGGAGAGGATTAGGGAGAGCGAGGCTGTAAAGGGGTAAATATGCACACCTGAGGAGGCAAAGCCGGCAGCCGGGGGGGCGTTACACACGGCCGTTTCAGCCAGCAGGGTGTTATACGGGTTGTTAGTGCCGTGGGGCCGGAGAAGGGGGTTTGTTAGTAGGTAATTGCTGGTCATCCCTGGAACAGTGGTACAGACAAAGAATTTTCACAACATCTGCAGTGGGCTCACATCACAGACCTCTAGCGCCTTAAATACAATGGACATCTCTGACCCGGGCCTGTCGATTTCAATCGGGCCGGGCCCGGCACAAGCCGACAGCGCGCGAGACGTTTAAGACGCGCGATTGCGTGTGGATAAACACACGGGGCCACATCGACCCCGTAACTCGCACTCGGAAAAGGTCTGCGTCTACCGCTCCTGGCTGTGCCTTGCGGTCGGCTGCATCGGATCCCCGTAAGAGGCTTTCTGATTGCCTTCCATACAGAAGAACCTCATTACTGCCTGATCACAAGGATCAGTCCTCCACTGGCTCCAGTTATACTGGATCTCATTGTTTGGAATAAAATCTAAATAAATCCATTTATTTCTCAGTCAGTTTTACGATATCAAAGCCAGTGGGGAAAGGGGCGTGTTTCTTAAAGTCCTGTCCACACACATACAGTCTGAGCGCTGATTCTGATATTATGTGAACAGTTTTCGTTTAAACACCCCTACAAATTGGTCTTCTGATCAAAATGTATTTAATCTCATACAATGTTATTAAAATGGACTTCTCCTTGGGTTAGCTAGTGTTTCCTAAAGAGCTGAGCTATTAAATGACAAATATCATTTTAATTTTTACCCCCCAGTATTTAGACACTAGTCCTTTGCATTACTAGATCTCAAAATGTGAGATCCTTTTTAATAGGATAATTATGGTTGAATTTCTGCATTATCACAACATTATAATTACAACATTACAATTAAGTAATAATTTCAGTCAGAAACAAAATAAAGTGCTTACCTTGGTTAAGAGTAGAGCTGCTGTTGATGTCACCTGACATGAACGAGGATTCTGATTGCTTCCTGACAGTGTCATTCCACATCCTCCTGATACGGCTCTGGCCAATAATAGCAGAGAGAAGACACTGGGTCATCCCAAATCTCATCATTATAATAACAACAATAATACATTTTCTCCATGTAGAACTTCTCAGGATCTCTCATGCGCCGTTATGTTCGGACACAGCCAAGGATGCCACGCCCACTCATGCTTCAGTCATGCATGAGACCCCACAGGATGGAGAGCAATTGTTACCGTATTACAGACAAGGCTATGTAATCAGATGTAAGCCTGATTGGTGCAGTCCAGCTTAAGCCAGCTAAAAGTTTGCAGAATCTAGTATCCTGTTTCATTTTGCTGAAACACACCGTATGCAACATGGATTCTATGCTCCGCGTTGTAGAATACTGCAGTCAAACAACCCTAATCAGTGCGATCAGCTCACACCCCTTTATCTGTCTTAATGGCGGTATCACTGAGTAAAAGGCCATAGTCACAGTACGCTGAAGGGAGCGCAGACGACAGGGAAAAGCTAGCGAGGATGAGGATGAGCCGTGTACTCCGCCGTCTCCATTAGGACTCGTCTTTCATTCCCGGTACCTGCGTCGCAGAGGAGTAGCGCGTGCTGGCCCTGGTGGTGGAGGTCTTCGCCGAGCTGTGCGAGCTCTCGGCCGGCAGGCCCCCGCAGCAGTACGACTGTCGCAGACATTTGCTATACTCCTTACGCACCTGCGCAGGCAGACAGTCAGGGTTAGCGTGGCCTGAGGTTAACTGGGGGTTTACAGTACGCACTGAAAACAAGACAACAGAATGGGTCACCCTGACGTGCGACAGCACGGACACTCTGCGAAAAGGAGGAGAAAGCCAGTCATAAACAGCTACCATGAAGTATTTAATTCTGTTGCTTTTCAGTATTGGAAGGTGACCTGCTGTAAATATCGAAAAAACCTGGGGAGCACCAGGAGGGTCCATCTCCGACTCACCTTCTTCTGGAGAAGACAATGGAAGATGAAGATGAACATTCCTTGTAAGGTGTTGAATATCGTGAAGAGATACGCCATGATGATGGAAGACTCATTCATAAAGAACAGACCAAAGGACCAAGTTAATACCAGCAGGCAAAGCAAAGCGAAGGCTCCCAGGACCCAGGATCTAAAGACGAAAGACAAACGAATTCATCACAAAACAGCCACACGTTTCAGGGCAGAGATGACTCACATCTCTGGGAAAACTTTAAGAGTGTTAATTAAATCGATAATCCCTAAGCTACGCAACACGATGATGGCCCAGACTCTAACTGGGGGCCGACGGCAGGTCAGCCTGGGGACCCTGAGAAAGTACAAGACCTTCGCCGTTTCTAAAAAACATTTTATCTGTTTCTCTGAGCAATGAGGACAAGATGGAGCACGTTACTGCATGCAACGCCAGCAAAAACACACATATATAAAGAACAGATGGACACGGACACTAAACGAATCGGCCCCTTGTTAATTATCTCCTCCCGTGAAATGAAGTCTGTTTGAGGTGCCCAGTGGATGTCACTGTATGCTGGGATCAAAACAGAATGAGGGGATAATGTAGAAAGATGAGGGTTAAAATTAAAGAGTGAAAAAATTCAGGCCCTCAGTAATGTTCAAGCTTGATAAATAACTAGGAAGCAGGAGAAGCAGGAAAGGAAACAGAAATTAGATAAAGAAGAAGATGGTACGTTAGACGTTGGGATAAAACGAAAAAGAATGCCAGAAAATGAGTAATGAACGTAATTAAGATTCCAAAGCAAATCAAATGGAACTTATAATTTCCCATCGATTTAATGACACGAATAATTTTTGCTCATTAATTTAATTATAGATCTGTTTAATGGTTAGGCTCTTCTTGAAAACTTTAGTGCGAGGGGTGAGTAATACTCAGTCACGCTTGTAGAACAGAAAATTAAATTATTCTGGGATTCCCAAACAAAAAGATGTCACATCGATACAAGGTAGAGCTTACCCGGGCAAATCTGTATTATAGTAGCCATCGCAAACACGGTAATTACTGGTGTGGGTAAAAAAGAAAAAAAAAAGGCAGAAGGGAGGGAGGGAGAAAGATGCTGGAGATTAGCCCCCACCTGTGTCCGCAGCATGCAGCTTGTTACACCCCCCGCCCCTCCCAAAACCCCCTCCACCACAACCAGAGAGTTTAAGGCCCCAATGCCAGAGAAAATCCCACCTATAGCTTTTGCTTCTAAATCACCACCAAGCAGGGCAGCTACTCCGCAGCTGAGCAGATGGTTTTCATCCCTAGTGTGTGTGCGTGTGTGTGTGTGTGTGTGTGTGGGGGGGGGGGGGGGCGCGTCACACCCATTCCGTGTACCCGGAGGGGGGAAACGCGCCCCCTCTGACTCTTTTGAGACAGTGCGGGAAATTGCGTCTTTAAATGAATAGCTCATTTGCTCCGAATTGCTTGTTGGCTTGTTTGCTTGTTTTTGTCGCCTGTAACGAGCGAGGAAGATATCTTCGCCGTCTCTGAAAGGGATTGGCTGTCGCTTAGCGGCAGCTCCACCAATAAACACTCTCGTCGCTCCCGGTTGTTTGCTACATTTAGGCAGATGGGCTCAAACTACTTTAAGAAGTTTATAGTCAATATGAATAAAGTGGAGAGAGGGCTAAGAACCTGATGGTACTGTTGGGTACCGATGGCTGCATGGCTAATGAGGCACATAATAAGTAACGAGATTCACAGGAAACTGTTCAAGTTTACCAATAATCAATAGCCATCAATGGCTGATTAAGCCATTTTGTATTTAGCTAGTACAGCTGTATAATTAGCTTTGACAATCAAGGCACAATAGTAAACAGTTATTCGACCCAAGACACCCAAGACGTTCTCTAATATGTGGATATAAGGTACAGGACCTTGTCCAAAAGTACAACAGCAGGGCTGCTTACGGGAAATCCTTTAATCACAAGCTCCACAATTAAACTCTTTCTGCATTAAAAATTGTTGCGCTAATATAAATCTGTTCACCAGTAACTGAAAATAATTACTACATGTGCAGACATTACTAAAGCGCAAGCAGTAAATAGACATGACACCATGGTATAAAAATGGAGGTGAACACATAACCGTGTGAACAGACGTTAAAACAGGAAAATGCAGATGTCCAAAGATCCGGTCTGTCTGCTCCCCATAATAATCCAGCCAGTGTAGAACAGCAGTATATATTACATTAGTTATGGGGTTTATCTGTGCTCAACTGCTCTGCAGTACTGTTTAAATGCAGCTCATTAAAACACACACCATCACACCGTACTGAAAACCTCCAAATATGTTTATATAACTAATCAATACCATTTTCAGGGTAAAATAATCAGTGAACACACAATATTATAAAGAATGCTAGACAATGTACTGGGGGAAAAAAAACAGTCCCCCAATTTCTCACTCTACACATCCAGAAAGGAACTTTATAATAGACCAATTATGTGTAATATAAAATAAAAAGGATTTTTCAAATTGTGATGATTTTACAGGGAGTATCAGGTGTGTTCAGTTGTCATGCTCCCAGGATACTGGAATCAAATACACTCCTGTTGTTATTCCATGTACGTTTGTCATTAAAGCTTAAATACGACTTAATTCTGGGCGTCTGGCTGAGAGTGCAGTGACGTCGAGACGTCCTGGCGGTTAGCGACAGACAGACGTTATAATCTCGTTAAAGGTGACTTCATGTCATGGGCATCCAGTAACTTCACTTACTTGATGTTCTCCAGTCGGCTGGAGTCAGGTTTCAGTGAAGACGCATGCTTCACCATTTTGTACATGGTTATAATCAGGAAGATGAGGTTTAGCTGTCAAAACAGAATGATGCCAATGTTAATGTCATCGTTAATGCACGAATTAAATCGGGCGAGCTGTGAATTCTCTAGTTGTCATTGATTCGAAAAGGACCTTCCTCCAAAGCTGATTACTCTAAAGGGCTAATGTAAGACACGACATCCGCCCCCCCCCCCCACGAGAAGCCTGGCGCCAGATTTAGCGTCATCAAATATCAACAGGAATGTGAAAATGTTAATCTGGTGCTAATGAATTAAAAGCACGGCTCTGGAAGAAAAGGTGGTGAAATCCCAGCCAGACCATAATGCCGGTGATCTGAAAGGAGGAGCGTCAGTGAAGAAGATCTGCGTATCACAGGGAACTCAGGCTGCGTTTTCAGGGGGAGCAGAGGCTGGCCTTCACCTCCGGGACTCTGCAGGGATTAGCAGTTTTGCCTTGGTGATGTCTCGGCCTGCAGCGTTGGGGCGGGTTACCTGATCCATCGGGGTCTCAGCGTTAAACTTTCAGGCCAGCCAATCATCATGAGGAACCACATGAGCAGACCAATGGGGCAGTGGTTTGGGAAACACCGTTGTAACTGGAAGGTTGCTGGTTGGAACCAGCAGGATACCCCCCCCCAGGCACAGCTCCCCGGGCACTGAACTAGCTGCCCACTGCTATGTCACAGTGTCACAGATGGATTAAACACAGAGGAAACATTTTGTTGTTTTGTGCTGTGACGTGTCAACAATGACAATTAATTACTCTTAAAAAAAACTCGCACTGGAGTTTTACTTTACGTCAATGCGCCGCTGAAAGGGTCCCCTGTTAATTGAGCGTAAAGCGGCACATGCGAGACCAAGAGTGACGGTCACAGGAAAACAACACGTCTCCTAAGCGGAACGCCGGGCCTCACGCAGACGACCGCGGAGACAGACGCGGGGGAAATATCGACTGATCTGACGGCATTTCTTATCTGCCATCTGAAAGCTGACGGCAAACAAGCCGATTGGAGCGAGACGGACGGATGAAGGAGATGTTTGGTCTCGCTGCCTTCCGCCATCGCCAAAAACCCAGCTTCGGCTCTGCCCTGAAATTGACCAGCCAGCTGTATGGCCCTGAGCGATCCCCCCCCCCCCCGGCTTTTAGATCACGTATTACACTGCTATTACATTTGCTCAACCATCACCTGATCGTGCCGGTATGTGACCGGCGGCTCAGAATGCGTCTTGCAGAGCCCGCGGTACAGACACAGATGGGATGAGACACTGGAACTGAAATGGGAGACACAAACACCCCCCACCTAGACTCACTTGCTACCCCAGCAGCCTTCCCTAGGGCTCCTGCTCACCTGCAAAACAGCCCCTCGCTCGGTGACTCTGCGGGGGGAGACGCGGCTGGTCGGCCGGGGGTAAAAGCTTCCAGTCGAACGCGCACGGTGAACTGGCCATGAACTGGGTGCGATATTAAAGGCCGGAGACGTGCGGCACCGGAGCTTCACGCCAGCGCGGACATTCGACGCACAGGCGCCTTTTACACGTGAATTATTCACGCGGACCCAGCGTGTAGCAGAAAACCTTCATACGACCGCCACAAACACTTTTTGCTGACAGCACATTTAATAGTTATCCAATAAACAAAACATTCCTCGCTGAAAATCTAAGCTACTTGGAAGGCCAAGAGCTCCAGGAAACAGGTCCTTACACCTTCATCTGAGTAAATCCCACTTTGATACTTGACCTATCGATGGTATGAGTTCCATGCCATGGCTGCAGAACCTAAGGATTTCTTGATAGAAGTATGAACACTTAATCCGGAGAAAAGAACCAGTGAAATAGTTTTACATATAGTTTTGATGTATAATCAACAAGTCTGAAACATTGACTTCGATCCCCTGCAGATGTTTTCAATATGTCCAGTCTGATTCTACTTTCGACTTTATGAATTTACAGTAGTATCGAATTTAAAAAAATATGCAACAACAATAACAAAACAAATCAATACACAAGACTCGCATATTTGAATAAACAATAAAATGAAAAGCAATAAAAACCCAGCAAATATACCTGTCCTTCCAATAAGACTCAACTCATTCAACATGTCACCCCTGTGCATATCAGTCAGTGCCAATAACCTGAATGCGATGTCACACTTAAAAGGTGCCGACATGCAGATTTACTTAAATTTTGGGATGTTTTCACAACACGCTCACCTGCCTCACACAGAGCTGTGTATTACAAACATAAGCCCACACACGAGGGCCACTCTTTAGAAATCCTCTTACGGTTAAGCAGAGATGCCTGATCCAATCGCGCAGGGCGCGTTTCCTAAGGTCTGGGAGGCGTGAACCTGACCTGCTGCCCACCAGCTGACCGCTAAGTCCCAGCCGGCTCTGAAATCACGCGGCTCTGATCTGATTACGCTTCTCAGTGGCTGGGCTGGAACGCCGGCCTGGGGATTAGTGAGTATTAAACGGCCGGACTCTGCCAAACGTTCATTCACAGAAACACGAGACTCCACTTACCATGATTATGAAGGTTACAGGTCCAATGAAGCTCCAGATGAAGTGATTGTCAGCTCTCAACCAGCAACTGGAAGGGACAGCAAAATGAGGAATGTGGTAAGCCCACCCAAGTAGATCTTTCAATGATCTGTTTATGTCTGTCAATTCCATCTTACAAATGTTTTCCAATAAATATGACTGATATCTTTGGCTGGACTTTTACTGGCATAGCTGTCTGTCACCTCTAACTGATAATAACAAAGCATATCCCACAGTCCACATTTCTGCTCCCTCCCAGCTCCCTGCCAGACAGTCCTCATTTTTGCTCCCTCCCAGCTCCCTGCCAGACAGTCCTCATTTTTGCTCTCTCCCAGCTCCCTGCCAGACAGTCCACATTCTTGCTCTCTCCTAGCTCCCTGCCAGACAGTCCTCATTTTTGCTCCCTCCCAGATCCCTGCCAGACAGTCCACATTTTTGCTCCCTCCCAGCTCCCTGCCAGACAGTCCACATT
>JAODKN010000044.1:14952251-14966912 GCA_026774425.1 Petrocephalus zakoni
GCTTTTGAGGCGGGGGGAGGGGGGAGGTGGGAGGGGGAAGAGAACATTAAACACAAAAACACAGAATTAGCACCTGCGGGACCTTAAGGATTAAGGACAGGCTGGTAAGATGCACAAGCTGGGCCCGAATCCACACAATTCTCCGTTTTTTATATATATAAATATATTTATACGTATATACGCGTGTGAAATTTCATAACGTCCCACCGTCCTTCTGAGGAGTGCTAAGATAACGCGGCGAGCGGGCGCGCCGATCCGGCCGGCGGTGACACCGCAGATGGTTACGTAAACAAAGCGGGAGACGGTCGCTTAAATAATTCCTCGCATGTGGCGCGTGAGTCATATTATGTCTTGTTGGTGATAATCACCCAAGGAAAAATGTACTTCTGGCAGATATCAGATAATCACAAATTATGTGTTGGCCTCCTGAATCATTTTTCAATTAACAAATCCTCTTTGTCAAAACGCCGCGCTTCGCTGCCATGCCCGCGTTTCCATTTTGCACGTTAAATTAAATCGCCAGCCATTAGAACTAGCTGGGCCCAACCAAACAGTAAGAATGGATATTTCAATTAAATATTCATGGAAAACAATTCTATCCGAAGCCGGCCATCTGCCTCTCAACAAAAGGATGTCATCTCTGTACTCTACCAGCTCCGTCAGAAAATATTTGAGCTTGAAATGTCTGAGACTTTGGCCTTTAAAAGTTGGGCAGACATCAGGGAATTAGCCTACAATAATCACCGACAATTCCAGTCAAGGACAATTTCACTCAACTGCCAAAGGGGAAGAAAGAATGAATAAGAAAAAAGAAGGTTCTTTCTGGGTTGCTGGTGGATACTGGCCCTAACGTGTGCTTTTAAAACCACTTTGACGCGGAGCCACAGTGTCACGTTCAGATCTCCGGTGGCATTGAGCAGAGGTGCCGCGATTTCTGGCCGATTTGGAAGCGTTATCGGGACGCGAAAAAGAAAAGCAGGAAGGACTGCAGAGGCTACGCTGTAAGAGAGGAAGGGCAGAGGGTGAACACCTTGTTAAAGCTGCGGCCGGCCGAGTCCTTCTCACTGGGCAGGAGTTCCTGCAGCTGGGCGTCCAAGATGTCCACAAGCTGCTCCATCAGTCTGACGGAGGAGCTGACGTCGCCGGCGAAGACGGCGCCTTTGGTGTGCTTGGCCAGCTCGTTGGCGAGGTTGGCGGCGTTCTCACCGCTCCGGATCTGGAACGAGGACGGAGCGTCTCAGCGCGCCGCTAAGCCACCGTCGCCCCGTAGCGCTCGGCTCGCGCGTTAAAAGCCAGTGGCAGAGACAGAGGCCTCATTTAGCACCGCTAACTTGTGGCTTGGGGGGAAAAAAATAAATAAAAACATTTACTTATTGGGACTGAGACTCACAGAAAAAAAAAAAAACCTGATAAACCAAAACACAAAACATTACTAACTCCTTTCATGAATGATGGTGAAACAGGCTGGTGGTGACACTCAGAAATCCATAAAAAACAATCCCAAGTGCCTTTAAATGCCACACGTGTGCACGATTTTAAGGTCTGCCTGGGATAAATGACTTTTATTGGCACTCATACGATGACTGACTAGTACCCCAAAGTGACACCCCTCCCATTTTAAATGAGAAACGGCGATCACAACAATATTAAATACAAACAAACAAGTATATAATACCCAGAACAGGAGGCAGACATTTTCTCCTACAAAGAATGCGCTTTTATTTTCAAATGACCGAATAAATGCGACACCAAACAAAGTGATGTGTGGTGGGGGTGGGTAACGGACCTTCTGGGCCACCTGATTGACCCAGTGGGATGTGCAGTTGCTCAGATCGGGTCCTTTCGGGTTCCAGACCCCAGTGGCCAGGACACAGAGGTAAGAAGCGGTGCCTGAAGAAAAGGGGGGGGGGGAGAAGCAAACAGAAACGGTTGATAAAAGCATGTCCACCGGGGCTCTGTCGGTAAAAGCATTTAACTCTCACCACAGAGATTACTTCACCTTCTTTTTTATAAAAGCAGAAAAAAAAAGAAAACAGCAGACACCTTATCTTATCTCAGTCTTGCCGTAGACATAACTCTGGCACCATTAACAATGGGAAAGGAAACATCAAACATAACTGTGCATTATTATATCTCTGCAGTTATTCATGCAGAAGCACCTTAAACGCCAAGGAGGTTAAAAGACGGGCCAGGTTGTAAATGCCACGGGAAAGAGGGAGCCCTCACTCCTCTGAGCGCCAGGTTTTCTCATTCGCACATGCTGCCAGACAGTTCCCTTCATTTGGCGACAGGGTGACATGGAGGAAGCGTCCGTGACGCTCGGCGGGGCGACTGTTGTGATTACCTCTGGTTCCCTTGGGACAGGGTCTCTCCAGCAAAATGCCCCTCTGAGTCCTGGGCCAGGCGATGCCCCTCTTCACCGTGCCCTCGCAGAACCTCTCTGGAAGTGGGAAGGAGTCGGGGGAGGGGGCCGCCGTGGTCCCCGGAATGGCCGGGGGCAGCTTAGGAGCCCTGTTGCCCTCCGCCGGGTTCGCCGCGCTGGTCGAGTTCCCCCAGGCCTTCGGGTGGGTGGTGGGTGCCGGGGTGGTGGTTGTTTTCGGGGGTTCGGGGGTGGCGAACGTCTCCAAGATGGTTGGCACTTGGATCGAACCGAGGGAGGAGAGATTTTCTCAGTCAAAATGATATGCTTTTAAAAGAGACCAGCGGCAATGGTGCAAAATGAAATGAGTACACACGCTTTTCATTTGGAGGGCACCCATATCCAGCATCCCTGTGTGCCTTCAATACAGGGGAGCGGAAAGAGTCACCCGTGTGGAAGCAAAGATGAAACCCTCAGTCTGAACTCGCAGACACCACAAGGCAGTCGCTTAAAACCTACAAGGAGTGTCAGTGAAACATTCTTTATTTGTCTACCGCCGAGCCCCAAGCCTTTGGCGTCGCGCGCGAAAATTGTTACCGTGACATCTTCCTTCTCTCCTGTCATTCCAGCTCCTGAGATTTTTGTTTCATGCCTGATTAAATCTCTACAAAGGAGGACACGGCAGGTTTCTGTTCCGCTGTTTCGGCCCCCTGTTTTCCATCCCCCCCCCTCCCCCAGATAAAACACACATAGAACACGTGAAACACACAAAATAAAAATGGTACGTGTCGCAGGCAGGGACACGGCTTCCTCGCTCCGACGGGTTTCGGCAACGGAGGCGACCCGCCAGCTGTAATTGGGTGAGGAACGCGGATCGCGTGTGCGGCGGGCGGCGGGGATGCGCGGGAGCATAAACTACACCGCCGCTCCACTGTTCTTTACCGCTCTGCCAGCTCGCGTTTGATATCGGCTTTCTGGAGCTCTGCATTCCAGTCAGGCGAAGCGCGCAGTTGGCCGTTTTTCATTACAGCCTCCGTTACATTCTTGTAGGTATCCTTAGAAGGGGTTTTCAAGCATGTTTATCCTTCCCGATAGCAGGGCACACTGCCTCACATCAAAAGAAGCATGGCCTGTGACTCATGACAGGCAAATAGCCTGGACGCCCTTTACGACGTCCCCTGTGCCGACAAGCCAATCAGTCTGGTAGGGACTCCGCTGCGAAATAAGCTTTGTGCTCTGCAGCCCAGGCCGGGCCCCCACACTAATATCAGCCACGGTCCATCTCGCAAGGGCTGCCACTCTTTTGGTGCGACAAAACCATTTTGCTTGTTTATTTACCATTTAGGGCAAAGGCGTGACGCGAAGCATTGGGGTGAGCTGCACATTCTGTGACGTTCCTGTTGCTGCTAACCAGATTAATGTGTCCAAATGACTATGGTGTCTCAGAGGGATATGATTTTTAGAACACACACACAAAAAAAAAGAAAAAACACACACAAAACGGAGAGCAGAGAGATGATTAAAGTCGGTAGGTCAGGACTCAGGGGCTGGCAAGGCATTTCCAAAATGCTTGCTTCCGTCAACGGGTAATGTGAATAGCTGACAGGAATAGTTTGAGCTGGGCAGCCCCCCCCTACACCCCCCCCCTGTAATACCCCCACTGTGTTGATGCAACATTTCAGCACAGAGAGAATAAGGAGGCAAGTCTCCGAATCAGCTCGTTGTCTGCTGAAGATTAGTCTCAATGGACGTCTGTTGACATCTCGTTCCGCCTCAAGTAGGGGCCAGGCTGTACCAGACGTTTCGTAGGGGGACAGTCTCACTGAGGACCCTCCCAGCCTTTGCATTCATGACAAGTCTGACGCCCAGTCGGTAAAGTCCAGCTACCGAACATGTCGCCTGTCAGCCATGCTGTTGGACTTGCGATGTGTGCTGCCGTTAACATATCATGTTACTTGTTCTGAGCAGATTAGCCCTAACCTTTACCAGGTGGCTTCCCGGCTTTCCACATCACTCATTTCTACTTCGGAGAAACTTGCGATGGTGGATTTCATTAGTGGGCAATGTGTACGTGACTCACGAGGCTCCGCCTCTTTGTCGAACGTGTCCAATTGCGGTACAGAGGATGGATTCACGACGCCTACGAGGGTGACGAATCTCTCAGGAGGGCCTGACGGGATAGTCGAGAATCGTCTGAAGGGGGGCTGGGGGGGTTCCAGATGAATAAACGTGGCAACAAGTCAAAATGAAAGGATACCAGCCATAAAAACGAGTGACGTCTTCAGCCGCACCGTTTGCGGTCTAGGATGTTTGGCCAAATGAATCTAACGTTAAAAGAGACATATACAAACAGAACTAAATAAAGTGGTTGTGTCGCGCAAAGCGGAAAAGGCACTGCGCGCAACAAATCAAAAGATTGGGAAGAAGATTAAATATTTGGAGTGCTCTTTTTGTGGTGGTGCCTTTCAGTAAAGAGACCAGTTCAAAGCGATTTCCATATTTGCAGCATAAACTTTTTAATGTATGTAGCTCTGAGTATAAGTTGTCTATCCAGATTTAGAAAGCAAATAAACAATAATGAAGAAGGAATCTGACTGGCGGCCGTGGTTCAGACAGGCCCTGAAGTACAGCGGCTTTGAAGTCGAGAATCTGTTTCGCAGGCTTTACTGGTTCAGTCTCACTAGCATTTTCATACGGGCTGTCGTAATCTCAATACCCTCGGAACGGAAAACTGCCGTGAGGGTTAAGCATCATTTCAATATTTTGAAAGTGTTATTTACTGCTTTGTGCGTGTGAATGGAGGGAATGATTTGTGCACACTCCTTAAACTGCATTTTCAAAGCCCTATTCATAGAGGTAGTGCAGAGTATATCAAAGGTACACGACTTATCTGTTGTTTGAAAACAAGCGTTCCCGTCTCTCCAAACAAAGGGGCATGCGGCACCCTCGCGTCCCACGCTGCCTCACAATTCAGGAACGGCCGCCGCATGCAGAAGGCCCCACGCTAGGATAATTTTCCGAACAGGTTTGCTAAAATAGGTCAGAACGGGGATAAAAAGGCACAGTTCTGACATAAAGTGGAATTTGCCTTGCAGACGCTACAGGAGCCAGCACTTGTGTAATGAAGCCTCGCTTATGCGCAGCCCTGAATTATTCCTCAAAACCTCCCTGGGCATAGAGTTGTCGTAGATTTCCACAGCGTCGCTGCCGAGGATGCACCCTTGCGAGCTCGAGTCTGCCGGACATGCACACCTAGCAGCCCCGTGTCTCAGGTCGCATTCCGAAGCCATCCTTATAAGCCCTCGGGTTTTCCTATTCACCGATGAATAATTTAGACTTGAGATTCTGCTTTAAAATGACACGAAACTGCAGCGACAACAGAAAATTAGCGTCAGCAACTGCCATCTTGAGGCATGCGGGATTCGGTCCGTAGGTGGCCCCTCTCCTCGCAGCTCTCGGCTGGAACAGGAAGGGCAGCGCTGGGATTTGAATTCTAGCCAGCACCTTCACCTCACACATCCCTCCCAGGAGAGCGCAGTAATTCAGCACGGGCGGGAAAAAAATAGCCTTAATCCTACATGTAATTTTCAATGTTTAAGTAACAAACAACAAAGGACTCAATTCAATCTACTCTTGTCAGGACTTGGGCGCCATAGTAACGAGGGACCGAGAGCTACCATGGGCCACACTTTAGCGCCCCCTGGCACAAAACCTCAGAATGGTTTTTTATCAAGATGCAGCAGTAGAGCAAACAGAGGTGCTAGCTAATCACGCTAAATATTCCTGCCCATGGTCAGCTTCGCCCCAACAGAGGCCTGCCTGTGTTGTTGTTTACTCTTCCTAATACTGCAGTAATGCTCATCCACCAATCAAACTGACAACAGAAAACTGATCGTCTGAGGAGAGTCTACATGCTGAGTCACTTGATCACATGCCCATAGGACAAACCACAATTAGCACTGACAAATGCCACAGTTACTTTTCACTGCCCTTTTTTGCTAAATGCTTGTTTCAAACCTCAAGGCTAGAAGTCAGAGGTCAGAGGTTAAAGGTTATAGGGTTAAAGCTTCTGTCTGATTTGGGTACAAAGATAAAAGTCAAAGTTAACGTCAACAAATGCATCTGGCTTTCTTTAAATAGATTAGTTTACACAATATAGCTAAAATGTGAGTGGAGTCAGAATCTCGCTAAACTACAGCCAGCTTTTCTTCCCTATCTTCATATTTTTCTGTCTAACTTTTTATATTATCAAACTTATGTGCTGATTTTGCAGATAAAACAATCTGTGCTCTAATCAGATAACTTTCCACCCACGATAATTAAGCAAGGAAGAACAAAACTGAACTGCCTTATTAATCTGTTTCTATATTATAACATAATATCAGTGACTTATGAGGTTCGTCTTGGGTAAAAACATGAGATGGTCTTTTTAAATCAGTTAACAGTGTAAGGTCATTTTTTATATAGGGTTTAGTGTAGTGTAGATTTTTTTCATTCACTTCCCTCTCCCAAATTCAAACCGCTGATTTCCTGGACAGCCATTGGCCATCTCTCTCATCAGTCACCTTCTAACATGTTTTCCTAGGACTGCCCTCCTTAGGGCTGACTGCTACGTGTCACCTGATCTCTGCAGGCCTGACTGCCCTGCAACCACCACCACCAGCATAAATCACCCCAGATCTAAACTGCTTCTCAGCTCCTTCAGTTTTTATTGTTTTAAAGCAAGAAATCCGCATCACATATATTAATCAATTAATTAACCAGACCTCTCATTGTCCAGCGTACATATCAGTCTTATTTAAACAGACTGATTATTAATTAATTGCTGTCAGCTGTGGGGAACGTTTTTCTCAGTCCCCAGTAGGGAAAACACAGTTTTTCAAAAAACCGAAAATGCCCAAAATCTTGTATTTAGTTTGGTGACTTATGGTTAAGGTTAGGGCTAGGTGGGGGTTAAGGGTGTCATTGCTCGGATTCGGGTTTTTCACATAGAAATTAACGGATGGTGCTCACTAAGATAAGAATACAAACGAGTATGTATCTGTGTTTATCTGTTTGTTTGGCTGATAGAAGTAATCATTAATACATTCTGAAGGAGTCACTTAAGATCTGCCAAATGTTTTTTGTCCATGAGCGACCACATCACCCACGAGTGGCCTTTCCTGCAGCGTTCCTGAAATAGCAGGGTATATAACAAGGTTTCCACATTCAGCCACACCGTTAAGTCCATGCACCGTAGATTTATGTCTTAAGCGTGATGAAAGACGCACTTTTTCTGGTAAACAAGTCCCCCCCCCCCCCCAAATCCTAAAAGCCACAACTTTTCATAACTTGAACCAAAGCCAAAGGGTAGAATAAAGAATCAATATTGCTCTGCATGAGAAAATTACAGATTACAGACCTGTGGAAGCGTCAGAAAGGAGGCCGGAGTAAAAGGAAAATCACAGTTTTCACATGTGAGCAAAAACCCGAAACAATATAAGGAAAATGAAAAAATCCCTACAGGCCGACAATCCAACCAAGCCATCACCCTCAATCAAAACCCCGGTTTGAGACAAAGACACCCCCCTCCTTGGGTGCCACGCGCGGAATGACTGATTAGGCGCTAACAGCGTCGACTCCATGTCAGACAGAAAAGTCCTGGATTCAGTCGAGGACGTTTGTTATGCTGCCAAGGACATTAACGTGTGTCCACATGACAGTCTGTGTCTTTTGGTGACGAGGGACCTTTTCGAGGAGTGAGACAGCCCTGCTGGGGCCTATTGCCAGCCATCGCCCCCCCCCCCCCTCCCCGCCCGGCCCCGCCGTGTCTTGGAGAATAAAATTCCAGAACATCTGCGGCATGCATCATAATTAGGAGAGGTGATATGAGTAGCGGTCGACTTGCAGTCCTCACTTTTGGTTAGCAAACAGCTAATCCTTCTTATTATTATCATTATTATAACCACGGCCTTGAACAAGATAACCGATTAGAAGATGGACAGATACTCCTACTAAAAATAAGAATATACACAAGCACACAGAGATCACAGCATAGTCAGGTCCGGTCACAGCAAGCAAGCCCTCTCCCGGCAGGACACAGCACTTTGAGCAGGACTGGACTTAGGGTAGGATTCTGAGAGGTCTTTGATAATGAGGGCCCCTGCAACCCTACAATACAAACACAAAGCATGTCCTCAGGACCAGACTGCTCCATCTCACCTCGCGAAAGCAATGTTTGGAGCCAAGAGCGTATCTGCCCGCGACTGATCTGCCTTGGTCTTTGTAGTCGGCGGATACTTCCCTAGGACACACTGCTATGTGTTGAGGCTGGGCAGAAGGCCGCTTGACCGGAGCAGATCGGCGTGGGAGTAACCGCTGCTCAGAAACCCACCAATGCTCAGCACTAGTCCATAAACCCATGGACCAACAACTGAGCCTCTGATTGGCCACTTTCAAGTTTTATACCATCGCTTCGCACTCTAGGTGAACTTCTTAGATGGCTCCATGTCATATCTCGAGCTCCGGCGGAAAACCAAAGAAGGAGCTAAATCTTCTCTCTGACTTCACGCAAAGACAGAGCTGGAGTCTGCGGTTGGGCTTACCTTGAGCTGGATCTGGTGGTCCAAACTCCAGGTTGTACCTCAGCATGAAGAAGTTATTCCACACGTACAGCTGGTTGTCTCTGGGGTTATAATCCACCGCTGCTATGTACTGGTACCGATTGGGAAAGGGGATATCCACAAAGTCGCCCTGGTTCTGCTTGGTGTTGTACATGTAGTCGATCAGACCCTTGCTGGAGTCGCTCTCGCCGTCTTCGTAAGTGGACCTCACGACGAAGAGGATGCCGCAGACCATGAAGGCGTTGGAGGCCGAGCGTTTGTCGTAGGTCGTCTCCCATGTGCCGTCGAAGCGGAGGGTGTAAGGGTTCAGCTGGCTGATCACGATCATTCCGTTGTTCTGCTCCGTGGCGTAAATAACCCACAGGCCGTTCTCGTCCACGGCCAGGTCGATGTCCGTCTTCCCGCCCCATTTGTAGGGCGATGTGTCGTGGTAGTTGGCGTTGTTGATGATGGCCTCACCGCTTTTGATCCTAGTCCTCAGGTCGAACTTGACGATGTTGCGAGTCCTCTCCTTGTTGAAAAAAACGGCGCCGTCGTACACCACGAAGCCCGTGCCGTCCACCCGGTGAGGGAGCTTGTACGTGGTGGTCTGCCGAGCATTCTGGAAGTCCTCCAGCGAGGCGTACTCCAGCAGCATGTCAGTGCGGTAAGGGGTCCATGGCATAAAGTAGACTTTGTCGCCCGCCTGCAGCGGGTCTCTGCACCAAGCCCCGGCCTGCTGCTCCGTCTCAAACAAAAAAGAAGCATCTCCCACAGCTTTCAGGGTGCCTGGGCAAAGAAAGACTAGCAATGGGGGAAGAATGAAACATAAGACTCATTAAGTAGGAGGGACACATCAAGCCAACCTTCAAACAAGACATTCTGAGATGTTCTCTATGAAAGACATGATTAAGGGGGGAAGATATAAAAAATATAAACATAAATGCTTCAGAAGTCAGTGTCCTACAGATGCCTAATGTGTATATACAGGGAAATCTGTTTACTCATACAGCAAAACAATGACAGGAGTGGTAAGCGCTATGGCCGTCAAGTATCGTAATATTTTTAGGCAAAGTAACCTGTAAATAAATGTTGCATAAGAAAGAAGTTCTGCAGAGAAGACGCATGACTCGGTGTGTTTTTAAGCGTGCGTTTTCACCTACGGCCAACTTTCGCCCGCCGTCTGTGAGTCTCGTCGCGGTGTGGGAAATGACGTATTTAAAAAGGGATAAGGCAAAAGGAACAACAAATACATAAATTATAAATAATTGTTTGGGGGAGAAAAAAAATCTGCTACAAAGCAAAAACCTGAGTAGGATGTGTCGGTTTATTTCCAGAACACAAAAAAGAGAGGAATAAAAACGACTGGAAATAGCGGAAATTATTAAGCTGTGGAGCAAGGGTGGGACGCGGACAACGGCAGATAGAGAGGTACAGTACAGGAGAGAAGCCCTTTTTACCATGACGTGATATGGACAGAGAAAGCCAGGCAAAGGGAGACTTTACACGAGAGTTTATGCCCAGGGGAAATCGAAGATGAATCGCCCCGAGGTCAGTGACTACAGTCCACTACTGCTTTAAGCTGCCCAATCTGATTTTTAATAATAATACTTGACTTGAGCTGCGGCACTTAAGTGATTTAGACAGATTTTTTTTTTTTACCCTGTACTGCCCCCATGGAGCGTGGGGACGGGGAGGGGGACGGGGGAGGGGGGCTTTAAAACCACGTGTCACAAAAACAAGGAGCTACAGTTTGGGGTGGGTCTTGGTCTGTTATTTACCTTTTTGTTCCACTTCTATTTTGGGCATTGGGAGAGAGAATGAGACGGATGCAGGGAGAAAAGAGATTAATATGAATTAACGTTCATCTCTATAAGCATCAGCACAGAACAACAGAGGACGCGAGACAGAAACATTTTAAGGCAGACCTGTTCTGGAGAGAGAAAGAGAGAGAGAGAGAAACAGAGAGAACAAGTGGTCAAGTACAGTTGGCAATCCTGACGTGAAGGAATAAATGTTGGGTTAGGAGGAGGAGGAGGAGGAGAGAGGGTCAGACGGATATCGCTTGTGTGGACCGCGCCGAGTAATGTCACCAAAGGCATATGCCTCCATGTCTGGAATTTTGAGTATTTTTTTTAAACCTCTCCAGAAGGGTTGGTCAATGGTAGTTCGAGAAGTAGAGCGGGTTTCCAATTCTGACGGCTTAAGTTTAGACATGAGAATCGGGCTTGGTGCTCTGCTCTGCCCTGACGCCTTTATGATACGGCGGCCCCGTCTCGGTGGCAGAGCAGATCGCCGGGGATTATGTCGGGGACCACGGTGGCAAGCAGTGGTCATGAAATGTCAGAGATGTAATGTGGGGTGCTGTAACTGGACTATTCCTGTCGTGGTTGGTACAGCGCTGGCTGCAAACTCCCATAACTGCACATAACACCGTGTCACCGTGAGACACAGGCCTAGGCAAAGACTGTCCAGCGTTCAGAGCGACGTGTCCCAGTTCTGCACGTACACTGCAGTGGAAACTACAACTACTAACAGTTTGCTATACAAAAAAAAAACTGTTTTCTTCTTTAACCTTGTGTTTTTAGCCCAGATGTTGAAAACCATGGAAATATCCTTGCTCTCTGCTATGGTCTTGCATTAATCAGAATTGGATTTCGCTTTACTCGTCAGATACACCGACATATACTAGGAATTTGTCTTGTTTGTATTGACACTTACATTCACAGACAACATTAAATAAAAAAAACAGAAATAGGAGAAAAAAATTATTAAAAAGTAAGCACAAGCCCAAATCTGTACAGGTTACACTCAGCAACTCAAATGTACTTAAATTAAACTGCAAACGGCATATGTTTAAACAGGCCTACTGCTTAGAATCCAATTCGCACATGTATGCAAATAAATAGTACACATTAAGTAAAGAAGTGCATGTTTATGTACAAAGTATCCTTCCTCAGCTCCAAGGGCTCCTTGGTAAACTTTTCCGCACAGTTCGAGCACTAACGTAGGTATTGCATAACAACA
Organism: Petrocephalus zakoni; assembly: GCA_026774425.1. Classification (NCBI taxonomy): domain Eukaryota; kingdom Metazoa; phylum Chordata; class Actinopteri; order Osteoglossiformes; family Mormyridae; genus Petrocephalus; species Petrocephalus zakoni. Next base: position 14,964,219 of record JAODKN010000044.1, read on the forward strand.
TCAATCGCAGAAGAGCCTGTGAGTATTAACGCCAATGACTAAGGAGCGTGATATTCCTTACTGTTAAAGCAGCAAGCATCACATAATGCTATTTAAATGCCTATTTTTCATGATGTTTGTATGTTGTCTTAAACTGGTGGACCATTCAAGCTATACCTACTAATTTGATATTCATAGAGTTCCTGAGAACTTACCCTAAACAAATAACATGCTTAGGCATGTGCCTTTTGTTACGCAGAACTGCACCAAGGTCTCCGGCCTGAAAGGAGAGTCGCTCATAGGAAAGCTAGCTGCATCACTTGGCTTTGTGTGGAAGAAATGTCGCCACATAAGGGCAGACCAGGTTAATACTTCATTGTGCGTGTAACTGAAGATAGGAAAAGCTCACATAATACAGACCAGCAGATATCTATGAAAACCATCACTCACGTCAAAAAGGGCAGGTTAAGCAAATCAACAGGCAGAGACGCCCCTGTAATGAAGGATTACATGATTTCAGGGCCTTTGCAAGGATCAGAATGTTTTTTTTTTCTTAATGTGTAAATATTGCTCTGGTTAGGCTATCATGTCGCATTTGAACTTGTTAAAAATCATGAATATTTATTAGATTATATTTGACTTGGTCTAATAGAGATGACAAAGACTAATTGCGGTGTAGCGAGAGGTAATGCTCAGTGGGAAGTGTGATTATTAGCTGTATCTGCCAAAGGAGTCCGACAGCAAGCGGCGAGGAAGTGCGATCCGCGACTGCGGCCCATTAGCGCCGCGAGGGATCCCTGCAAAAGGAAGAGAGTGGGGGCTGGGGGGGCCTTTGGGCGGCAGTAAACACGGCCGCGATCACCGCGCGTCAGCTCTACGCCCGGATCGCTAGCAATCCGGAAGGTCTGCAAGAGCAAAGAGGGGGGAAAAGTAAGACATGCACAGCACACTGAAATAACGGGACTGAGCGACACACAGCGATTGCTACCGCGGCCCGGGGATCGGAAACCTGAATAAAACACGGGAAAATGTACCAGAAAATGAGAGGGGGGTTAAAGGATTTTAAAAAGACACACATATAGACTACTATATATATGTATAGTCATATTAAACGTTCTTGCCCCTCAAATGAATTAGAAATTAATGTATGGACAGGGAAGGACATAGAACTGAGCCGAAAGCTTAGCGTGTTGCCCCACACACACACACACACACACACACACCAAACACCCTGTCCGACGCAGAAAAGCCCCTCGGCTTGTCTGATTAAACGCGAATGCCTACAGGTCTGTCTCTCACACGGACAAACAGGGCAGACACGTAAAAAAAAGCACAACTGCTCGGGTCTGTAAGTAATGAGACGCCACCCTGCAAAACAAGCGGCCGCCTCATTATAGCGGGGCAGCGGGATGGTAGCGGCCCTCCGGTACGCGGGGGCTGCGCAGGAAGCTCCCCTTACCAAATTAAACATATGCTTAAAAAAAAGATAAATGACACACAGCGAATGGAATCTGATATACTGCACGTCACCGCCTTTCCTTTAATAATCAGAACCGAATTTTGATTAATCCGGCCACCGGGAAATGAAAAAAAAAGCCTTATTTGCCACTATTTTGCAGTGCGACAGTGGTACCGTTCCCCAGGCCCGTGCAGCCGGCACCGGAACCGTCACGGGCGCTCTTGGGTTTGATTCAATCGGAAAACGTCCGGTTGTAATCATTTTACTGCTGTCCCAGTCTTGGCCAATAAACATACCCAAAGGGGAACAGGGGAGGCGTCGCTTTTATTAAAAACAGCAGCAGTCCTCCAACACTTCTGGTGGTATGTGCATATTACATTCTTTCTTAATTATTTTTTATTCTGACAGAGAGTCTCAGCGTGAAAATCGACGATGAGCAGCAGACCGCGCCCTGCAGTTTAGCCGTCGGCGAAAAGGCAAATCTAACACCTAAAACAGAAAACTAATTTTTATTATATTGTTATTGTTTTAAGGCTAAACGAGACGTTACTTTACCCAGTTAGGGTGGTTTAATTTTTTATATTTGTAGTGTTTGTAATTCCCCTTCTGAAAAAAAAATGTACTGTACATGCTTGGCTGAATTACAATTATAATCAGACAGCCAGTTCTCCAATTAATAGATTTTAAAAACAAGAACAGATTTATAGTTTAATCTCTCTCACATGCATATGCTGTAGGGTACATATCGTAACCTAACAATGTGATGTTTAAATCTGAGGCTGCCTTCATAAATCATATAGGCTAACAATAACAAACAGAGTTTTCGTGATTGATCTGCAGATATTGACATTACATTGTTAACTGTAATTGTTAAATATTCAGAATTGTGCTCTATCCAACATACATTTAGTTCTGTTTCTATCAAATACAACAATTTCACCGAGTAAACAGCGATTAATCTTTTCCCGAGCCTTACCGATTCAGGACAAGTAACTAAACACAAGACCGAGCGTTATGTCAGAAAGTTAATCCACTTGGACTGCATAACAATCCGATGTCCTTGTAAATCGTATTAGCCTGAAAAATGTGATACTGGATTGACATTACGCTACCCTGCAAAGTGAACATACCTGTTATACAAGTGATATTGAATTTGATTATTGCCCATTGTCTTTCATTCATATATGTGTGTATATATATATATATATATATATATATATATATATATATATAGTTTACTTATGTATTTGTTTATG
>JAODKN010000044.1:14967012-14991503 GCA_026774425.1 Petrocephalus zakoni
ATATATATATATATATATATATATATAGTTTACTTATGTATTTGTTTATGACGGTTCGTATCTGTTTTCGTTTTTTTTTATCATACTTTGAAACCTGCCACATAGAATGTGTTCATTAAATCTCACATTTAATCGCAGTTTGGCAAGCTGACCGCTCTTCCCAACCATGAATATACACTTATGTAAAAAAACGATTTTGTCCATACGACGAGCATGTTTAACTTTCGGCATTTGAGTACACAAGTAATCGCTGAAAGTCCTCTGTTATTTTTGCAGAATCACGTAATATTATTGAGTAATGTAACATAAATAATTACACATGTTTTTTGGGTGAATTAAATAATAGTTTTTTATCTTTAAAAACACCCTTCAAAAATCATAAATAAAACACAAACTTTACAGGTTAAGACCTTAACAAAATACACAAATAATATCGTGTGTAATATAGTGATAACTGCAATCTCCAGAAGGGTTGTGGATGTGATTTTCAGATCCAGAAAGACTGCAGGAGTTTAACTGCCCCCCGCCCCCCCCCTCCCCCGACTCGACTTACGCCTAAGTGACAAAGCGCGCACATGCACACCGCGGCTTTGATTTACGGCTCGTCGCTTAGGAGCCAAATCTCTCCCAGTTTCATCTTCAGTGTTTAAGTGCTCAGTAGAGAAGAGGTGATTTCAGAGACTGGCAAGAAAAAGTAATTAAAAAAGTAATTGCTCATATACCATTACAAGCTAACATCTTGGCACACTCTAATACTGATGTGCCCAGTGGAAACAAATCGTATTGCCCTCCTAACTACAAACCCACACGCAGCGCCTGGAGAGATGTAGTAACTGACTATCGCAGTATACATAAGTACAGTAAAGTCACCATGCAGGCGGCCAGGTCCGAGACACCCCAAAGTGATCCAGATTTGGGACAGTCAAACCGTAGAAGTGATAGCGGACCCAGATAAGCCCATCTGGCATTCACAGCACGTTAATATCACCAGCACGGTAAACAGTTTTCCCCCCAGACATTAGATTAGATTATAAATGTGATTAATAAATTAGATTAATTAAATATGCTGGAGTTGTATCTGTAAACGCAACAGCAGAGACACTCCTACGAAACTGTATACTTACTGTAGGGAACACATTCATACTGGACCTCTAAGTACTTGTAAGTCCCCGGACAGGGATCAGGGAAGACGTCCGATCCAGTAATCACAACACACTGTGTTCGATTGTTGCACCTGAGAGGGAAAAAAACAAGAACAAAAAGAAAGAGAAAAAAATAGGATTATTTCTGACTCCAGACTTCACTTTAGAAGTTGCTGCGGCTTTGAAATAGCGCGAATCTTTTGTCCATGCTTGACTCGCAGCGATCGATAACTCAACTTGGTTAATTGATATCACATCTGTCAATATCCGCAAAGAAAGCATCGTGGAAAAAAACGGCAGGAATCATTGTCTATCCGAGACTAATGTCGAGCGGAAGAACGAGACGTGAAGGATTTTAAAGAGCCGGGGACAAATGTAGTGCACGCAGTTTTACTATCATGAGCCTTCTGTTCAGACACATTTCAGGGGAACTATTGCGGGTATACGCCCAGTTTGAGAATAACTATCGCCAAGACGTGTAGTAAAAAGCCCGTTTGTACTTCGCATAGTGCTTTGAGAGTAATTCACTGAAATTAGACCTATTTTGGAAGTAAAAATGCGCCCCGATTTGTGTAAAGTGCACATTTATATTTACGCGTGACCTTGGATCTTGCAGGAATGAATGCGAATGAAAAATATGTTTGTATGTAATTTTGATTATCCTTTCCTCCCTTGCGAAAAAATGCGGACTCTTTTTTCCCGCAGCTGTCTTTCTCTAATACGGCAAACTGGTTAGACACAAAGACAGACAGACGTACTTCAGATATGAATAAGATAGAAGACGAAAGATGAATAAGCCTGTCTCAGTAAATTAAACAAAAAAGCCTGACAACTCATAATAACCAACATAACAATTAGCCCTTCGTCAGTATTTAATGCCCATACGTAAATAAAAATAAGTAACTATTACTAAGGACTTTGTCTGTTTTTGTATGTAAGGATGCAGCATGATCTGTCTCCAAAAATTACTTGGCAGGCATCTTGCTATTAGAAGGGAAAATTCCCACTAAAATATCGCCATGAAAAGAAACAGAACAGCTCGAATAAATTTTTTATTATCGCCGTCCAATGATAACTTTGCTTTGGGTGACGAAATAAGCGGTATAATCAGTAGATAAATTGTACCAGCCAAAGCAGGCGACCAGGGATCACGCTGGTATTTCAGTGATCGCTTTCATAGCTGGAGGTCAGAAGCTGCCGGTGTCATGCTCCTTACTGACACAGGCGGGGCTACTGGGCGGCTTAAAAGTGCTTTCATTTCCATCGTTTTCTGTACCGCTATTGTCCCAAGTTATAATAGCGCTTATCCTGATGGCTGTGAAACATTTTTATCAGAGACGAAGCGCCATTCTGTTCAGAAGGATGGATCGAAAAGCATTCTACAGGGAGACGGTGCCCGAGTATTGGGGAATCGGAGTCCCCGGGCTTTCAGATACTGAACTAATTCCTTTGGTCCTGCCAGGGTCAGCAGGATAAATCAATGTTCAATGTTCTCTACTGCACTGTGAGAAGAATCGGATGTACCATAACCATCAAGCGGGGGGTGGGGGGGGTGGGTGATGTTTAAATGTTTTAACACCAGTAACCCTAACCCTATGTCAAGTCATGGTATGTGTATAGTCACTAAAATAAACCAAACGGCTTCCATGACCGCTGGTACACTCGCTTATATTGGGCGGAATTGGAAGGTGCCACCCCTAAAGTGCGCCTTGTTGGCTTTGCCCAAGTCCTGCCACCCAACTCATAAGATACATAAGATAAATGCCGTGTGAGTGACGTCACACCCGCGTTAACCGCGTTCGGAAAACTTCGGAACCACGTCGGAAAGCCATTTAGCCATACCAGGGGCTTGTTTCAAAAAGCCAGACTTCTTGCTTAGCCAGCTAACTTGTTGGATTTAATTTACACCAGGTTTAAATGGCCATTATCTTCGTCCACTTACATTTAACCCAAACTACCTTAAATCCGATAAATTGTCTGATAAATCCGATAAATCTGACTTTCTCTAACCCGATTAATTGTTAGCAAGATCAGTTGTTAACGACACACTACGCATAAAAAAAACCGTAGCAACAGATAGCGGTTTGACAGATCTCTGCCTGCGACCGATTTAACGAGCCACAAATAAGACGGTATAAACAAGACAGTACACAACTACAGCTTTAACCTCTGCTGATAAATTCCGACCTTAGGGACGTTCCAGGTGAAATCTTCCGACTAGGACCTCGGAATACCAGAGTTACAAGTTCAAATGGCACGCAGCATTAGATCCAAGATAAAATATCAGTTTATCCTCTCATCACATCCGTTTCCCTACAAACATGGCGTCTTGCTATATTTGGCTGTATGAAGCTATATTATTCTATATTAAGGGATTATGCATACTTTCCACACAAAAAATGTAATGAATTATATAATAGTGATATTAAATGAAAGCAGACCCTTCCACCCAAACTTGAAACAAATACAGAGCTAAGAAGGCATCCGGGGGAGACAGAGGGGGATCATTATACATTATAAACTGGGTGAGGGACACAAGATATCAGAGACGGTAAGGCTGTCTGTAATGAGGCGGTGTGGACGACCACACAGATCTGCTTTATGGGTCTATAGTTTTGAATATCTATTCGATTTGTGTCTGTTAAACTCGGTCTGACCCCTTCAACTTGATTTAAGACGAAATGCTGGCTTGGTCTGGGCTCAGTTATGAAGTTCACCTGGTACCAGTGGTGATTGCGGGTTAGGGGAAGTAGATTCCGCAAATGACTTTATGCTGATGCATTGTCAGATTTTAACCCAAACGAGCAGACATATATTTTTTATATCAATCATAAATAATGTATTTATGTGACCATCCAGACAAGAAAAGAGCAGCCCATGACCGCTGGGTAACACACTATACGGAGATATGTTTCTGACAGCCTCGTTCATGGAAAGCACATGGAATCCTGGGAAATTGTACCACCTAGTGCCACCGTGAGCATCGTGTGTGACAAACAGAGGGGAAGCCTGGGTCTCACAAACGTATTTGTAGGATGCCAGTGGAGTTCTCGCTCTAGAATCTGAGTTAATCCTGATTCCCAAAATGTGAGCATTTCTTTGCTTCTCCTGTCACACCAGCACCATCAGGCATAAACATAGACGTCCTCAATCCACCGGGGGGCCTTCTGCCCCTGAAAAAAACCATTATTCAATAGGTAAGATACGGGACACTGCACCTTTTCCAGGATCTGCCTTTTTCCCTCTTCCTGGAAACAATTACTACCGCAGCCAATGGGAATTCGCATGCATACTGTACAAAGCCGCCCCCACCAGTGAAAATAAACCTCAGCCGCTGCTTATTCTACGCTAATGCAGAGCTTTCTTTCCCTAAGCTCGCCTCTTTATGGGTTCTGCAAGCGCTAGTCACGCCTTCTCAACAGTTCATAAGACCAAGAAAAAAATCATATTTACATGGCATTTATGTTGACGTTTATAGACAGACAATAAATGGGATTGGATTGTTTGGGGGGAAGGGGGTAGGGATAGGATTGGGGGGTTCTAGGCATCTTGCAGTTATTTTTTTAGCCTCCTTTCAAAAGGGTCCTGATCCTCGTAAAGGTGATGCTGAGGTCCAGCACGCCCACACTGTCACCCCCATCCCCTAATCCACCTAAGCGCCCCCCCCAAAACCTGTCACCCACTTTGCTTCCACGTGTCCGAAATTTTTAACCATGTCCTTAAGCCCTTCCCTGCTCCTGAAGTATAGCTCCCCCCCCAAAAAAAAATATATATACACATATACACACAAAATATATACATAAAAAATATATAACCCCAATATAGCCCCACCTCCCATCTTGGGGTCCTGGGGTTCGTGTCACTGCCCGGCCCAGGGCTATTCTTACAGATATATAGATAGGCAGATGGATACAGACACACACAGACGCAAACGTCACTGCGGCCCCACGTCGATAACCACGGTAACGGAGGGGCGGGAAACGGAGGCGGAGGGAGCGTGCCGGCGAATCTGCCCGCCCGCCCATCCCTGCCGCCAGGAGGCCCCCTGCCATTCAGCCACAATCAGTACGCACAAGCAGGGCTCCTTATTTAATTAGCAGTGCCGATTTACATTTATAAATGTCAGTGCCTTCCCCAAAATTATGTATATATTATATAGATTATTACATATGGGAACTGTGCAATAATCCCAATTATCGATACTGATGCATTACGCTTTGTCAGAACAAAAAAATAAAGCCTTGGGCACCTTATTTAAAACTAGGCTCATTTATCAAGAGCTGACTGATCAGATTCAGCGGGGGGAGGGTGGGTGCAGAAGAGGCCTTTATTATTTATCTGGCACGGAGACGACGCAGCCGGAAATGCTGGATCGCTACTCTAGCGTAGCAGTGCGTTACGTTAATTGGATAAAGGGGGCGGGATCATGTTCCTCACATGCAGTAGTACCTTCCTGCGCTTATCTGGGAGCCTATTGCTTTCACATCCAGGTGTCGGCGTCCGGTTTACCAGATGGCCAATGTTAGGGGTGTGCGTGTGTGGCAGAGCACTTCACAACACCCTGTTAATGCTGCCGGAATGCAAAGCAAAGACTTCCAGGAACCTTACGCCCTCATCTTTGGGACGCTGACGATCGACTCCACCAGCTGTTTGCACTGAGCTCTTGCCGTTAACATTCTGTAGTACCTACAACTTCTTCTTATCCAGAATAAGTCAGACTGAAAACGAAAGGGTGGGGGGGGGCGTTTTGTGTTTTCCGGGAGGCATACTGATTCCTGTGACTGTAAGGGTGTACCAGACCACTATTATTATCTCTTCCCTGTTACTCTTATTGATTTAGTCTGCAGATGGAGATGCACGTAAAGCCCACTGACTTAGCCATTCTGACGACTTAACCAGAGACCTTAAAAATGCTACAACACATTGTAACTATATAACGGGTGTGTTTATATAATGCGACGTGTTATCTACAGCTTAACGCTCGCACAAACAATCCACAGCTCTGTATATTTGTTCAGCGGTCGTTGTTATGAATGTACTTTTTTTTTTTGTTAATTCTGGGGACTGTCAACAAAGAAGTCGTTTGATGTGATACTTGTAAATTGAGGCAACGGATGTCTTTTGGAGTCCGTCTTTGATAGGAGAGTGTTTCTGGGGCATGATGAAAGAGTTTTATATTTGAGCTGGTCGGATAAACAGGCCTACCTTTGCGATATGATTTTGTAAGCATCTGGGAGATAGCAGTTGGTGTTTTCCATCTGGAAGGGGTCGGCGTCACAAATCTTGTTGTCCGTCCTGCCGTAGTTGGCTGTCTCGATCATTATGACGTCACTTCCTGGACAGCGCAGGTCAATGGGATAACCCTCGCAGGATAGCTCCCTCCGTACCAGGCCAAATGGTAGGGCGGCGCGGCTGAATCCTGAGGGGGATGCAAGGGTGACGGTCACATTTTCAAGAAAACAAACAACACTTCCTGTATATTTTATTTCCATTATGCAGTTCCTAGTTAATCCACTAAATTCCACTCGCTTATCCCTGCCCTATATAGCTGAGACTGGCGAGGTTTTCATCTGCAGTGCCATCGACATGACTACACATTAAAAGTTAATGTTGAGGCAGCAGCTCCAAAATGTTTACACTTATTTCCGCGCGACGGGTTGAATGAACGGATCTGCCGCGCATTACGTAGTGTTGTGAACCGCAGTAAAACACAAATGAAAGATAAACATGTATTAAAAATAAGATAATCAGCTATCCGCTCTGTAACAACAACGGAGATGGATTCCAATTAGGCAGACCTTTCTCATCTCCGGATATATGTCGCTTGAAGTATTTACAATGTGATTTCAGCTTAATTCACTCATCCTGGGCTTCCTAATCCATCTGGTTGCATAGTGCTAGGCCTCGCCCTTTAACCAGCAGCACTCTCCCTGTCACATATGCATTTTGGTTTTGCCAGTACTGCCCAGGGCGGCATTGTGGTGCAGTGGTTAGCACTGTTGCCGCACACCGTCCTGGGTTGTGCCCGTAGCTATCCCAGAAGGATAAGCGGTTTCAGAAAATGGACGGATGGACAGTGGTGCCCATCTTTGCTGCCAACCAATACAATTGGACGTCATTCCTGAGTCATGTGACCATATTGACCATTCAGGAGGCATATACTCATAAGCGTTTTTTTCTGTCTTTTCTGCACCTGATCTTGCTGTACCACAGTGTGTACATAAGTGTGTTTGTTTCTCCCCGGCCTGTAAACACACCCAGGCCCTGATGCCCGGCTCAGACTTTACCCGTATCCCCTTTGTCACCCAAAGCCCCCATATCCTGCCATCTTCTGATTCCACTCCCTTTGTCCCTCATCTCCATTCCCACCACAAAAACAAACCCCAGCTCCATTCCCCCCACTACCGACCCGCCCGGAGCCAGCCTTAAGCAGACAAACCTTTAAGGAGGCCGTATACTTCAGATGAAACGGAATTGATGTCATCTTGACAATACGGCGTCATATGATGTGTAATCACCACAGTGATCACTGTTTCAGCGCACCGCCTGTGCAGGGTCACTGAGGCAAACTTTTTCATTTGTTCTGATCTCCACCCGCTGTCCATGATTGGCTGACATCAATGTGATGCCGTGGGGTTGGTCAGCAGGACTAATTACGCAGTTCCCAGCATGCTTTGCACCGCACTGCATGCATCTGTAAGTAGTGTAAATTAATATGTGTATTTATGTCGTAAATAGTGAATGCCGTCACTGTTTAACGTTTGCTGTGGAGTGCGTGTGTTTCTTTAGTGTGTAACCGTGAGTGTTGTGTAAATTGTCGGCTTTCCTGTCTGTGCTGCTAGTTTTAAACCAATAGCGGCTTCCACTTCCACAGAGCTGTCATCTCCTTTGTTAACACGACTCTTGCACTCGCAACAATATGTCTATTTGCGCTCTATATGCACCTCTGCTGTATCGGAAACATTCTGCGCCCTCTAGGGTTGTGGAGTGATATAGAACACAGACATTTTAAGCATGTGACATATTGTTCTCGCCGACATGCTCAGCTTCGTTTTTGTCCGGATGTTGTTTGGAGTATACGGCCACCATAAGACCATGATGACTGTTTTTCCTCCCACGGCTGATCAACCATCACACCATGTGCCTAAATTTGCCCGAGTAGTTGTAATGTCCCCACATCTCCCTGTCACATGACATATTTTCAACCCCCACCCCATTCGTACAACGCAGCCCAGATTATGTATGACCGCTGATGATGTCACTCAACAACGTCGTTCTGCACTACCTTCACTTCTTCAAGTACTTCGATCACAAATACTTCAACCAGATGCCTTCAAAGTTAAAGCAAAGCAGGAACCTTTGCCTTCGTCGGCAGTAGGTGTCCTGTTCCAAGTGTCTTCATCCTGGCATGTCACCCATACATCTGTGAAGATCACATCCAAGGTCCAAAGACGAATAGGCTAGCCCAGGCGGTATCATGTAATACCTCTGCAGCTGTAGCTAAATTAAGGATCGCGCTAGTGGTTACGATGTTCTCGTAAATGCTGCACTAGGGCGCGTCACCACAGATCCTGATGGCCGGTGACAGCTGTCAGCGAGAGAGTTATGGCGATAGCCACCATAGTTTAGGAAGAGGGGAGGGTACGGCTGCTTACGGGAATCTGACGTTTCGCCGGCTTGCCCTTGAAAAGCGGTTGTGGCAGCTGTCATAAATTAGCTCAAATAAGGAGGACTATGCCTGGTAGCGCTCGATATTTGGCCCCACTCCGAAACCACGGGCCAGGAAGCCGGAGCCTTCGTTACCTGTCATGTCCGCGACAAATCCAGCGGATCACCACCGCTAGCTTTAGCGGAACGTGCCGTTTCCCAGAGACAGTCCGATGTCTTCCAGTTGAAATTCTTAAAAAGCTACAGTAAATGATTTAAAAAAAAAGAAATCTTTTTATTGAGGTTCTGAAAACTCACATTGTTGTTTTTGTTGCTTTTAATTACCATTCATTCCGACTTTACGTAACTTATTCGCTCGAAATAAACAGAACCTAAGTGATGATGGGGGGAGTAAACTAAATTGTGAATTCATACATAAAAACTTTACATGTGATAATGTCTTAGTTCTCAAATTTCCCAGTTATAGGGGGATTTGAAATACATGTCGGGCTTAGGAGCATGACTGCGATACACTGTACTACCAAAATCTGCTCCAAATTATGTAGCCCTCATCCAGAGCCCGCTTTGACAGGTCTTTAATGAACACTGTCAGGTGTGTGGCAAACTTTCAAAACCCCAAAAATCTCCAAATCACTTAAAGACTTCTTAAAATGTTCTCGGGGGATTTAAAAGCATTGAAATGTGTTCTTTAAAATATCTACAATTCACTTCGACATATCTTGTGACACACGAGCTAGCTGAGATGGAGATCTGAATTATTTTACAGTTCTAAATACTTTAAGACACGCCATGATGATAATTTCCTCATTGTAATATTTTCCACTTAATCAATTACTGATATTACAAATATTTAAAATATACATTTAAAATGCTGACATCGACAAGTAATTTCAAAGTGTCTAAACACAATGTGAAATCCAGCTTTTGGGCCTGCCGTGCCATTTTTAAATAGCTGTAATACAGATATATATTGCTCAGCATGTATTTGCGAATAAAGAACACTTTGACTGGTATTTCCCTGAATGACAAACTGCCATAATGAGTAACATGCTTATATAAATGTGCCGGTTTTCCCCATTACCAGAAACATTCAGCTGTACAAGATGAGATGCAATTTCCCCAAATTTAAAGTCCTATCAGCAGAAAGAGACTAGCAGCGGCCAGCTAGATTCTGCGTTATTTGTTACCTAAGTGCAGACATTGCCAGGGTAGAATTGGTCTGGCCTGAAATGGTTTGTTTCCACCATTTAATCTCAGAAAAAATGAGGCCAGAAGGGCAACGGCGAGGAACAAGCACCCGATAGAATGTTCTTTGTGTGTTAATATTACTGCGCGGTCTTCCACATACAGACATGAAGATCCTTTACTCAGGGAAGGGGTGCTTTCGGGGCAGCGCATAAAAACGTGAATTCCTTACTTCTTAAAATAATTTTGTTGTGAAATTTCACCTATTCACCGGTCACACTGTCCTCTGGCTGTTCCTTCGTATTTAGTAAAACTGATATTAACGGCTGTGTGTGCTTTTTAAAAGGGAAATAAGACGCGTGTAAGCAGCCGAATGAAGGAAACACAATGCTTATAGAAATCTGCTCATGCAACAGGGCAGAGGAGGTGAGAAGGGCCGTCGATTTGGGCCACGGGGGTATGGCGGGACGAAACCGGAACTTTCCACAGCCATCTGTGTATTCTCCGGCTACTAATCTATTCATACATCTCAGGAGAGTGACTCATCGGTAAGGCTGTGTGATTGATTGAGCCTGAGGGTGGAACTGGTGATTCGGACCGGTGCTGTCCGATCTAGACGGGGGACATGAACGGTGAATGGAAATCGATACCAGCTTGGGGGGGGTGGGGGCGGGGGGCTGTTCGTATTCTTTCTCCCCATCCTGAGTCTGTCAGCCCGAAAGCGACAGTGCAAGATCACACCCATCCTGAGTCTGACACGGATCCACCTCAGACATCTCTGACCCCAAAACACACAGACACACACACACACACACATCCGAGGTTTGGAACCCGGATCCCTGATGCAGACGGCCGACTGACGAGCATGTAACCGTATAAATGAGTACTAGAGGGGGCTTAATTTACACTGGAGACACTCAGAAAATAGGAGAGCTGCTTGGATTCTCTCCAGGAGCGGCCTGCTCTGTCAGCACATTGTTCCGGCTGCACCCCCCCGCGCTCCTTGTATATGTATCACCTCCCTCCAATGGCAATTTAACACTGTCACTACCCCAGGACACGGCTCCCCCAATAACCCCGAGCGGAATGGGCGCCCAACTAAGAGCAAAAGCACTGAGAAGCAAATTTGGAGAGTGTAAAATAATGCTTCTGATGATAATGATGATGGTTGTTTTAGAGCCGGACTGGGCGCGTGCGTTTGCGTGACCCCCAGGGGGAGCCCATCATGTGTCTGAGTCAGTTCTCTCCCTCCCCCATTCTCTCGACCTGCATCAGGACCCAGCTCTGGCCTCTCCAATGGGACACATCTGTTGATGCTTTGGCGGGGGGCGGGGCTAGGCCTTCCAGCAGGATGAATGGCATTACCAGATGCTTCGAGGCGCATAGAGCTGAAGTCAGTCTCTTTCATGTCTCTGATGGGATGCTGACCGGTTAACATACCGCGGGAGAACATTTTTGTAGACAGACAGACAGACAACAAAGCTGGGACATGCTCGTCAGACAGATATTCAGAGCACAAGAATGCGGGGCCACAGAGATGCATCCTTCAGTAATTAAATTATGATATAAGGAGCGGCGTATGGATTAAGAGGGATTCTCATCCCAGTCGCCATGGAAACCGGCACAGCAGCTCCATAACTTGTTAGATCCCTGTCCCGGCCTTGTTGACATCGCGCCTTATCAGGTATTCCGGCTAGCGCCCAAAAATGTAGTTTCCCCATTAATCTCCCCTAAGACGGCGGCACTCAGCGGCGGCGATCCGGATTCACGCCGGAGTGATTTGCACAGGGACCGCCTTCCTCGCTCTTCACATGGTGATTAACTAGTCGTTCGGTGCAGATGTACGGAAATTCCCTCAGCGCCGGACTCTCTGCCGAGACGCGGGAAGCCGGAGTATTCGACACGCTTTAATATAGGTGCGTCAGGAGTTCCGCAATGGTTCAACCCCAGTCCTGAGGCATACAGGCTTCTGCCGAACTGAATTAGCAGCTCTGACTACTTAATATTACAATTAACAACAACCCTTAATTACCCAAGTCCCCCGTGGTCACCATTTAGTGACTGTTTTTTTTATATGTAATAATTTTGTATTAATCAGATATCTTTCTGTTCGGCGTGACCTTGCGGCACGGCTCTGCAGCGGGCCGCCTCTCCGTATCACAATCTGCAGCAACGCGTCCCTGTGGTACAGCCCCCACCTCTTGTTTATCCAAGCCTCCCCTGGATATTCTGGCTTCCTCCCACAGTCCAGAGGCACGCGGGTCAGGTGAATCGATCACCCTGAGCTGCTAATGTGTGTATGTGTTGCCTGGAGACTGTGTGTGTGCGTGTGTGTGTGTGTGTGCCCCTGCCTCGTTTGGGATAAGCCAGGATGGATCGCTTTGACCCTAAAATAGCTAGGAAGGAAGGAGCAGATGAACCGGACTGTACACACAGAGGAGGCAACGGCACCTCCTTCCACGGCTTGGCCCCATCAAGTCAACATGAAATTACGATGTGTGTTTTCCTCACTCCTCTCCCGCTGTTCGGTGGCTTGGACACAGCTCTCCTGTCGGGCCAAGGACGGTGCCCCATGCAGAAAAGTGACGTGATATGGCCCCCTCCCCTCATGAAAACATAGCACACGTGATGCTGACTGAACTCCACGCCGAACACCGCGACTGAGACTCCCCCGTGAAATAACCTTTCCCATCGTATGCGTCGTGAGCAAATAATGCGAGCATTGGGGCGGGTCAGCATCTGTCGTAATAAATTTCACTGTACATTGCTACTCAATTTCCGTACCTTATAAATTGATAAGTGCAATAAATATTACATTTCCCAGCTAATCCATACGCCACGGTTGTACTACCTTTACATATCGTTCACTTATATAGCTAGTTTGCTTCTTTTGTACATTGTTTGCTTCATATCTATGATTGCACTGAAAGTCACCCGTGTAATCTTACCGTGTGTAACATAATGACAATGAAAATATTTATATACTTCATACTTTAGCTAGCTGTGTCTTGTTAAAATTCCCCATCCCATTTTAGCTAGCCCGACTTTGCTTGCATCCTCCATTCTGTTCTACTTCAGCTAGCCATGTTTTGTTCATCAGCCAACTTTAATCATATTCGCCATCCCATTACACTTTAGCTAGCCTGACTTTCCTCATATTCGCCATCCTATTACACTTTAGCTAGCCTGACTTTGCTCATATTCGCCATCCCCTTACACTTTAGCTAGCCCGACTTTGCTCATATTCGCCATCCCAGTACACTTTAGCTAGCCCGACTTTGCTCATATTCGCCATCCCAATACACTTTAGCTAGCCCGACTTTGCTCATATTCGCCATCCCATTACACTTTAGCTAGCCTGACTTTGCTCATATTCGCCATCCCAATACACTTTAGCTAGCCTGACTTTGCTCATATTCGCCATCCCATTACACTTTAGCTAGCCTGACTTTGCTCATATTCGCCATCCCATTACACTTTAGCTAGCCTGACTTTGCTTGTATTCTCTGTCCCACTCCATTTCATCTAGTCTGCCTCCTCCTAGGTCTTCCCCAAAAAACCCTTCACAAGTTACAACCCGTTCAAAATTGGGCTGCTGGGATTCTTACCAGGACACCATCCCTCCACAGCATCACACCCACCTTGCTGCAGCTCCACTGGCTTCTGGTCAAGTTTCGTATTGAATTCAAAACCCTTCTGTTAACGTTCAAGGCCATTCACAACCTGGCACCTCCATACCTGCATGATCTCCTTCATATTGCCACCCCCTCCCACACCCTAAGATCATCTTCTATTCACTTGGCTGTTCCCTTTGTCCATCTTACCACCATGGGGTACAGAGCCTTCAGTCGCTCTGCTCCACGGCTCAGCAACTCACACCCACTTGATATCAGAAACATCACCTCACTTTCACTTTTTAAATCTGCCCTCAAAACCCATCTTTTCAAATTAGCATTTTTCTTTCATTTTCAGTTTTTTATTTAATAACTTTTTTTTATTATTCTAATTATTTTTATGAAACTTGTTTTTATTCTGTGTTCTATGTTTTTTATGGTTTTATTCTTTATTGTATGGTGTCCTTGGGTGCTAGAAAGGTGCCTTTATAATAATGATAATAATAATAATAATATATTTTATTTAGTCAGACTTTGCTCGTATTCTCCTTCCCATTCCACTTTAGCTAGACATGCTTTGGCTCATATTCTCCCTCCCATTCCACTTTAGCTAGACAGACTTTGCTCGTATTCTCCGTCCCATTCCACTTTAGCTAGACAGACTTTGCTCAAATTCTCCTTCCCATTCCACTTTAGCTAGACAGACTTTGCTCGTATTCTCCTTCCTATTCCACTTTAGCTAGACAGACTTTGCTTGTATTCTCCGTCCCATTCCACTTTAGCTAGACAGACTTTGCTCGTATTCTCAGTCCCACTACACTTTAGCTAGGCAGACTTTGCTCGTATTCTCCTTCCCATTCCACTTTAGCTAGACAGACTTTGCTCGTATTCTCCGTCCCATTCCACTTTAGCTAGACAGACTTTGCTCGTATTCTCCTTCTCATTCCACTTTAGCTAGACAGACTTTGCTTGTATTCTCCTTCCCATTCCACTTTAGCTAGCTGCACTTTGCTCGTATTCTCCTTCCCATTCCACTTTAGCGAGACAGACTTTGCTTGTATTCTCCTTCCCATTCCACTTTAGCTAGCTGCACGTTGCTCGCATTCCCCAGTCCTGTTCAGCTCATCCTGCTGCTTTTCAGCCATTGCCAGGGTTACCTGTCCTCCTTCCATGTCACAGATTCATAACTGGCTGGTCGCCAAACCTTGTGGACATTCCCCTAGCTGCTGGTCAAAATCAACAGCTTGGATGGTCCACATTTCATCTGAGTGCCCCCATGAGGACCAGTTAGTGGTTTCTCCGTGTGGAAATGCCAGGTGCCGTGGCCTCTATGGGATTCTTCTTTTATCTTTGCAATTTCATTTTACAAGCATGAATTAAATAAGATAACCCTCACTTCAATCTGATAATGAGGCTACATACAAATTAAAAAGTATATATAATTACGTACTACAAATGCTTGCTGTTTGCATGCTGAGCATAGCTTTTATGTATTTATTTAATAATATATATATTTTTTATTTTATCATGCCAATACAAATCAGTACCAAAAGTGATTTGTGGCCCTCAGAGGTTTCTGGGAAATGAAGGAATTGCATAGCAGCTGCTTTTTGGCTGCTATGCTGTAATGTAAGGACAGAGGGATATTTTAATGACCAAATACATTTAAATTACCCGACCCCTGTGCCTGTCACGGTGTAAACGCGGCTGAGAGCGCAAGCTGCTCTGTGGCATTTCTTCTGGACGTCGAGCATGATGGACGCAAACTCCCGGGCCGAGTCCCGTGGCCCCGACGGCAGCTTCCGACGCCATAATGGGTTCATTTTCTGAGTCCGGGCTCAGTCATTAGCTCAGTGACCCACAGCGTTTAAAAGAGCCACGGGCTGGTCTGGTGGAACGAACTGAGGCGGGAGGGGCGGGGACTGCTTCACGGACAGAAAAAAAAAACTAAATTGGCACAGAAAAAGGGGGACAGAAAGCATCCATAAATAATTTCCATGAAAGGAAACTCTGGGTTTTTATATAAATTAGAGCATTTTCACATAAAAGCGCCTTTCTGAGGCATGAGTAACAGGGCGATACAACAGCCAGTTCAGCTTGATCAGTAATTTAAAGGTAATAAAAAGGCCGGCTTGCCCGCATAAGTCCAGTCCACAGAGACTGCGGCGCAGATGTGCCTTTGGATGAGGCGTCTGAAAGCAGCCCATTTGTAGGCGTGGGGATGGCGGCCGCGGGAACTCGGGACGCCTGTCGCCTCGCGTTATTTCGCCGTCCGCGGGCCTTTGTTCCGAGGCCGGGCGAGCGGCTGTCCGTGCGCGGCCCGGCGTCCCTGGGTTGGCCCCCATTATTGTGCTGCTTTGTGTCGACACGGAGGCTCGCTGGGGCGGAGGGGGGGTGGGCTTGCGATTCATGAATGGAAGTGTGTGGCCTATCCAAGAAGGCCGGGTTTTCAGGAGAGCCAGCCCGAGCTGTTCGGGAGGTGTTTTACACAGTCGTGGGGCGCATGTAGTGGACGTTTCGGGGGGGGGGGGAGCTTCGCTTCGGGAGTCCTCCCACAGCGCCGACGTTATAATCCGATGATATTATCAAAGAGCTCGTTGTTTTCAGAAGTTAGATCCTCTTAGTGAGGCCGAGTGGAGTGTACAAGGTACTTCCCGTCTGCCTCTTGAAAACCGGTGACTTTCATAACTCGAGGCGTAATTCACGGGGCCCATATAATCAATCGAAGGCTTTTATTCCTTTCAGCCGAAAGGAGTCAAACAAAATGCTTACGAGAGGCCTCCATTTTATTCTCGTCGGAGCTGCACTGTAAATTTAATTTGCCATTTTTCCACATTTCCTCATGCGAGGATCTATGCAGCCGCGTATAAAACTGAGCAATTAGCACACTTGTCTAATTTTAAAGGTCCTTCAGCATATAGAGTCAAAACCTCAATGACGAGTCTGAGTATGCGCCGAAGAGTAATTATTCATCCTTTTTACTGTAACTATATTCCAGCAGAATGGAGGAAAAATATAACGGAGACATATTAAAAGTAAAATTGTGTTGAAGCTCCCCCTTTTTAAGGCCTGACTATTTAACTTAACAGCCTCAAAATCCTGCAGTATCACTTATTTTTGTACAGGGCAGACATTTTATTTCATTCAACTCACAGAGCAAGGAATGAATAAAATTGGTTAGTTACCAAAACTGATAGGCTAGGAAGAGGGAAAACAGACACACGCAAGCTCCTCGGCTGAGCCACGCGCTGCGTGGCCGCTTTCAATTGGGGATTTTCAAAGTGTTATTTCAAACCATCAGACAGATGGAAAACATTTGTTCCAAGTTTTTTTTCCCCTGCTCTCCAGATATTGCCCGATTGCTTATTTGAAGATTAAAAAAACCACACTAGCATCGGATCTGCTGCTGTAGCTGTGTATTGAAAAAAATAAAACAACAAAGTGAACCTTTTTTTACATTTTCTAAGCTCACTAAACGTTTTTTTTCCCCCACTCGTCTCAAATGAAATATACCTAAGTTTTAAAAATCCGCCACACTCTTAGGGTTTACCGAATAGTGACTGAAGGTTTACGTGGTCCTATATATATATCTAAAACATGCTCCTTCAGTAGAAAATGGCTACAGGCTTTGTTGTGGGAAGAACCAATATTCGCTGCTATTAAGCACCTGGACGTTTAACACTGCGCGAGATTCACACACTAATTTGGGACTGTGGAGAGACACGGGGGTGTGGACGCGGCGGTCTCTGATACCTCGCGTCCGCTCAGCACTGCGGTCGCCCTCAGCTGTGTCACAGCGTGCTCTCTGCTACACGTCTCTGTAACCGGGGGCTCGCAAAATCCCCGCCAGTAGGGATTTCTGCGGCCCCACGGGCGGCCGGCACAAGAAGGAGAGCTTCCCAGGAATGCATGTAAAATCATCCCTCCCACCCGCTGCGTTTTACAGTATTAGAAGTTCTGGTTGGGGGGGGGGCAAACTTCACAAAGAAGAAAAGTTTCCATCTTTAATTTTCCAGTGTTGCAAGCATGAGATATTCTTCATACAAATGACTTTTGGGTAATGTTATAAATGTTATAATGTTAAGCAGAGTAATATTTTAATCACAACTCCTTAGTGAAAACTTACATCATAGGCAAATGTTATATTTCCATATAATTCTGCCTGACTGACATCCGTTATTTTCTATAGTTTTAATTAGGCGTAAGGGTTTTTATAGCAAACTTTAGAGTGCATGTGTGAAGGAGACTCCTACAGATCAGAGGGACGACTCTCAAAACTGACCACAGAAAAATCCCCCTACAAAGGCCTCCGTTGCCCGTTTGACATTTTTCTCCGAACCCCAAGAGGCAGCTCAGGTGCCTGGTTACCCACTAACCACCCTACACAAGTCCCAGTGCATCTCAGGTACGATCTAGGGAGTACCCCCCCCCCCCCGCCATGACATCACTCCGTTCCGTGCTCATCAGTGTGGAATTAGCCCCTCTGATACACATCGTACCTTCAATTTAACACACCAACGAGTAACAGAGCGCTTCTGGGAAAGAGATAACATCTTCTCAGGGTAATGAAGTTGAAATTAAAAGATGTCTAACTGGTGTACGGGCAGAAAGACATAATGTAAACATTAAAAAAACATGAATATTAAAGTAATAAAATAAGCCCTACTAAGGTGCAACAACAGCTATAATGTCAGAAATGTTGAAAAAGTATTACATTCCAGACCAGTGTAATTTACCGGAATGTAAACCCTCCCTTTGCTATGGAAGCTGGATTTTTTTTTTTTGTTTTTAAATTATTATGAACGTGAGAGATTCCAAAATCCACTTTATGCTGAATTACCTGCCCATGCATCTGTCAAAGTGCTGAAGCTGGGAGAACAGCCCACTTAGGAGGGAAACGGCGCCCAGCTGGCTCGTATGGAACCAGCAGGAAAGCGCGAGATGCGCGATGGCCAGCCGGGCCGAAGGAGAGCTTCAGGCTCTGCTAAATTCAGGACTGAATTTGTGGATGCAAAAAATACTACAAAGTAAATAAAACGAACAAAAGAAATATTTTGGGTTCCTAATGTGGCAACCTAACCAAATCTGAATTTCTGAAAAACAAACAAACCGACAAATAAATAATAAAGACAAAAATGAATAAACTAACAAATAAATCAATTGTAGCTGTTTGTTTGTTGTTGCTAAGTGCAGAACAAAGTTTTTATCCAATCACAAAAACTTAAGAGAAGTGTTTTATTAAATACACCGTTCTTGCTGTGTTCTGACCTTCTGCAGGGAGGGCCAGCAATTAGTGATGTAGTGACCGGTACGCCTTCTGGTTAGGAGTTATTTCTGCTCAAAGAATGTGTGACCCTAAAAGGAAAGTCATATTTTCTTGTCAGTTCTAGTTGGCCTGTTGTGTGCTGCCATGTGGCCCTATTTGAAAATGAAACCCCAACCTGCACCGGGTTTGGGACCAAGCATGAGTGTCTTTTTATACAATAAAAGTAATTTAATGTAATTTAACTCAAGTAACTAAGCCTTCTTCTTCTTCATAATTTGAATACTTGAACAGCAAACAATCGCCACAATAAGCATGTCTGGTCTTTAGATGGATCAACAGATTTATAATAAATTTTGTCAGCCATCTTTTGACCACAGAAGAGGGAAAGGTTTTATTGCACATTTTATTAGTTGGGTCATGGAATAAATGCATAAATATCAATGTTTCCAAAGAGGAATCAAGAAAAAGCACATTAGTAATTTCTGTTCCATCTCAATAAACCGAAGACTGCATCTTTGCACAGGGCTGTGCGTAATACGTTTTATTATTTCTTTTAGTGTGGTTTGCTTTATTTCACTTTAAAGCGCGTCAAGTATGTCACTTAACTGAAACGGAAAACAATAAGTAAGATCTTCAGATGGGTGATACGTTTCCCACAAAGCATTCCTGAGCTATGACGACCTCCATTAACTCGCAAGCCAGGACAAACGGGGCTTCCCACAATGCACTTGGCCCTGGCCGTTTTCAATATGTGCAGATCAGCCTGGTATTTCTTTTTCTTCCCGAAAGACTTTAATGTCATTGTACAATAAGAAACTCTTTCCAACTAGCGACTAAGCATTAGCAGCAGGCCGGCTAATTTGAATTAGCCCCGCCCACGGGATTGCATCACACACAAAACGAACGTACATATGTACAACATAAAGAAAAAAAATCCTCTGCCTTTTGTTACCAACAGAAATTGCTCAGCCTTAGTAAATAATTTTGCATTAAAATAAACTTATCCCGGTTTAACGGCAGACAAATATAGGTCATATGTTCCGTGCCTGTCCTGCTCACCATAACTATACAAAGGCGGGGGCTGAAGATTAAAGCAGCAAAAAGTGATTTATGCCCCTCCCGGCAGAGCCCTGCATCACGAGTCACACAACTCTTTGAATTATATAATACGCACGCGGCGGTCTGCATTAGCTGCATGATGCAAAAAGTCACAGGTCGGGCAGCCTCGGCGTAAGGGAAGTGATAATATCAGTAATTAAGCAGGCTGTCTTTGAAAACAGAGACGCTTTCCTGGCTTGTATGTAAGAGGCAGGGTAGGACTCGCATCAGACGCCAGGGAGCGAGCAGCATATGGGATTTAGCGTAACGTTACCTCGGGCCCGGCCCGCTCTCTTTATCAAGATCGTACACAGACAAACTCTTCATTTTTCCTGTAAAAGGTAGAACGACCCCCCCTCCCCCCACCCTGCAATAACGCAGCCCCAGCTGTTCCTCTGAACTCGTCTGGCATATGGAGAGGGCGGACGGAGAAAAAAAACAACATGGAGATGGCGAAGCGGCGTTTATCTCCCGGAGCCACGCGGCGTCCTCCGGCCGGGCTGCTGTGTCGACCTTGCCGTTGCTTGGCCTCACGGTCGATTTGGGGAGCGAGATCGCCGACGAAGAAGGGCTGCTCCCTGCAACTGTGAAGCCACATTTGTGCTTTTGTTCAGCTCAGCGCATGCGAAATCCTGCAGCACGGGCTAAAGAGAGCCACTTTACCCAGTGAATATCCTTTCTGTACATCATATATGCTTAGAGCTTCCTGCAGACGGTTGTGTCACGGCGTTTTTTTCCGGACCAGAATGCTTTGCTCTCCATGTGGGTGGATTTCTAAGAGCCAGTCAGTCTTTTTCTTGCCCTTTCCCCCTAAGAGAAGAAAACCTACAAATCAAGGCAGATGATGATTATGATAACTATTGTGTGATGGGTTGCTGTGGATTCGCCTGCCAGGACACCTGGGGGGGGTGGAGGCGGGGGGCTTGGGGGGAACGTGTTGTGTTTGCCAACCGACTCAACACAAAGGATGTAATCTGATCCTCGTCAGGGCCCAAAACCGCCAGCATTATGTTAATTTACTCTGATTAACAGCAATTAACGATCTCAACAGGTTAAACTTACGTCTTCATTCCAGGGACACACCACTGCTCAGTTAGTATTGAGTATTTTCTTTGATGTCGTAGCATAGTTACTTACACGCTAATAAAATAAAATATATTCATATGTTTGGCTCTTGCTTACTGAAGAGCTAAGGATTCTGTGGGCTGCCTCGGGTCGCAGTCTTGAACCCGTGACCTTTCGGTCGTAAGTCTGCTTCCCCGTAACGAGCGTACCATCTGTTGCCCCCTAGCTAGGTCTGGAAAGCATCCGTTCTCCACCTGTGTGAACGTGAGTGATAACGGGAAAACCGGGCCGCCTTCCCGCCGTTTGCCCGCGACCGGCGAGCCACGCCAAGGGGCTCGGGGTCAGGCATGCCGTGCGACGGCGTCTGCCACCACCTCCGGGCTAAAAACCACCAGAACCATCCGCGTGAGACGCCGCTGCCAGGCTACGAGGGCCCATCCGGCCACCTGGTCCACGCCGACCTCAATGTGCGCTCGGCTCTCCCCGCTATCCGAGACGATTCTCTTTTTACTTTCAATCGTCAGTTTGTAACACAGCTAAAATTCCCAGGATTTCACAGGTGGAACAATCAAAAATGGACAGGGATGCTGCCAGGGACAGTCAGACCATGGCGTTCCTTTCTAGGGCCCGCCTGCTTGGAATATCACACATATATAAGTTAATTACTGTTTGCTTAAAAAAGTTCTGGAGATCCGATGTCTCACAGAAAGGTCAGCTGTTCAGCTGGATGAGATTTTTTTTTGTAAATGACTCACGGATTACCTACCAGAAAACTCCAAACCCATCCCCAGACATAAAAAGGGAGGGAAAGGAAGAAGCAAGTCTTGGCCACTCTGGGCCCCTGTCTCTGTCAAAAGGGTAGGTAAATCTGGAATTTTGTTTTCCAGCCAGAGAACAAAGTTTAGGCGAGTGTGCTAAATCAAATCACACTGACACAGTCACAGCCCCTGAGCGCTTTACCAGCGCCCAACGCACAGGAACACCGCGACAGCGCATGCCGGTACATCAGCACTGAGTATAATGCCAGGGAGCGCAAGCTTGGAAGGCAGGAACAAAATTAATCAGCAGGCCTGGGGAATCACTCGGGCCGGCCGGCTGACATGCTCCCCTGTTTTGCAGGGATGGTCCTCTTGTTTTATCCGGGATGCAATTTTTCTGGAAATCGGGCAGGGAAGGGAGAGGAAACCAAGAGCCGGGAATACCTCCAATTACACCACCGGCGTTTTCTCCCTACGAAAACCCGATCCTTAAGAACGTCGCTCGCACTGTTTCCGCAGCGAAGCTCATCTTTATGTAATATATACCATTATTCCAGCCCCCCCCCTCAATGTTTTAACTGAAGACCTCCACAAGATGCCCATTAATGAAACTACACTCATATACTCACTGGCTCGTGTTTTTATTCAGTTTAAAATGATTAAATCCCTCGCCCGGCTCTCTGGATATTGAAATCTCTTTTAAATCAAATAAATGTTTGAACATTTATTAAAGCTTTCACCGTATCACTCTTACAGTACACCTTGTGAGTTGCAGCCAAACAGTGATTAAAAAGATAGTTTTAGCGTTACTACACCTGAACAAGAAGATGCTGAATCTTTGTGAATTGCCTTTATAATTATAGAGACATATAATAATAATCTTTTTATCTAATTAATTGTTCATTTGGTTCATAAAAAAGCATCTATTAAGTGCATAAAGCCATGACTGAGTAAATTGTTCTATACATCAGTCAGTGGTGACTGAAAAGACTGATACATTTTATAATATTACAATAGTATTTTTTTCCTCAAAAAAAGAGAAAATCTGATGATAAAATTTTAGTAATGAGATATTTCAGGTTATTTAATCATTTCATCCTCAGAAGTAGAGAAGGTACTCCATTCTCTATGCGCAAATCACATGTATACCCACAATGCACTGCTTCGCACAGCTCCATGTAGGAGTTTGTATACAGCGTTCCCTGGCCAGCTTCACATGTCGTTCTGGAGTAATGCTACAATGACGTGGCGCCCATACTACTGGCGACGACTTTCCTCCGGAATACGAGGCGCTGGACATCTCAGTGCGGGACACGTTTAATTAGCGTCTGACGGTTTCGGCTTGACGGAATCCAAAAAGATAATGATCCCTGTTCAGAACCATCACTGCATCCGGGTAACCTGCGTTTCGGCTTTGAAATCGCGGCGTTAGTAAATAAGTGGAGTGTTGATGTGGTCTGCCTCCTCCACAGGCCCCTGTTTGACATCGCTCTTTCTTTTAATAACAAAAGGCGGCGTTTCAGCCTCCGCGACGGTGCGCACTGTGCTGGAGCTTCAGAAGCGGACGCATTCCTGCTTTAATCTCGAAAGCCCTTTATAAAGCAGGTCTGATTCCGGTTTTAATGCCGGGTCTGGTATTAAGGCGCTTTCGCCAGCCATGCCCACACATTTCTGCCGTAATTGCACGCCCTTTTCAGCGGACGCCGTTGCAGTTTCTTGATTACGGCTCGTTAGAGCTTCTGATATTGACAAGCCACTAACTGTCACTTGAAAGACCACAGATGTGTCAGAAAGCAAAGGAGCAGTGAGCCAAAAAAGTCTAACCCTGAATAAAACCTACAGATTTCAATAATATTTCCGCTCCGTCTCGTCAGCTCAGGCTAATAGCTGGCCTGAGGGTTACTGGCACACAAATACAGGCACCTGTGCATTTTGCACATGCAAAACCACACTGAAAAGTGCATTTAAATTGGATTTTTGCTTCCTTTTTTTCCATTTACACAAATAGCGTCCAGGCCCAATCAAACATTAGCCACGAAAGGCAGATGAGAAATCTCTCAGGAGAAATGTCAACAGCCTCCTACAGAGGAAGCCTTAGTCTAGTGGATAATTATGCTTGTGTTGACAACAAGGTCTATTTTTTGCAATAACGGGGAGAACAGGGCCCTTCTAATTCAGCAAGACTTTATAAATATATATTTTTATGAGGTCAAGGACCTCTCACTACAAAAAGCAACCGATACGATGTACTCTGCTGTGAGGTCAAGCCCGCCGGCGGCGCTTCTCTCAAAGGCCACGCCAACCTGCCAGCCGTATGAAATCAACGCCGCTCACTGTGAGCTCCTGGTCGGCGGCGGATTTCGAATTTTTCTTTTTACAGGATGGGGAAACTCATTAATATTCATGAGAAGCACTGTCTGATTGGCCAACTCTTAATATTCATGAGAGAAGCACTACCAGATTGGCCATTGAATGAGCTCCCATCGACATGTGCTTCCTGTTTTTTTCTGTCTAAGGCATTCACTGGCCAATCAGGTAACAAAGAAGATTTGCAATAGATCCCGACAGATTGCCACAGTGAATGGGAAGTCTCTCCCGGGGTGACCTTTGACCCCCATGTCGCGGTGTCCCTGCTCGATCCCCCAAAGTATCACAGAAACTTATACTGCTGCAGCCGCCTCTCTCAGGCCCTGCC
>JAODKN010000044.1:14998790-15012465 GCA_026774425.1 Petrocephalus zakoni
CCTCGCCTGCCTCACCAGGCCTCCTCTCCGCACTCCCCGCCTCGCCTGCCTCATCAGGTCTGCTCTTTGCACTCCCCACCTCACCAGGCCTCCTCTTCATGCTCCTCGCCTACCTCACCAGGCCTCCTCTCCGCACTCCCCACCTCGCCTGCCTCACCAGGTCTGCTCTTCGCACTCCTCGCCTGCCTCACCTGGCCTCCTCTCCACACTCCCCGCCTCGCCAGGTCTCCTCTCCACTCTCCCTGCCTCACCAGGCCTCCTCTTCATGCTCCTCGCCTGCCTCACCAGGCCTCCTCTCCGCACTCCCCGCCTCGCCTGCCTCATCAGGTCTGCTCTTTGCACTCCCCGCCTCACCAGGTCTCCTCTTCGCACTCCTCACCTGCCTCACCTGGCCTTCTCTCTATGCTCCCCACGTGCCTGCCTCACCAGGCTGCCATAAAACATATTTCTGTTCCTCTTTAAAGTGTGTTTGTGGGGGGAAGTAAATGTAGCAGATTTGTCAGCTTGCCATCAGAACCAACATCGGCAAATGTCTTTTCCCCAAATCCAGAGCCGGGGGGGGAATTTACAGGTCCAACCTTAATGGCTTTGAGGCACAAATACAGCCTCACTATCCTATACACGCCATGTCACTTCGAGGGTGTCATTGGCGACTGGCTCAGACCCCTCCCCTGCCACGGGCCCCCTCCCCCGCTCAAAGCTGTAAATGAAATACGACGATCAGCGACGATATTTCCCGATAAGGGGGGGGGCCCTTTCAGATGCCGCAGTGAAACCTCGCCGCCGCCACCGTCTCTCGGATTGGAATAAAAACGCCGTAATTTAACCAGCTGTAATAAAAGAAGCCGAAAATGTCCTCGCCGGGCAGGGAATGCATTTTATAGGAAGGGGGTAGCGGGAATATCGTAAAATGAGACGGGATATTGACCTAGGGTGTCCGTCTCTATAAAAAAAGCCAGGCTTCACTCGGGAAAAGGCAGCAAAATGCCTTCACCAGCCGCCTCTCCTTCTCTTCCTTAAAAACTGCATGGTTAACTCATTCCTTAATGTAAATTGTTCCAGAACAAGCACAAAAAGGCAGCCACACTAAAAATAAAATGTGCTTTTAAAAAGAACAGTGCCCGCGGTCTCCAGGGCTGGAAGAGGAGTAGTGGGGGCGTGGGGGGGGGAGTTTTCGGATCCCACGTGATGTTTGTATTCGCCTGGTATCCCGTCAGAAGCTCTCACCTAAAGCCGTTATCGCCGTATCTGCATTCGATAAGGGCAGCAGAAGCGGGGGGGGGCGGGGCCACCAGCTGGGCCCCCAACTCCCTCTGAGGAAAGGCGGCAGCGGAAGGAGGGACCCAAAATGGGGACTCGGGAACAGCTCACACCCGCTCTCGGCAGGCATCCTTTTCGCTTTGTGTCTTTTCCAGCACGCCCATTGCCCGCCCCAGTCCCCTTCCGGGACGCTCCGCACCTGTCTCCGAAGCCGCAGCTCAGCCCAGCGGTCGTTACCGCGCGCGCAGACGAGGACTCGGCCGCACTCAGACGGCCCGACGCAACACTTCAGCCGGGGCGGGTAGGCGGGGGGGGGGGAATTAAAAAACCTGAAATCCTCGGCATGTCGATATGGGTGCTCTGCTAACAGCTAGGCGTTAGTATCCTCTGTGTCATGCTGAGAGTGTTAACGGGCTGATCGTTTAAGACACCGGAGGCGAACACTTAGGCAATTTGCGGTGCACTGCCATCCCCCTCATTAAAAACCACGAGCTCTCCCTTCACCGCTGGAGTCTTTTCTTCCCTTACTGGTGCGGCGACCGCCGGCGATCATCTCCAAATTGTTTCCTTTAATGGATCTGGACTACAGGTCGAGTCGATTAAGTTAAAGAGGCAACCCTCGGTCCTGACAGACGCGCCGCTATCGAACATCTGGCCCCGTCGCTCTCCGGACTGCGATGGCGCTAGAGTGCCGAGAACAGCCAGGCCACCCGCTCTGCGGAGATACCCGCCCCCCCCGACTTATGCTTAAACCCTCACATGACGGCAGTGAGGCCTCCACATGGTGCCACTTTAAAGCTGAGCGGTAAGAGGGAGGGCGGTGCCTTTTTAAACCTGCCACCGCTGCTTTGGATATGTTACGCTCATCAAATAGCCCCGGCACAAAAACTCAACTTTTTTTCCAACAGCGATAGCAGCTGCATAGTGCAACAATCCACACAAAATTCCTTATTGGGTGCCAAACAACAGAACTTACAGTGGTCCCACCTTTTTAGGGAAATAAAGCCCCCCCCACCCCACCCCACAGAGCTGTCACCTGTTCCGAACCTCTATCAGCTTAAGCAAACCATTTATCCAAAGTAAATATTGAGTTTCAATTAGATGATCTGGCAGGCCACAGAGATTCGTCGCACGTGGCCCGGAGCGCTGACAGGCGAAGATTTTGCTCCTTTTTTACACGGACACTTTCGAATGACCCTCCGCGCCCATCTGTCAGTTACCCCTCGATGTCCCATATCTGACCACCAGGCTTCATTTGCACCACTGACGACTGGAGGCTTTGCTTCATTACAAATTCATGCCAAGCCCCCCTAACTGCAGAGAGAATTTTTCTGCGTGAGTCTACGGTATGGCATCATGACCGCTACTGCTAGATGTCACGTTTGCGCGTGCGTCATGTTAACGTGCTCGAGGGAAGACGAGTTATATATCTAACCCCACCCATTAAAAAGTCAATATGAGGGCACCGAGAACCCAAGTCTGTCACCATGCAAATCCGTCTCCCCGCAACAAGCACGGGCCGGCACAGCATTCTTCATCGTACATTTACAGCGATAACTTCGGCGCAAGCCGCTCATTCTGCAATCGCGATGCAATCTTAACTTGGTACTACAAAAAAAAGAAGGAAAAAAAAAACCTCAAACAGAAAAGAAAAACCCCAGCGTTGAGCGGATGGTGGCGTTACCAAGGCAACGCAATGCCCGTTGCCATGGCAACAGGCTTTCATATACAGAAAAACCATAGATATCTACACGACCGCATCAGACGTGAAATTTGAGGCTAAACTGCTGTGTTTTCAGTTCCATCTGAATGGGGGAACAATTTAATACGTGTCGCAAAATGAGCAGGAGAGCAGGCAACTATATCCGGAAGCTCTTGGCCCTCCTAGGCTGCAATTCAGAGCCATTTAAAAGTTTTTTCTATTCAGCATCTTACAGCTATGTTGCATTAATACTTTACAAGATTATGTAACTTTTAACAGTTACAACAAGTCCACTGTGAAGTGAAACTTAATATCAGTGCTTCGGTCCTAAGATTGCTGGAACTTGTTAGAAAATTGCATAGAATTTTGCTGATCACTGATGACTATTCCACACTAAACTTGTTTGTTCGAAGGCAAAATGAAAGCAGATGCCTGCGCGTTTCTGTACAGACTGCGGAAAATATTTGACTGATTAATTTGTGTGTTTTTGTGCAAGTATCGAAAAAGTACCAGCAACAAATAGCCCGAAAATTAGCTTTTTTCCAAGTGCCAAAGTGTGAAGAAGTAAGTGCTGGTGACATGCCCACCCAGGTGCTCGGTCATGCACCCGCCCCAGGCCCCACCAAAAAACACAGGCTCAGGGCCCTACTCAAGAAGGACTGACTGAAGTTAAAGATGGGAGAGAATGAGCTGAACGCAGGACCCGAGTGGCTGGGATTTGGGCGCCGTGAATGCTGCCCGACGCAGAATCCACTTGCGGCTCCGAACAGACTGGGGCGGTGGGGGAGGGGGGTAGATGTTTGTTTTTGAATCAAAGAAATGAAGCAAAACAGATAATTTGCTAGCTGGAAAATAAATTCGAAAAGCCACTCCACAGAATGAGGCACGGAAATGAGACAAATATCGACATGGAGACTATTTGCGTTCTTAAAATCATAATTGCTCTTCAGTCTTCTGCTATATGAATACTCCAGGGCCCAAGTCGCTGAAATTCGAGAACCAGAAGAAACAGGGAAAAGAATTCATTTAACATGCTTATAAAGCTAACTGTTCAAACAGACTGGCTCAGCCTTTCGCATTAACCAGGGACACGGAATATCACCCCCTCCACCACACTCCACCCGAACCCAGGAACCAGCTCCGGCTCATGACAGGACCTGGAAAAGGAAAAGTCTCGGGGAAGCTTTTATTCGGCAAATTTGCTTCCCTGCCTACCGCCCCCACTGGAGGTGTAAAATTAGCCCCCGCCAAGGGATGAAACAGTTACCGATCGAGTGAGACAAGCGTCACACGAGGCAATCAGACGATGCCGGTCCAGCGGGAATGACACGGTACACGCAAGGACAGCCCCCGGCTGACTTCCCCGCAGTCTCACCGCCGATATTGTTCGTGACCTTCAGCGGGCGGACGCCGGGGAAGGAGAGCGAGATGCAGCGGGAGGCAGGCCGGCTCCCCCGCCCGCTAAAGCGAGACGCCCGCCACCCTCCGCATTATTCAATACTCAAAGGCGGCGCTGCGCTGGGCGAGGCCAGCCGCTAGTGCTGTCTATAAGGCTAGTGATTAATTATCAGCCGTCCAACCATCATTAATCAGCCTCGTAGCCAATGGGACAGGGTAGGCCAGCCCTGGTTCAAACGATCTACTTTATTTACTCCTCTGACGATCGATCCAGTGGCAGCGGCTGGAAATCGGACGTCTTTATAACGCTCCGAAGCGCCAAACGAGGCGACGGGGTCCTGCAGGAAGGGGGAATGCTCCCGCTGGCACCCGGCGCGGCTGCCCGTCGCCAAAAAAACATACTGCGATTCGTTAATTACCCACACGCTGGATATTTTCTCGCCACGCAAATCACAAAATAATTCCGCGCTCCTGCAGACTTCTGTCTCAGCCCTCCTGGGAGCATCAGAACAAAACCGGGGGTCGCTGCTAGATTTTCTGGGTATCGATCCGAGTGTGGGAGACTCATCAGAGTCACGGGTGTCTGAGAAAAGAACCTCGGGGCCCCAGGTAATTTCGGCCCCGTTGTGGTTTGCACTTAAGACGTCCGGAGAGCGAATGAAACGCTGCAGACTTTGGGGTCGTCGGCCGGCTGAGAACATCAAAGAGATCGCTGAAAGGAATCTGCTCTGTGCGCCATTCTTAGCCTCATTCTGAAAGGCAAATATCGGAGCCTTTAATAATTAACGTGAGCTGTGGCCCCAAGTTTACCTGGGCGCTAAACGCTCTGCTCTGTCATCATGTGCATTATTATTAATTATTATTATTATTATTATTATTATTATTATGTGGCAGAAATTTTATTCAGCACCTAATCAAATTGTCCAAATTTAACTGATAAATACATGGTGGTAAAAAGCCAGTTTTAATACAGGAGAATATCATGACATTTTCAAAAAGATTCATTCAAATTAATAGCTACCTCACAATCGATCTGGGAGGGAAAAAGGGAATGGTAATAATATTTCTCAAAAGAAAGCATATTTTACAGCACTTAAATTGGACGTGATACATATGTCATTGCAATCCTGAAGTTTGCCGATCTGAATTCCTGCAGAAAGCTAACCATTGTAAATGAACGTTAAAATGCCATCATCATTCAATAATGACGCTAAATTAATTACAGTGGGGTCCTGGGGACTGGAGGAGAGACACAGGCTCCACATGCCAATATTGCTCATCTTAGAAATAAATATTTAATACGTGTATTAATTTCATTAAGTTTTGTCATCATAAAAAAATCATGATAAAAAAACCAAACATAAACTATTAAACAGCTAAAAATAAGCGTATTTTTTATTTAAACTCAACATCATATTACTGCAAAGTATACCATAGTAATAGCAGAAGAAAACAAATAAAAAATAAAAACGCCAACCTGACTGACAGTCTATATTTGACTATAATACTTGCAGAAAATATAGCACGTTATTATTAATAGTATTATTTGTTAAATATTTCATTATAAAATTTGTAAATAAAATCTATTATTACATTTTTGAAAAACCCATAAAATCATCCATGTTTATTTTCCTTTGTAAACAAGTCATAAATACCATTAAACTAGGATAAATGAAATTTAGACTTTAAAATAAATTAAAACACTATCAATTAAAACACGTTGAATTTGTCTAACATGCTCTTAATTTCTTTTATTATTATTATTATTCATTTAATAGATGCGTAACTCAGTCTCCCATCGAGTACTTCTATCACAGATCAAAAAGCAAAAATTCCTCCTTTCAATGGGAGAGGCTTTGCGCCGTGTGCCTGAATGTTCCCCACCCGCCTGTATCTCTCCTTCCCCTAAAAAATTCTGCAGCGATACGCACAACCGCCACACAAGGCCTGCAGCATTTTCTCCATAACTGTCTGACAAAGCCCAAAAAAAAAAAGAATAAAATCATTAATTGTAGTTCTTATAATTCCCACCATCCATAACAGGAAATCTCCTTCCGTCCATCTAATAACTAGAAAAGCTGGGAAATATTGACTTATTAGACGTTGCATCTGAAATGTCCCCACAAAGGAGCAGAAACTGGTAGTGAGGCTCGATTGTGCTCTTCCAGGAGGCCACGCTCAATAGCATTTCCCCTCACCGAGGAAACACCTCAGGAATTCTGCATTTGTTTAATATAATTCCACCAATAGTAAACCCCCCCCCACACTTAAAAGTCAGTGACACTAAAACTCCAGGAAGAGATGGATGAAACCTGGATGAATGCTGGATCCAAAACACGAGGCACAAGGAAGTGTTTATGAGAGCACGAAATCGTGCGACAAGCATCTGAGCGAGCCTACTTTCAGCGAGGCTAGCTGTGGGCAACCACTACGACAAGAATCATCCTACACAATGCTTTAACGATGTTAAAAACAGAATCTCCTCTCTTTTTTATTTTCATCGAACTGTGCTGTGGATATGCGGGACCGTAATGTACGTTAGTCAATGTCCTATTTTTATTTATTTATTCCTTTTTTTAAGATATTCCAGGCTGTTTGGAAACCCGCGTTTTTGTCTGCACCAAACTCCACAAACTGTGTTAATTATTTATTGAAGATAAACAGCATTCGTCTTCCAATGCTTCAGACCAACAGAGGCCAGCTGGCCGCTTGGCGGCCACGTCAGTTAGCGACATACCTTTGTAATCTCACCACTGTAACAAGAAACAAAATGTAAACACTTCTTGCCGGCTTGTTTTTTCCCCTCAGCACTACAAATGTTGATTTTGACACCAACACAAGACAATTCCTGGAAATAATCATTAGGAGAACATATCCAGCTATGTGACTTAAGTGGGTGAAATCATAAAGTACTTTGGATAAATCTATTAAATTAACGGCAAGGACATAACCGCCGACTACTAGTTACACGTTTCCTCCAAAGCCAGAGCGTAACGGAGCCTAGAATCGTCAGATTAATGTCTGAACTAGAGACAGCTGGACAGGAAATTATCTTGCCATGCTGGTTCAGAAGTCTCTTGTGAGTCAATACTCAACCAAAATGTTTTGTGTTCGTAGGTGTTGCATGAAAATTCATAGTCTATTATCGTTTCATTCTTTCTGTCAGGTAATTACCCGCCGCTGACCCTGGCCGACGCTGAGCATCTTTAGAGAAATACATATTAAAACAACACGCGCCGAGTAATTCATTTTCAGCCCAGAAAAGAAATTAAATCAGTCTGATACGGACCACAACAAACTGGCCCCCGGCAACGCTGAACTGAGGGGCGGACGAGGAGCGGGAAGTTAGCGGGGAAGCCTGGAGGAGATAACGTCACAGAGGAGGGCAAATGAGATCTCTTCCTGTTCAAATCCCAGCTCAGGACTCCAGCGGCTAAGGTCACCGCCGTAACCTAGATCAGGTGTGACACCCCATCTGTCTTCGTTTCTTGGTAATCCACTGGAATGCGATTACTTCCCATAATACCCAAGTTATATAAAACCCACAGATTAAAAAAAAAAAAAGAGCTCCGCAAATGCATAAAGACCGGCATCTCCTGATAGCGGAGGTTTTCATTTTTTTTTTTTTTTAAGGTACTACCCTGTTAAATGTGACACGTGACGTTACTGCAAGAGCAGCGACTTGCGTGTTCCCCCCACCCCACCGCACCCCACCCACAAAGACCAGAGGCAAGAAAGCAAGCTGGAGCATTTTATTCCGAGTTACGGGAATGAGAATCAAGGTCGAGGGGACAAAGGATTCGTCAGAAGGCCTCCTCTCACCCGTTGCGGAGGGCTGGCTCCGGAGAGCCTCTCCCGAAAGTGCAGCAGGAGTGACAAGCGGCCTGGCCACCGGAGGACGTATTCGGGGCATCCGGAGCGACAAAGCGCAGTCTTAGCCAACCTGGAGGCGGCAGCATTCCTCCACCACCCCCCCCCACCCTCTTCTGCTTCTTAACCAAAGTACGCTATTTCACGATAACCTATATGCATGCAAATGCATGTCAGAAATGCCCAAAGCAACCGTAATGAGTGATTTCTTGAATGATGAGTCTGATTTGCCTCATCAGGCTTTTGGGATTTTTGTTTTTTTGCCCCTAGACACTTGGCAAACATT
Source organism: Petrocephalus zakoni (assembly GCA_026774425.1). Lineage (NCBI taxonomy): Eukaryota > Metazoa > Chordata > Actinopteri > Osteoglossiformes > Mormyridae > Petrocephalus > Petrocephalus zakoni. The sequence continues at coordinate 15,007,307 of JAODKN010000044.1, forward strand.
TAGCCTTTGACTGGAAATTATAATTGTAACGTGGGTGTTTAATTTTTACTTAATCACCAACAATTTTTTTCCTGGTCAGCGTCACCGACGGACGTTCCCCCAAAACGTACGGATTCCGGCCACGAGACATTCCCATTTTTCACCTATACGGGTGTGAAAGGAATTTAAACAGAAAAATCTCATAGCCTGACACCATGTAATAGCCAACGATAAGATTTCATTTCAGACTGTACATTTCAGGTGGTACAGGAGGCCGGGATGGAGGAGAGTGTCAGTCCTCTCACCCCCATCTAAAAAAAAAAGCTGGAACTAATGTACTTCCTACATCCTACAGCGAAATACCAGAGAAATGCAGCAGAGTTCAAATAAATACATGCTAACTTTGAAAAGGAAGGAGACCAAAGGTGGTCAGTTATTAACACAATTATGTATATAAGAGGCACATGCTGATCTGTAATTATTAAAGCTGCCTCCCTCCGACAGGGCGAGCCAAAGACAGCATTATTTATCATGTGCTCCACTTGACGGTGTGGCAGATTTACCACAGCACTTAGTGGCAAACAAACAAGAAAATGTGTGCGGGAAATATTATAATGTCGTAAAACAGATTCGTCGGCCATGAAATTTACGAGGGAACATTAACACGTGGCGGGCGAATACATGGCTGACAGGTAGCCAAAAAATGTCTGCCTTTCCTACACGCCGCCCCAGAAGCGATGCGTCATGATCTGCGCGCGGTGCGCGCTTAAGACCATGCAGGTGAGAAATACGTAAAAACAACAGCCAATGGCTGACAGGCTTACTGCAGTTACGCGGCAGGCCGGGGAGTTAAGAAAGACGTGATTGGGTGACACTGATCACGCTTTACAGAAAATGAACTAGTATGTGCAGCTCCATACTTCAGTAATATGCAGATTCACAGTCGTGTTATGACTGCAAAGAATAAAAAGAGAACAAGAAGTACGAGAGTTTTATTTCAGATTTTTTAAATGTGTGCAAAGGTGCAGAGAGACAAAATTCCGCATATATATCCTCTGCAGGAAATATAGCTAAAAAAGCATCAACTGTTAAATGCCAATACTAATATTATCCACTTATATTTACTTTGTGTCATTTTGCATTTGTAAAAATTTCAAGGCTTGCTGTGAAATAGCTGTGTGTACTTGTTTAGTACTGCAATCTGCACGATATGGTTAATTAAGTAAGGTAGTCCGACCGCACGTTTTAACACCTTGGGGTGGTCCTTAATTGCAGCTATCCATTTAGTGGTTTACATTTTTCTGCCACTTTCAGTTTGACAGTGTTTTATTTTTGTGTGTGTGCTTTGGCTGCAAGGTTTTACAATAAAACTTCGGCTGTGTCCTCGAAATTCGGCAGGGCTGGGTTTCACTGCTGTGGGACTCCCGTTTTTAGGGAGATCACTGATGTTTCTGAGAGGGAGAAAAAAATAATAAAAGAAAAGTATGATAAAAAAAAATAAAAAATCTACCTCTTCCAGAATATAACGTGGACCACCTCCAGCTGTTCGGATGGTAATATTACATGTCGCTTGTGAAAGGGACACACCTTTCTGGTGTATTCAACAAGCCAGCTGCAGTCCTGAGATAGCCCTGATCTATTATGAGTAAAGGACACAGTTCACACCTCGCTCGGGGCAATGTACGGAGCACCGTTGCACTCACTCGGAACGTCCAGGGCTGCTTTGCCCATATTTTAATTAACGACCGGCCGCCCATCTGGACAAAGCGGGAGCAGAGACTTATCGGGCCCGAGTGGATGCCCCATCTTAGCCCTGTCTAGGAAACCAGTTTGGACTAGACGGGACTAAAGAACAAATGCTTTGTAGCACACAATCTTAGACATTTAATTCTAATTACATTAAAAAAACACACACACAAAATCAGTAGTGATGCTTACTGGCACTCCTAATAGGATAATTATTCTTCATGACTCGCCGAGAAACTCCATCACCCAGAATCCTTTTTTTAGCCAGAATAAAAAAGCCACCAACGTAGCCCTTGGCTAAATGTCAAAATTGAAAAAGTATATTATTCATACTATTGTTTCTCCAGTGCATAGAGACGGATATGCACTTCCAAGGAAAAAAAAGAACTTCTTAAATTAAATCAAGCTTTGTGCCTGTTGTCACTGTGCGCTTTCAGACAGTCCTGTAGGCTCCAGTGGCGTGACATACGACCGTTCCAGATGAGTCTAGCCGTCAGAGGCTCCTCAGCATTGCATATTTCCTAACGTGGCCAACACAGAAATTTCTCATAATAATTAATTACGTTGCCATCGGCGGGCAAGATTAATATCCAGAAAACGTATAAAATGCCTTCTCTAATCGTAAATGACAGCAACGTAATAATTTTAGAGGCTAAAGCCGAACGCAGGAAGTTTATTATAATTTAAACACCTTTTGTGTTAATTGCATTTTAGTTTTACTGTGATATAGGTTGAAATTCCTTGTTGCATACCACCGAGTGCTCTCTAAGATGGGGGGGGGGGGGGGTAGTCCAGGATACAGTACAAGATGGAGGCATGACGTTTTGCGTTTCGATATTTTTCACCCCCAGTGTTATTTTTTACGGCATTATCTAAAAGCATGATGCAGCTCCATAAGCAGAAAGCTGTTTAGTGTCCGTATGTACTTCATCTCACAGATCAAAACATCATCCTCAGTCAGAAGGTCATCTGGGGCGGCATGACATTCATTTGATTATGTGTAGCCTTCTGATCTGTGTTTGTTTCTACAGATAACCCAACATTACATTTGAGTCCGAGTTTGGGGGGGGGGGGTGTTTGGACAAGGGCAGGGATTGCACTTTAATATCCCTGTTTGGAGTGACATTTGTCCAAGCAATTTCCAGAGGAATTTCCGGCAAGCTGTTAGCGTGACCCGGGCTTGGCGTGCCAGTCCCGGCGTGTCAAGATCGGCACGGCGACTCGGCACTGCGCTCCTACCCAGAAGCGCCTCGTCCTATTGGCCGCCGCCGAGACGGGAATCTCAGCCGCGGCGATCCACCGAGCGGGAATGTTGGCGGGGATACACCCCGGGGCCCGTGGCTGTGTGTCCCGCGCCGGCAGCCAGATGCGTAAGAGGCGTCAGGGGGGAGGCGGCATGGCACACGGCGGCACACCCATCAGATAACGAACTCACCAAATGCCGCACAGAGACACGCGGACTGGAACGGCACCCGCCTTTCCCAGAAGTTTCTACAACAGAGTTTAAACACCGCAGCTAAACTTTAGATATTTTGTCACAGAACATGCTTAACAAAGGCGAAACGTTTTCACGTGCCCATCTCTGACCCCAAAATTCATCCCTTTGCTATTTTAGGATTTCAGTTAGGGGGGGGCAGGCCACGCCCACTCACTCATGAATATTCATACGTGCGCTGGAGCGACAGTTTTAAAAATCACCCGGCAACCGCAGCGCCTCAGCCTAGTTTCTGCACGCCAGCCAAACGCTGCTCTCCAGACTAAAAATGAAAAGTAGATCAAACAGAAGAGGGCCGAAAGCGGTGACGGCGCTCGATTTCACACGCCGGCGTGATGCCCGTCAGCCAGCTGCATAATCAGCCGCTGGACCAATCAGCGGGGCTCAGATTTAACGCTTCACTGTGATATCGTGGACGTCACCCAGTCCTGAAATGGCTTAAAAAGACAGAGCTAGGTTAGAGGAGGCCTCCAGCCTGATCCCAGGTGCCCTTGGTAGAAGGAGGTCTGTGTTCATCTGCACATTTCTGCACTCTGTCCATCAGCCACACCAACGCACCGCTTCATAGGTAGGACGGAGGCGAGACTGCGACCCGCACGAGGAGTGGGCTTTGTAGCGGAAGTGCTCTCGGGCTCGGCCCCCCCCACAGCACACCCTGGCTACCGCACGTCATCTCCTGGTGTTGTCCTGGAGGGCCGACCTCCCAGAACTTCAGAGGCGCAGAAGTTCCGGGTTCCAGATGGAGCACCCACCATCCGCCACACTCATCTGCCGCCCCGGTTCACTCGGCAGGATGAAACCGCACCCCACTACAACATGAGCTCCAGGGTCGGTCACACCCTGCGGCAGCGTAATAAAACACCTCACCGTGGCCCTAATTCCCGAATCCCTTCCCACCCCTACCCCCGACGCGTGTCGCCACCTACGTGGTGAGCTGTACCGCGTCCAAGATTGATGCCGGGCCCCCCTCCACCCCTCTGTACCGCTCCTCAAGAGGCTTCTACCTGCCAAGGACTCCCCCCTCTGGCTACTATAGCCTTCAATTTGGCAGGACTGAGGCTCCTTCCCGGAAAAGGATACATCCAGGAGCTGTCTGGAGCCATTACACGTGTGCGTACACTGGAAAACATCTAAACACATCTGATAGCGTTCTTAAGTAATTACATTAGTGCTCCTGACACACGGGGACTCCCGGCCGCGTACTCGCCGTGCCCGGTCGCACAGACAGCCACGGGGCGCGCACTTCGTCTTGTCAATGTTGCACTTTTGTACGCCTCCTTCCCGGCCGCGCAGCGACGGGACAGGCGGGCTCCCGCGACAGGGAAGATCGCGCGGTGCGCTCTGGGTTCTGGCTGCCGGATCGGATGGCCCTTTATGGATCCCTGCACTTGCGGACCCCGCATCCTGGGCTATACATTTCAAAACAAAACAGGACCGATTGCGAGCCGTAATACTGGAGCGGTGCGGCCGGGAATAAAAAATGCATGGCTTTTACAACAGAGCGCTCCATTAACGTTCGGCTTCTCGGATGGAGTTTGACATCCATACCGGGACCGCGGGGCGGGCGGGCGGGCGGGGGGGGGCAGTACAGGCAGCCGTTGAAACGTCCACATCTCCACGGCCTTCTCCACTTAAAGGGTCTTTTATGGATTTTTTGTTTTCTTTTTCTGGAAATTCACAATACAGCTATAAGGCCCCTCTTTTAATTGATTGGGTGCTGGTCCATGAAAAAATACAAAGAACAAATAAGAATTTTTAAATGTTTCCCCATAACACAAGTAGGAAAAAAGAGACGTAGCCACACACAGGGAACGAGTCTCTCTCTCCCTCTAACTGCATATATCCTTTTAATCTTCCCAAAATACCGCCTACCCTAAATACTAAAGCTGGGATCCTTGATGTTTTAAGGAACTTTCCACCGTCTATCTGCCTTGAGCTC
>JAODKN010000044.1:15012506-15024903 GCA_026774425.1 Petrocephalus zakoni
CCCCCCCCCCCCCCCCCCCCCCCCCCCCCCCCCCCCCCCCCCCCCCCCCCCCCCCCCCCCCCCCCCCCCCCACAGTAGGGGTAATGGGGGAAAAACACGTTCGCTTTTTAACATTCGAAAAGGATCCGAGCGTGAACGACCCGGGGCGAGTCGGCAAGGACGACATTCTAACCCCGCGCGTCGATGGGGGGGGGGCATTATCCCACGGCCACTTCCTGGCAGGGATGAAATCCGAATCACCTGTTTGCGGGATCGCGAACCGGCCGGTACTGGGAACCGCCAAGCGCTGCTCGCCTCGTCCGGGAGATTAGGTCGAGCCTTACCGGGCGATCAATCAGCTAACGAGCATAAAAACCATTTACTTGTACATCCTCCTTCAAATATTATTCCCTAAATGATATATGTAATAACTGAAATATTTCAGAAGTTGATAAAGCCTTTTTTATACTCTGTCCATCTATTTCAGTTTATCCTGTTAGGCCTATATATTTTGTATCTGTATCGTTCACACACACACACACACACACACACACACACACACACACACACACCACAGAAGAACCTGACGGTCACTTTTAATTGAACCATTCGCACTCTGTGCGAGTCTGAAATGACCCTCAGCAGGTGCTGACAGGTTTCACCTCCTCTCCCACTGTGTAGCCCCCCAGCCCAGGGCAGTGATGCCCCATCCGGGGTTTTAGTCCTGTCACCCCCCACCGCACCCCACCCCCTCCGCATTTGTGCTAAATTTAAGGCCTGTCTTGTTAAAACGGCAGAGAGAGACTAACAGCTCTCCCTCCGCCTGCGTGTAGATCTAAGTCGCTCTCCCCAGGCCCCTCCCACTCTATGGCAATGGCTGGCATGCAATAACTTGTGTTTATTTTGAGCCTTGCCTCAAAGGCTTACTTCTGCCACGCTGAAATAAAGCTTTTCTTCCCCCCCCAAACGCCAGCCCCGGATAGGTGGACGAGCCGTGTCCCGCCCCCAAGGCCAGTGGCCGGACCTATAAGGGCACGGCTCCTTTTGATCCCATGCATGTGATTAAATATTCTGAGTAGCATATTAAAATAAAAATCCAGCTCAAAAGCACTCAGTCCAGGAGCCACGCACGTTAATGGCACGCCGGAGGTCCGAAACTTTAAATAAAACCCAAACGCGTCGAAGACTGTCGCGAAAGACGTTTCCCGGCTGTAAACAAAGAGAATCGGAGGCGGCGGGTACAAGCGGGTGAATGGTCACGCTAATGGGGCCGTCGTGGGATGGGATGTCCCGTCAGGCAAAGGGCCACCCAGTAATCATCACAGTGCCCCTAAACATGCCACAAAGCCCGGCCTCTCCGACGACGGGGGAGAAGATGGGGAGTCGTTCTGAGTGGGCCTATACCACAAAACAGCAAAAGTGCTGAGAGAGACTTAATATCTGCATTATGAAATGCTGCAACATTTTAGAAACAGAGTTTATTAACACTGAAATTATTACGGAAATTACAGGGTAAATGTGAATTCCTCTGCGCATATTTTATTCCTTTCTGACACTTTAAACAATAATATTCATTATTCGCATCTCATGGCATAGAAGCAGCACTAATGGACTTTCAGCGCCGCGACTCGGATCTGCTGGAGTGAAAAGCTGGTCGAGCCGTGAGATGATGACAGGTCCCCGTCGCGAACGCGCTTTGGGGGCGCGCATTCCACAAGGTGAAGCGCCAGCCGTCCCCGCCGTGTCACCCAGAGCCCTCAGCCGCGCATCGCAGAGCTGCATCGCTTTTATTTAACCGTGTCGTGCATCTGCAAATTACCCCGTGGTGCCGTTTGTCTGGATTTCCACCCGACCTCATTATAGTTCTATTAATAATGTCGTACCCTACAGCGAAAGGCACCGAGGTTTACGCCATGGTAATAATAATAATAATAATAATAATAATAATAATAATAATTCTGGTTATTATTATTATTGTGGTTCTTACAAATATATGTACTTTCTCCAAAACATTAACTATCCTCAACAATGCCAGTCACTCATATTCCATGCGGTCAGTTAAGGTCACCAGGACAGAAAATATTAGAACACACACACACACACCTGATAAAAGCTTAAAATATACAATGTTATTTTCCCATAAGACAAGTAGGTAGGATATGATGTTTATCAAGAGGCACATATAATCACACACACACACACACATATATATATATTTATATATATATATATATAGCCAGGTATCCAGATTTTCACTATTAGTGCACCTGCTCTCATTAGGCCTCTTAGGCTAATGGTGCGAATTTGGCGCAGTGTAATTCCTAGGCCGGCCGGTCCCACCGTGCCCTGGCAATTACCGGCATAGTCTCCCTAACAGGGCGAGGCAGGGACCAGCCTGGACACATCACCGGCCCATAGACCCCCGTCTGAGGCGCACTCTCATTGAGACTCGGCCGTCCGTATCCAGCCCGTGTCTGCAGCGGCCCAGCCTTCTGCCATCGTCTCCCAACCCCTCTTTGAGGGGACGCGGCCATGACTAAACGTGCTGAGACGCTGCGCGCTTCCCAACGCGCGTGTTTACAGCGAGGCGCACATCAGGCGAAGGACGGCCGGCTAATTCACGTCCTCCGTGCCGGCGCCAGCCTTGTCAACAACGAACTTAAAAAGTGTGACAATTGCAATTAGTCTCCCTTTGAACCCGCCACACAATGCCGGGGCTGGAATGCACCGTCTAGCCAATTCTCCCTGCAGCTAAGAGCCAGCGCACTTAAGAGAAACAAACTGCGAACCTGCCATCCACAACTATTAAGATGACTAATAAAAAGGGACTCGCTTTGTTCATATCGTTTTTTTTTAGTTTAAGAGAAAATACTTAAACCCCCCCCCGGCCGAACCACATTTCATACTTAATTATTGTCTCCTAAAAATATTTACAGTGCATGCCGCAAATGAGCGAAATCGAAACTGATAAGCATCTTTCCCGGAGTAAAAAAAAAAAAAAAACACTTTTATCGGCACCCTGAAAACAAGCCGTGGGTGGAAATTAAAAGCCAGACAGATCCAGCCCTTCATAGCAAACCGTCAGCTAGCAGCCATAAACAGTGTGTCTGGTAGTGCGAAAGTTTCTCACGCTGGAGAATTTTACACAACACACACACATATACACACACACACACACACACACACACACACATACATACATACATACACAAGGCCTTCAAGCAAGCGGGACGAAGTAGCTGTTCGTTCCTCAGATACAAAGCGAAAAGAAAGTCCATTTTATCCTAATGCAGAATCACTCAGAACCAGAGAGTTATTAAGGGCGCTCATGTTTATAGATGCTCATGAAATGCGGGTTCCCCTCAAAAAAACACCTTTTTTCCCCCTTCACTTCACAGGCCCGGTCTCCTCCGCGGCAAAACAAATGGAGCTTGCGATTTAAGTTCTCTATAGAACCGCCGCTACTTTGATATGCAAATCACTCCCTTCAAACGGGGTGAATTCAACTCGCATTAATTCAAATAATTTGTGCGGAATTTCGTGAAATGGCACCTCTTTCTGAGGGCGGAGGAACAAAAGGGAGCGAGCGACTGAGTGACCAGAGAAATCCCACAGCAGAGCACTTGTCACCTCGCCGGCTCCATCCGGCCCCTTCACAGCACAGGACGCCTCTGTTTACCGCGCAGCCAAAATAAAGCGGTCTAATGGCATGGGGGTAAATCGAGGAGTACTGTGTAATTAGGGGCAAACATGTTCATTATCCTGCCGAGTGTTGTTTCATTATGTCACTTTGTACATTCGCAAATAATAGATATAGGTGGGGAAATTTAGATTTGGTTTCTCTATTGGCAAAAATGCCTAAAGTGTCTGTCAACATTTTTCTGTCTATGCAAAAACAAAGAGAGCAAGCAAATTAATAATAATAGGCCTAATAATAATAATAATAACAACAATTACAGCAATAATGATACTGCTTTGTTATTTATAGGGTGCATTGCAATTTGGCTTTGTTATTTTGGCTTTGTTCACTTCGACACAACGGCAAATTCTGAAACCCGCTATAATGCCATAATTTTCTCTGTGCAGACCTCCCCCCCCCAGGAGCAACACTCCTGTGGAAATGCACTCAGAGCAGAGAGTAAACATTATCTGATATCTACCTCAGACTCTCACACTTGAATGACAGAGGAGCTATCGGCTGATTTAAATCAGCCCCAGCTTCTATTTTCGGCAAACTTACTGTTTTTATTTATGGGGGGGGATGGGGGGTTATGAAGTTAAAAGGAGACACACTGTGAAAAAATGGCATAGTCCTCTGCATTCTTGTATATCAGGAAAAAAGGAAACCTAAGTTGTAATGAATTCAGCTTAATGTAATGACAAATTCAATTATTCAAAACCTTAGGAAGCTGGAATTTTAGGCTAGACTTGCCGAATTAAAAAAAACGGTTTCGGCCCACATATTACAAAATATATTTATAAATATTCGCCTATGAAATGCGAAAGAAAACTCCCGATTTAATCGATTACCTTAGGTCAATACTGCAGCAAACGAGGCAACTGATTTAGGGAAACTTTACGGTGTCCTTAACTTTGAAAAAGGAAAAAAAAGAAATCCATTGGCCTCAATAACTATAGGCGATGGCAACCATAAGCATTGCAAAATAAGCCACATGCGGCTGTGTGCACACTCGCACGGTGCAATTACGGAGCAGCCAAGGTCAGCGTCTCAGTGCGGCGTCCATCACACGCAGACAGCAGGGAGAAGAAGAGACAGTCACGGCCGGGCGCAAATGTCACGGGCTTCCCCGGCTAGGGCTTCATTTCTGAAAAAGGCCACGGCGTCAGGGGGCGAGCCCTGGCGTTAACCGCGGACGACGGGACGCGCACCACGGCTTTCACCTCTTCCACATAATCGACTTGGCGGATCAATCCGGAGTCCCGCGCCTGTTTCTCCGCATCAGCCACGGTGCCACTCAGCGCTCGGAGGCAGCTGCCCCCCGCTCCTGCGCCGATCTGACAGGGCTGAGCGCAGGGGAGCCAAGGCGACATGCAGATTTGTAAATAATACATGCAAGGTTATGATCTAATTCTCCTGCCAGAGAACAGTCCATTAAAAAGGCTCACGGATATTTTTGGACACCCGTTTTACTATTATTACATCTAGAAATCGAGTATTTAGACAAATTAAAAGTTATGATTTTTTTTATCCTTGTTATTATCACCCTGCAATATTTCTGGAAGCTTCTGGCACACTTACCGAAATGGCAAAGGGAAAAAAAAACAACTTTCAACCTCAAATATATATACATCCCACACATGACATATTTACACACGGATCTGAATCGCAACGTTTCACAAACATTTGTCCTGCTGCAGCACGCCAGTATTAGCAAAGCTAACAGTTATTCCTGCGGAACACGTCGTGTCACGGTTTAAAATCCCGGCTAAGGGATCTCGGTCGTTTGAGGCTCATTCCAAAGCCATACCAATCATTCTAATTGTTTCCATTCATTCAAACTCCTAGAGACAGGGGCCTCACATATCAGTCAACATCTGTGCTCTGTCTCTAACTTCTATTCTTTTGCCCCCAATTATTTACAGCAGCAAATGAATCATTTTTATTGCACAGGCTACGTCCTTTAAAGGTGAGATTTAATGCCCGCACGCATTTCCCTTTATCGGATGGATTTTTTTTTCTGAAGTTCATCAGCTTTGGAACACCGTTTCCAAGCTGTGCGACACACGCTGATAGACCGCCCCCCCCGCCCCCCGCTTTTGCCAGCGCGAATTATAATAGTTTCACTGCGCTTGTTTACGTGCAAAAGGGAAAGTCCAGCTTAAATCGAGGGATTTCAAACAAAACAGCACTAACAAGTTGCTGGGACTCCCTGCCAAACTTGCGACGCGACTGAAAATCAGTGTAATATCATTCAGCTAAAACAAATGCAAATAGGTATAAGATGGAGGGGGAGGGGGGCGAGGATGTTCTTTGCTAGGACACTCACCCCTTTGAGAACGCAGACCCGTGAAGTGTTTCGACGACCACGAAAAAAAAAAATCAGACAATGAGTGTAAAGCGGGGAGCAGGCAAGTCTGTAATGGGAAGTCCTCTACAGTTCGGGCCGCAGCGGGCGGTACAAAAGGGGGGAGCCCGCAGCTCGCAACGTGCTCTCCGCTGCCGGGAAAAGCGACGCGCTTTTTATTAATCAAACAGCGCTGTCTGCATGCATCGCGGACCGCAGGCGCTTCTCCATGGCCAGGCGCGACTCAGCCTACAGCGCTCGGCACAGTCCTCCTCCTCTCTTAAATGCCTTCCTCTCTTCTTCCCCACATGTTTTTTTTTCCAGAGGCTTCTAAATGCAAAAAAAAAAAAATGAATCAAGCCCAAAAAAGAGACGAGAGGACGGGGAGAGAAATTGAATAGATTTGGCCAGCTAAAAATTCTGAAAGAAAAAAAAATGTATTGAATAAGAAAGCACGTCTCCAGTGTTGTCAATCCAATGCGTCTTCAGTGAATGCGCTTCCAGCCACCGCTACGGCCGCGCAGGTACGCGCGCTCTCAGTCTGGAGAAGGTCTTGCCCACAGAATTAGGAGATCGGCTTGAAACGGAGGAACAGCTTCCCATCAAACGGAGCCAGTGCTGCTACTTCTGCGCTGGCTGCTTCTGCATGAGGTGGCTTTGAATGGGCTGTCACCAAAACCTGGCATAGAGTCCCCCCCTAACGCGCGGACCTGGAAGCTTCATTCCCTCCCGTTCCCAAAGCAAGAAATCACACAAAAACACGTCGTCGGCGGCGCCGCGGTGAAAATCTTCACCGCTTTTTTAGCATGCGGCAGTCGTGAGAAAAGGACCGAGAGTGAATGCAAAGTAGATTATGTAGGAGATCATTTTTGAACGGCTGCACACCCTGCTTTTGGGATTTGAAAGTTGAGCCCCCTAACAGTAGGCAGTCCTGTCTGCTCGACCAATGACTGAGGGCCTATTCTTCCAGTAACACCAGAGAGTCTGAGAAAACGAGGGGGGAAAAGTATAGACCCTCTTTCTCTCCAGCTGGACTCAATAAATAATGATGGAAGGAAGAGCAGAACATGGTGGAGGCGTTGGGCAGGGACAATCGCGGGTGGATGAGCCCGTCATCACTAGGTACAGATTCTGATCAATATTCAGCCCCAGACACAGGATATCGGGGGTTTCCCAACAGAAGTAAATGCTGAAATAAATAATAATAATAATAATGATAATGATGATGACAGAGACACAATCACATTCCTCAAAAAGGAAGGAATGGAATTTAGTCCATTTTGAAATATGTAAATTTCACCTTAAATGAATGAATAAGACAGACAGACAGACAGACAGACAGACATAGATAGATAGATTCCCTATATTTAGGGAATGATATCATAGTTAGGATAAAACTACTTAAATGGTGTGCGCATAGATTTGGTGACATTTGGCTCGAAAGATTAACGTGAGTTTGATTTAACTTCTCAAGGAGATGGGGGACCACCCGGGACCCGGTGGAGAGCACTATTTAACACAATGTCCCCAAAAAGACACGGCACCGGTCACGTGACGCAGCCTGGCAGACTTCCGTCCTCGGAGCCGCGTGCACGCTGCTCGGCTTTCGCTCACGCTACAGGCGGAACCCAGAACTAGGGGGATCCATGCAACCAGCTAGGACTTCTCAGTAAAAAAAGGTCTTAATTTTCTTTCATGACTGACTCATTGGCTACTATAAATCCATGTTATCTGGGGAAAATGACCTGACACTTTATTTTTCTGTGATACAGGTAATAATAATAAAATATAAGTAGTAACCATTGGAACTGATGCGGTATGAATAATAATTTGTGTATTTTGACAGGTAGTACATGCAAAAGGTGACGGAAGAACGTTTCTCCTTAAACACCGCATTCTGCAGGAAAGGCGCACGATTATATCCAGTTGACCCCAACAATTCATATGATTGCGTTTACCTTACACACACAAGGAGCTGCGTTTCCCTCTGATATTTTTCTATTTTCAAATATATATCATAATTGCTTAACACGTTTCAGAACACAGAAATGACAGTGCACCATAATATACATAGCTATCCTATCCGTTTACATGGATGGTAGCATTCAATACATTACAATGAATTAATATTATGTTTGAGACGCGACTGCAGCCTTGAAACCAGATATTTCACAATATTAATATTGTCAGAATGTCATAAAAATGCCAGCGAGTTCAAAGAAAGTTAACATTTGAAAATGTATGTTTGGTCATCAATGAGTTACGTGCTGGATTAAATCTCTCTGAAATGGCAAATTTCTGCCGCTATCTGTGACTAATTCGTTCAACAGGAACAAAAACGGCCCCACATTTTATTTTTTTCCTTGTAAATATTAATTCCATGTAGCTACGAGAAAGTAACCAGTCTTGTGGTATATTTTTACAGTTGGTGGTTTTGGGTCTAGTTAATACGGTCTACGGAGAAACCACTAAGGTCGCCTTTTAGTGGCTTGATTATTTCAATTTAGGTTTTTGTAAAGCCGCCCAAGTACATTTAAGCTTTTTTTTTTACTGCTTTTGAGTTTAAAATTGCTTGTTGTCGAGGCCTGCGTGCCATCCATTGCATTGCCGTTTATAATGCTGGGAGGACCCCCGTCACATGAAGCATTAATTCCCGTTTATTCTCAGAAACTTATCCTGCGACGCTTTTGCGGGACGTTCCTTCAACCACTAAACGATATTTAAAACTGATCCAGTTTGTTATAAATTGTATTAGCTTCGTCCAAACCACTTGTGACTAAAGTCCGTAAAATTGGGACGAATTTTCATATTTTGTCTTTTTCACGAACCGTCCATAAATTCGTATTAAAATATAGCGAGCTGCCCGACGGCCCGTAACTCCCGCCACCCGAAACTTATGTTGTAAACTAGTGGGACACGGCTTTTCGCGGAAGGCTGCGATGCCCCTGATTTATATGGACTCCAGCTGTTAATTACCTAATGCAATCAATTGGCTGCTTAATTAGGTGACGATTACCCTAAGAGACCTATAAATCTTTTTGGACAACGCTGCAGTGTTGATATTGATACTGACACGCCATCGAATGTGTATGTGCGGGGGGGTGCTTCGTTTCCTCCCCGTAAACAAAGCTTTATTATAGGCAAAGGGCAGGAATTATTCAGTTGTTAAATCTAAACGTGATTGTTAGATATGCATTAATGGCCCTGGGCTAGTTGGTCATTGATTCAGGGTCGTAAATGCGCATGAGTTTGCCCTGTATTTACCAGAGCAGAGTAGAAGATCTTTAATTTTTTTTTGTAGGCCTAATGATTGTATCCAAAGAAGTGAGATATTTTGACAAACTGCAGTTGTTGACCCCGAGTTTAAGTCCTGCTTCTGCAAAGACGTCTCCCCCCGCTAACAGGATTACACCGCCCCCAGCCGACCGGCAGCCTCCCCGCTAACTTTGAACTCCCCAGTGACGGACAATGGAGCGAAGACTACTTCATCTCATTCTGTTCCTCCCGGGTTGCACCCGACTTGAAGGTCAAATGACCATTTGTCTGCAGTCCTGGCTGCTCTCAAACTTTACAGTAATAAAGTCGGCTAATGACTCTCTCTCATACTGCTCCGTTATAGCAAAGAGTGAATAACAGGCATGCATAAAACATTCCGCCATAACGCTATCGCTTATTAATTACCCCCAAGGAAAAAAAAAAGTTTTCGGAACTATTCGTCGTATTTAAGGTAAGGTGAGTGTGTGTTCTCAAATACACGAACACATATTTTTTTTCTTAACGAGGGTACGATAATAAAGACACGTGGCGGGGGCCACTTAAATGGTTTTATTTGGGGTCATAAAGCTCTCAGAGTCATAACCTCCGGGAAACCAGAGAGCTGCCGCGTTGCGTGCGACCTAGAGCTATCCTCTAAGAGTAATAACCTGTAGCTAAATCTGGAAGCGTGCCGAGGAGTTTAAGCATACCACCCACAGCAAATACAGCCCGGATCCTCTGCCGTCGCCCCCTCTTCACTTGAATACATTTCAATCGTCCATCGTAAACGAAGTGCTTATTTAAAAACCACCTGTCCCATAGTCATCTCGGTTAATCATTAAATTACTGCCAATACTAGGCTGCCTAGATATATTAGGCGCGTGTGAGCAGAGGCCGCTATGTTTATGCGCGGAAAACCAGAAATTCACACTGTGGACATGGGCTTAACCCAATAAAAATAATTTTTTTAAATGATAATCGAATGGGCGGAATACACACTTGCAGCACATATCTTTTTAAATCAGGGTCTACTTTTCCCTTTCTGTGATTCAGGCGAGTTAGGAATGGTAAAAGATAATGGGAGATAAATAATTTAATATCGTTTTGTATTAACGCCATGCTGTAATAAGGTCAATAGGCACGTATCTGTAACCTCACATCTGCCAGGCCTGTACCCAGGACCAGGAACAAAGCGGATAGGTATTTAAAATGCAAATTATAATTTCATTTTTTTTCTTTCTTTTTTTCTCAACCGGGTGTCCTAGGACCGACTTCTACAAAAGGATAACCTTAGCTGGCCGATCGCCTCGGTGTCGCGCCTGGCCTGTATTCCCACCAGGGCCATCCTAACCGCGCCTTCCCAGGCAACAGCGGTCATTCATTAAAGCGAGGGCTCGCAAAAGCCGTGAAATGATGAGCCTGACCTTGCGGCGAGCGGAATGCCTGCGCTGGAAATGCAGAGCGGAGCCGCGCCGGCTCGCTGGCGCAGCCGCTCGGATATATATTTGCATATACGTATAAAAACGAGGGCATTTTCCACGGTGTGGCCGCAATTTGGGCGTCGTACGCCTCTTTTCACTGACTGGCTGTGCTTTTGCGCATGACAAGCATCTCAAGAATGAGGAAATGATCAAACAATGTGGTACCAAAGTGTGATGATATTGTAAAATATTTAGTACAATTTAGGTATAAAATATCCGCATGTCTAGAAGCGCTGCTGGTATCCTTGGTTAATATAATTATTGAAGCGATGCTGTTCACATGTTATCTGCATATATATATAGGCTATATTTTCCTTGTAATGTGACATTTTGTTTGTGGATGGAGTGGGGATTGGGTGCCCAACCTGTCTGTGATTCCTCTATGAGACAGTTCTTTATCTCTCGTTGAACTGTAATGAGTTTCAGAAATTAGTGTTCTGTAGAACAGAGCCACCTACAGCATCGCACTGCGCAGAACCGCCGAAATGCAACTCAACAGCTTTTCTGGTCGTATGGCCTGAGGGAGAAAAAAAATAAAGAAAATAGTCAATAAATAAAGTAGCCACACCCGAATGGCTATAGTTTATACTATCGACAGTTTCATATAACGAAAGACCTTTCCCGGAGATATATTGGATGGGGTCCGATGCAGAGTAAAGGATAGTTTATTTTATTGAAGCGTTTCTGGGGGTGTCTCCTGCGGGGACTAATGAGGTGGTGTGTTAGCAGGATGTGACAGCTCTGGCTGTTTGAAAACATCAGAACAGCCGGCTTCGCTCGTGACAACAGCATGAACAGCGCGCTCATTTTTTAACCCCGTGTGAGTCATTTAAAAATAGATCTTTGCCTTCCGAATGGTCAGCCTCCATCGCAAGCCCCTGTATATATGTGATGTCCTAATGGAATTAAAGTAATGTATTAAATTAATTCATATTGGATCTGATCATATACTGAATAAAAATTAGATTCCTGTTGCATTAATCAGATTATACTTGTGATTATTGATTTGTGAATTGTGTCCATTATATTTGCATATAGGTCAATAGTAGTAACTGCAAGTAACAGCTCATTGACTGCTACTTAAATATAAGGAGGTAACTCAAAATATGAGTAATTAGCTTAGCTAATGCTTAAGTAAAATAGATAGGTAACCGGCAATTCAGTGATGTACACGGCAGCCTCGCCCGAAGAAGGCAACGCGTTCGACTTGCATGCATGTCTCTTTAGGCTTGACCAGGCCCTCAGATCATTAATTCATGTAATTGCTGGCTGGCACCGTTTCTTAGTTCAGTTTTTTAATAGCACAGGGAGTCACAGGTGAGGCTTTAGTTCATAGTGAGCTAAGCCGCGCAGACCTCGACTCCGGCTCGCGCGTGTGAACCCCAGCACCAATGCAGAAGTAGGAGTCAGGGAGGGAGGTGATGGACTGCACACTGTACACCCAAGGGGGGGGGGGGTAGAGGCTTTGCTGCCAGCTTGACGGTCCCAAGCCAGTGTGGACAGCCGAGTGGTGTTGGTCCGCTCTGGGGGGGGCTTCCGGAAGGTCGGCAGGGGGTGATGCAGGATTGCTCAGGGTTTATTTAAAGTTCCGAAACCCCATCAAAATTAGTGCGTGAACTGGGGGGGGGGGGGGGGGGGGGGGGGGGGGGGGGGGGG
>JAODKN010000044.1:15024910-15043940 GCA_026774425.1 Petrocephalus zakoni
GCCATAATTATCGACACTCTCCAATTATAGATCCCTTTTTTTTTCATCAGCGAGTTTCCTTTGCCGAATATGGAGAGAGCTGCAGCCGTGATGTAAGACTGATGCAAGCCGGCATGGCAGCAGAAGCGGCAGGACGTCGGGGGGGTAGCAGGCCTGCGCTGTCTGACTTACAGTCAGCCCCTCCACAAAGCCCCCCTCCCCTCCCCTCCCACCCCTCCCCCAAACAAAAATCCAGAGTCTGTGGCTAGACAGCTCATCTCACTGCATTTTCATATTTAAAGCAATGCTTTTCTATGGGCACTGGTGCCCCATTTACACAATACATTTGCAGGGGCATATTCATTAATTTGGAAGTTGTCTTAATTTTAGGTAACTTTGGAAAAATATACAATTTGAAATATTATATATATACATGATAAACGTGATGCATATCCGTGTGTGATATAGTGGTTCTTGACGTTACTGGTCACGAGTCAGTTTGTGTTGTTTACAATAAAGCTATTATTTTCATATTTTACAACATTAACACTCAAAGCTAAATGTACACATAAAACATCCCAAATCAGTGCACTTGAAACGTTAAACGTGTAGAAACAGACCTTCTGACCATGCGCAATATAACCAGCCTAGTGAAAAATGACCCGTCACGAGATCTGCCTATACAGGGCGGCTGTATCCATCCAACATCACATCTGATACCAGTTAAAACACTACTGAAACACACTGGGTCCCAGTTTTGCATGGGAAAAAAATGTAACAAGGAACAACGCAATTGCAGAGTGACTGGGTACTACACTGCCTGAACAGTGATATTCGAGATGCCACCGACCCAGAATTAAAAAAGAGTAAAAAGATAATTTCACTTTGCTTTAAGGAGACTGGATAGCAGAGGCAGGAGCGGCCGTGGTGCTCTAGCGCCGGAACACGGAGCGCTCTTGGCTGCCCTTGTCACGGCTGTCACGGCCAGGATCGCACCCGTCCGCAAGCCGCAGTGCAGGGGCCGTCGAGAAACAAGCTGTCTCCGGCGTGTTTTCGTGTAAGGTCGGGCGGACACACGGCTCGGCTGCGGGGGCTGCGCGGTGGCAAACGGCAGCGAGGAGCAGGCAGGCCAACGCGGCATCACAGAGCTCCTCCGTGGCTGAAGGTTAAGCCTCTCAGGCATGCCTGCAATTTGAAGGCGCCTCCGCGAACACCCCTCCGCACCACGCTAAAGGAAAACATCACTCAAAGCCAGGCGAGCTCCGAGAATCGCGATAAGGAGGGGGGGGGGGCAGGGTTAAACTGACTGCTTGAATTATTAATCATTTAATCAATCAGTTATTTTATCGTCATTTTTGCAGCAGAGTGATTTGTTGGCCAACAAAAAAAAACTGTTTGCCAGTTGCCCACTTCCTGTCATTACTCACTGTGCTATCAATTATGTATAATACAATATAGTACAATGTAATGCTGAATAGTATCTACGTGTCTTTTAATTGTGAATGCATGTCGCAAATCACATGACAACAGAAAATAGAATAAATATGAACATACGGATAAATAATGCAGTTATAGCCACAAGTCAGGTACATTTTCTTGGTGAATATCTTGCATATAAAGCCCTCCTATAAAATCACTAGGCTATTCGTGCCAAGCACTGACCTGCCCCCATAAGTGTATCCTTCCTGACCGTCCTGAACACCGTTATTTTGCTGCACACATGTTGTTAATATTGGTAAACAGGAAAAAGTGCCTTTACTTTGCATATAACGATAAAAACATTCTTGGGCAAGCATTCAATAGATTATCAGATACAAATTTCACCACAGGATACATCAAGAAATTGGGACGCATGGACCGAGCTATACAGCTCCAAGTTAAGCATTTCATTTACATATTTTATTGCCAGTCCAAATATTCTGCTCAGTTACACCGTTTAATACAAAGCTAAAGCCCTTTTATTAATCAGCAACCTTGCTACAGTGCATTGAGCGTTTAGGTATTTTACGTGACATGCGACGGCTTTGAATTATCATTACAAGTAACGTTTTCCCTCCAAGGCTTATGCGATGAATCCAAAATCAGGACACGCATCAGCGGGGTAAAGGGAGAAAAAATTATTTCAAGATGAGAGACCGGAACAAGGTATTTGTGTCACTATATTCCGCAAAGTAAGTGTGTACTTAAAAAGTGTGTACTTCTGACTGTTTGATGCAAGTATGCAATACGGTAATGTGTGTATCTATAGAGGGAGTAATCATATATATTTAATATATAAATCACTTTCTCTCTTTCTTTACACACACACATTATATGTGGACCAGCACTGCGGAGGTCTGACATACTGAGTACCGCAAACCAGAATACACATGTAATGTACATCAAACTGTCAGAAGTACACACTTATTGATTCTCTAAAACTCTGTCTAACTCTGTTTATAAAAGGAATAAGAGGAACAATGAATGTGCCATGTTACTTGTAGATCTATAAACTGGACACAAAATTCACTGCCGCACAAACAAACTTAAAGCAAACATGGACCAGCAAAATTAAACAGCACAAATTATATATCTTCTGAGCGGCCGGTTTGTACAGCGAAGAATATTGACAGAGACCGCTGCAGTTCAGTGTGGTTGCTTGGCTGATTACTCATGTGTGTCTTTGCACTGAGAAACATAGATGACTGCGGCCAAAGAATCAAACTGTCTCCTTTTTTTTTGCTCTCCGGAGGCAGAGAAGTAAATGGCTCTTTTGTCCCAGTTTCTCTAGAGATATCCCGCAATTGTCCATAATCATTTTAGCATGTGAAAAGCGGCAAGGAGGGACACTAGGAATTATGTGTTCGTGCTCTCGAAGACTGAGGTTCACAAAGGAAAGTCGCTGCTAGACCACTGGGCTTATCTCGCGTCCTAAACTCACATTAAACTATCTCTGTCTGATTCCCCGGTCTGTCTCGGGCAGAGCCGCTTTATTTAGTGACCATGTGGCACACTGGCTCGGCTACATTAATCTGCCAATTTGATATCATAATCAGTAACGATGCTACCAAGACGTCTTCCGTTGAAAGGTTTTACTAAGAAAACCGTACAATTTAAATTATAGGTGCTTTAATTGGGAAAAAAACCTTAATAGAAGCAGGTTGTGTTCTTATGATAATATAATCTTACGTAGTCTTTCCAAAGAAATAAATTTCTTTGATAACTAAAAAGCATGCGCAAAATCAATACAGATGGTATTGCTACGTACAACTGCAGTGCTGCACTAATAATTCACGTTCATTGCAGATCGCGCTGGATTTCTAATAAGAATCTCCGTAACTTACGCTCAGTTCGGCTCAGACGGGATCTGACGTGAGTGTACGCAGCCAACTCCTGTGACGTGAGACTTGAAAGAATCAACTGGAGTTTAGCGCGCTTCTCGTGACACTTATCGAAACGCGTGTGATGTGATGCATTATGGGTATTTGACATTAAACTAATCTCTATGGAGAAAAATGAATAAATATATGGAGGAGAATAGATGCAGATGCTTTCGCAGTATAGGCACTAGGTACCACAACGCATTAGCATCACCTCCTCTGAACATACATGTGATAGCAGCAGTGATTGGGGGCAGCTCAGGGCAAAACTCAGACCCTGGTCTCCTTAACAGCTTATTGCCAATAAAGCAAGTCCCCTGTGTGAGGCCTTTAGGATCACCAAACTGCACTACCATACTGCATTACCATACTGCATGGCCATACTGCATGGCCATACTGCATCACTATACTACTAATACTGCTTACACAGAGCTATCACATGCCTTTAAATTGGTAAGAGCTTCAACTACTGTCAAGAAGAACATACACCGGGTGTCCAAGTGCAGGTTCCTAACGTTATCTCTTACACAAGTGTAGCCTCTCCGCTGTGGTCTTCTGTTTGACCAGACATCTAGCATGTAGTATTGGTGACTGCTTTATAAGACTTAACCATGCTGTGTATGTCTCGTCAAGATTGATCTAAACCTCAGAGATAGAGTAGGGGATGCTTATACATATCTGTGACGAGAGTAGGAGCGCTAAGGACTCGGCCCTAGCGGCACCTCCACGGCTTCGTTCCTCAGGCTGTAATCCTTCTAAACAAGGCCCCTTCTGACATCCCTATGTTCTAACTGCGGAACATGCACTGTACTCCACACGCCGCGTGCGCAACGGTACTGCCTAACCCGTGCCGTGCCATACTCCTTCCCAGTAAGCGCCTATCCCACTCTCCACTATTGCTATCAGTGCATACACTCACATTAACTCCTGACATTGTCTTTTGTAATTCTTTTATTTTGTATAGCTTTTATCTTTTTCTATACATTTTAATTGGATTATTATTATGCTGATGGTAGTTCCAAGGGAGCAAAGAGGCGAATAATAAAGATTCTGATTCTGTGCCCATGATCTTAATCAGGATAAGCATTTGCAGGAGGGATGGATGGATGGATGGACCGAAAGATGGATGGACGGATGGATGGATTATACCACTTGTACTGCACAAGCAGGGGTATATTTCCCAGGTCTCCATTGTACAGTAAGACACGTAGAGCAAATGGTTGGTATGTATGGACAAAAGTACATTTCCAGAGATACATATAACACATTGTTCTGTGTAAACCTGTAATACGTCAGCAGAACCAACCTACTGTACAGAAGAGGGATAAGATAGTGTACGTTCTTAATGAAGTGAAAATGCAACGATCAGCTAATTAATACCATCCATCTACGCTTCCGTCTTCCAGCCGCGTATGTAGTACAGGGTCGTAGGGACCCTGAAGGCTTCCCCTCCAAGCCCAGGGCGCGAGGCAGAGCTACGCCCCAGATGGGACGAAATGATGAATACCTTTTTTTTTAAGTACTTAATATTAATTTTAGCCCACACATGGCAATGATACAGAACAAAGGACAGAAATACAAAAGCTGAAAATGTGCCCCAGATGAACATTTTGGACAGGAATATATTTGAATATATTTCTTTTTTATTATATTTTCAAATCAGTTTAGTTTGCAATGGCTGTTAAAACTAAGCGACTGCCGCCTTCCATTTTCGGTCCACAAGGCTGATATACAAAGTTACCAAAAAAAGGGGGAAAAAAAAGATCCATGAACAAAACAGCAGAAAAGAAAACACAAAGTTTTCTGTCGCAGCTCCAGGATTTAGCCGAGCTCACGCGAACAAAGGCGGGCGCGGGATCGAAACGCGATTCCCTCCCCTGCCTCACATTTGACAGAAATATGTATGTTTGTTGTGGTAAATGCTATTTTTATGTTGTGCCGCTAGACAAAAATGTTTGTCAGTCGTCTTTGCGGGGGTATCCGAATGAGCGACTTCTGGGGAGAAAAAAAAAACAAAAGCAAAATGAATTAGCTCATTAGTATAAAAAAAACCAAAATAAACAAGAACATTGCAGAAGTTCAAGGTGCCAGATCATGATTAAAAATCTCGCTTTTATTGTTTTGCGGACTGTCCCGGGAAATCGATTGGCTTTGTTTCAAAATAGCACCTAAGAGAAATGTATTTTTCCATATAAATATAATTTGCCGGAGCTACATACTATTATGGGTATATCAGTCAAAGCTGGGAAAGAGACCCCTTGCTATGCTTGTAATTTTCATCATCGATGGGGGTTCCGATAAGCTTTGGCAAGATTAGGTAGAAAGTTGACCTCCCACTGAGGACGGAAATTCAGAGCGCCGCGGACCGGCTTTCTGGGGGATTCCGGGGCTCCGGCTGACTCCAGCAGCCATATTTGCAAATCATATTTATGTGGGAAAAGATAAGTGATTCTGTTAAGCAGAAATGCTGGAGGAGAGAGGAGCCAGGACCTGTCTGTCTATTAGCAACACCCCAAGAGCGCAGAATGATCGACCAGCTTTATTATATGCAAAAGCGGCAGTCTTCTCCGGGTCACGAAAGGAAATGGTGATTTTGGCGGATGAATTGTAATTGCCTAATAGTATACTGTATTTATGCGGCTCACTGCTTTCCGTCTGTTCTACTGGGCAGAATTTGAATGCGTACAATTTACATTCCCAGACATGATTAATGTCAAAGGTACAGCGAAAGCACTATCCGGAAACAGCTGACCCCATGTAGACATTTTACTTTATATTTTGTTTCAAACTGCTACGTATTTCAGGCATCTCTCCGGCACTTGAAGCGTTCGTACTGAAAGGGAAGATTTAAACACTAAATTATAAGCATACCTGTGGACTTGGTAAATGAACCTGTTCTTTCCCCTTTCTGTAAGGAAGGGAAGGTAATGATAATTAACAGATGTGGATTTAATGATACTACCATTATGAAGTAATTTTATTGACCCATTCCCACTCTTGACTAATTAATTAATATTTCAAATACGGTTTTTAAAGGACAGATGAATCAGTCTGCAGCTTCCGATGCTATTACATATTAAGCCTCACATACAGGCACGGCGTTGGTGTCCCCGGTCATTCACGTCAATGGTTCCCCTGGCTTCGGGGATTTAGCTGAGAAATGGATCTATCGGGGAAATCTTTCTCTCAGTGACGTTTACGGTGTACGATGAAAAGTATAATATCACGGCTGTAAGCGTGTGACGGATGGCGTTAAAGGAAAGGACGGTAAAGGAACGAAAAAAAATTACACATTTTGACACAGCCGACATACGCTGATGCACATCACAGTATCATACCGGAAATCCTTCCATAAAAAAACTTCCATAAGAACTTCATTTTTGATGAATTTCTCCATTATAATTCCATTTTCCATTCCCTTTCCTTCAGCAAGTTATTTTAAAAGCAATAATAGTTGGACCCGAATTTGAATTTCAGGACAGGTTCATAATAAAGTTGGCTAAGTAATCCGCGTAAACTGGGATACAGATCAAGTCAGGGACTTGTAAGGGCTGTACAGCCCAAAATCGTAAAGATGATGCCTCTCACCATAAAGTTATTCCAGCTGTCTGACCGCACGAAACGCCTTGACAGACCGACTGAGAATATTGCAAATATTAAAGGAACTTCAAACAAGAATATGCAGTGCTACTCCACCCCTCTCAATTTAAGAAATTTAAAATACAACTCATAATTATTGACGAAGAATAAAACGCATAAGGGTTTTTCTTCTGTTACGTTATGGCCAACGTATGAGGGAAGCGATGGAGGAGAGTCAGTTCGGGAAAAAAATACTGCAAGCTGGAAGAATCAAACAGTAACAGTTGAGTTTCATTGGGCTTTGAATTTTTCAAACCAAGAAACTTTGAAAATCAGTGTTAAATGTCATTAAATAGAAGTACAGCTTCAAGGGAAAGGACCTTATTGTTATTACTGTTTATTATTGCCCAAAGAGCAAACATTAAAAGTGAAGGTGGTAATGACAGTAGCGGTCGAAACCCAAGTGATGCCCTAAGCAAACTTCACCGCAGGTGCCCCCCTCAGACCGAGTTGAGGTGACATCCGCTGATGTCACCCTATGGGCTGAAATGGCTGTAAATATGACTCTACGTGACATGGAGCTAATTAGCAAAATGTTGAAGGTTTCGAAAACAAAATCGTATCAGTTTGACAGTCACTGTAACAATAACAAGAGCCGTTCCCAGCACGGATCAGCATGTCTGTGACTGCTGGAATCTTGAAGGCCTAAATTAAGTTGAAATTGAAAATTTTGTCAAAGATGATTATAGTGTGTCTGTTGCAGTTGAGCATTTCCAGTTCGTGTACTTGGACTTTCCCTTGCAATTGGATCAGTACCATATGTCGGTACATTTACTTATACAAATCAGCTGCTTTATAATTAGGCCTACTTATACTAACGATAATGTCCGTGTGATTCAGTACTCATGACTCTGACCACCAGATTCTCCAGAATCCCTCTAGCATAAATCTCATGTACCGGGGTCCCTCAGGGATTAGTGCTAGGTCCACTCATTTTTGTTATATATCACAGCCCTTGATTCTGTCATCTCTTGCTGCTGGTATGTGGGTGAAGTTTAACCCATCCCTGCCCAGCTGCTCCTGCCTCCCCTGTCACGGGTTCCCGCAACGCTGACATCTCTGGTTATGCGATCGTGTTCTGAAACCCGACGCGTCCCGACATGTCCGATTCCTACTCCGCACCCCTTGCCCGTGCAGCACCTGTAACAACACTCGCCGTCACACCCAGACAACACAACTGAGGTGTCATCAAAAACGCCGGCTTCACCTTCGATGACACGCTCAGCCACTCCCGACACGAAGCTTCCCGCCAATCCTGTCGGAATACCTTCGCCCGGCGGCCCTGTCTGCCTGCGACTGTGATCATTTCTCAGCTTGACTCCGGCAGGCAGGATGTGGAAGAATTCAGCCGGAGTGCATCAAATGTGCGGCGAATTGGTGCCAATTAAATAATCCTTGTTTGCATGACCAAACTCACGCTGCTGTTTTCCCAAGAGAATATATAAAAAGCCTCACTGGACAGCCCCAAAAGGTACTAGGTAAAGGGCAACACAACTATGCAAATTTAGTTCATGATGCTTCAATGATAAGTAATTGTGAATTCTATTGGTCTGCAAAGATTTAAAAAAGAACCCTCAGCGGGTGTCTCGTAACCAGTTTGTGTTTAAATAATTTGCTTTTAACGTTGACAAAATATGTTTTATCGCTTGGTCGCTCGGCATCATTAGAAGGCAGCACGACGCGTGTTTGTTGCTGCGCGGGGAAAACGCCAAGAACTTTTCCCTCGGAGATCCCTTCCAGATCACGGGACTGTAAAAGGAGATTATTTTCAAACAGTTTCATATCAGCGCCTGCCATGTGCAGCAGTGGAAGGTGAAAGGTTCATCTCTCACCTGCTGACACGGGGGCCTCGCCACGGGGAAGGCAGCGCGGCCAGATGATATGAAGCTCAAAGGTGTCCACGGCCTCGGCCAGGCCGCCCGGGCCTCAATTTATGTGAGGAAGCTGGGGGGAGGGGGGGGGAAACAGCCCACTTCACATGAGCTCACTGCCCAATCTTGCCATCCACCGGGGCTGCGGCCCCCAGCCAGAAAATTCCCAGACCCCCAGCAAGCTGAGAAGCAGAGCTGTTTGGCTCACATAGACCCCTGCATAAACAACCCGACTAGAACGATGGTGTATACATATACGGCAAATTATGAGGGGAAAATTCGATCTACAATGTAAACTTTCAAACGTAAACAATGACAAATGCAGTTTGTCGCCGGTACTAGAGCTGATCGGATTTAGCGTGTAACAAACTGCAAATCCGGAGCCATTACAGAGTTCAGGATCCCAATTTGTTTCCCGTGGCTCTATAAGGACACCACCATGGTGACCTCTACAGCTGGGTCTCCCGCTGCCCTTTGGGGATGTTGGCCTCCAGCCTCCTGAACAGAAGCCCACGTCCATAACCTGCTGAATCTCCTGCTAGGCATCATGACAGCCCCCCTCATCCCCCCCCCAGCCTTGCCAATGACAATAAGAGCCATCTTTTCACTGCATCGCAAACAGCATCTCAGAAAGGTCACGGCGGCGATAAGGATGAGCCAGAACCCATCCTTACCTCCATTTTTCTGCAGCACATGATTTGATGAGGGAGATTTCCTCCTCCTCTCTGACGCCCACGCGTCACAAAACATTATGCGTATTTATAGTAATTACGCTGTCGTATATTTACACGTCCGACCCCCTGCTTACTTCCATCTATTAACAAGAGACGGGGGCAGGGGTGAGTCTCAACACTTCCGCCGTCTTTAATATATTCACCAAGACACCACTAATTGTACCAATTAACACTCGTCCCGCACATGACCTCGTTCCTTTCGTTATCATTTAAGAAATGAATGAGCGCTCTGTTGTATGCAAATTTAATTACGCGTCGCCATGGGTACACGGCACTCTGCCACAGATCCGCGTCCCGGACCTGAAAGCGCGTCGCTTCTGGAAACGCGAGGCTGAGGCCCGGCGCAGCTAAGGCGTGCCAAAAGCACGATGGTGCAGGTCACACCCCCATCCTGTGCCCCCCCCCGCCCTCCCCCGTGTAGTGTGAATTAAAATCAGTTATCCACGCCCTCCGCTGCTTCCCATTCATACGGATTGTTTACTCCGCTGCCCTCGGAAAATTGTCCGCAGTTCACATCGGGTCTCTGCCTCCTTTCAGGTGGGGGCATTCCGAAAAAAAAAAATCTGCACGCAAAGTCACATCCGGGGTTCTGTGAGTCACGTCAGAGATTGCATCTATTTATTCTAGCATTTATTTGAATTTGGCAGCAGGAGAAGGCGGGGAAAATGGAGAATAGTGTAAAAATGGAAGATGAACAGTGCTTGCCGGATGCAAGACGTAGCACCGAGATTCGTGGGATGATTAGAAAATTAGGAAGTCATTTTCTGTCACGGTTACGAGCCGCGCCATAGGAATTCCTGCAGCGTTGAGAGTTTCGGTGTGTCAGAGAGGACGTGTGCTGCCGGTTCCAGAACGCCGGAGATCTATAGCTCCATCTTCACTTTGTCGGAGCTGCATATTCTCCATATTTGGGATATTCAATTAGCGTAGCTATTAAATTAGAGATTCTTTCGGCCGCCCCTTGCTGGCGCTCAGCTCCTACGGCTGGCTGTGGGTTAATGACCCCAACTTGTCTCAGCTCGTAGCCGCTACCCCAGCCCCATATGAAGCTGGTTAGCTGTGTAATGAAGGGGGCACAGGGCCCTACAATATCTCATTCAGTAGGAGAGTCTGCTGTGCATTACATCTTATCTCTGGCCTGCTCTTTATTTCATGCTTTTATTCTGTTAGAAGAGCCCCGTACAAAGTTGCTATTTTCTGAGAAGCCTGTGTTCACTATAGCGTGCGGACGCCTCTAAATAAAAAGGTGCAGTTTAATATATCGATGGGGAATGGCTGGAGGTGACCCACAGGCTGAGGACAGCTTCACCTGTCCCATAGTATAATAGATTCAGCAGAATAGTCTTAGTGCAGGGCTTTTATTCTGAAGCCTAGGTGAGGTCCTTCCAGTAAACCTTAACACCCATTCAATAAGAAAATGCTCACGCACAATCTCTCACACCCGAAGCAACCCCCATCCCGTGCAACACTATTTGAATATTGGAAAATGGTTCTGCACTGAAAAATAATTGCAAACCCCCTGCTGTACAGGTTTGACCATGTCACACAGCCCCCTCCTCAGCGCTTCACTTCCCGTCAATCAAAACCGCATTGTGGCATGGGGGGGCCTGGTAATAGGGGGGCGGTTAATCGATGGGAAAATATAGAGCACGTACAGTATAGCTAAATGCTGTCAAAGACAAAAAGCACATCAGAGACAAGGACAGAAGGAGATGAGTGCAAGACATCTGATGTTTAATGTCAGAAAACTAGGAAGCAATAGGAAAAACGGGGAAGCAGCTAGGGAAAATGGGAAACAGTGGGGGAAACTGGGAAGAAGGGAAAAACCGGGAAGTGGCACGGAAAACTGGGAAGAAGAAGGAAAACTGGGAAGCGATAAGGAAAACCGGGAAGATGAAGAAGAAGAAGGGAAAACAGAAATTGTTAAGGAAGACCAGGAAGAAGAAGGGAAAACTGGGAAGTGGTTTGGAAAACCGGGAAGCAGTAGGCAAAATTGGGAAGCAGTAGGAAAAACCGGGAAGTGTTAAGGAAGACTGGGAAGCAGTAAGAAAACCTGGATTTTTCCATATTCGTTTTGGAATTGCATGATGCAGATGAGGTGCTTCATAAAGTGCAATCAGAACATTTGCTTCATCACCTCCCCATTTCCGGCCTTTGGAGAGTACTGGGCTCCACCATACCGCAAACGACAGGGTCTGGGGGAGCAAGCACACGCTGAGGGGTGCGGAAAATCCGCCATCGGGAGCGAAAGGTCACGGCGCGGGAGACAGTGGCTGCAGGAACGGCACGTCAGCAAGCAGCCCGCGGGATCCCAGTAACGGCCCGGCCAATCGGCACGCTGCGGCAGCCGCTAGCAGCACGGGGGGAGACACGCGGGACCAGCAGGCTCGCTCAGCATCCTCACTCAGATCCAGGCTTCAGATTCCAGCCATCCACCGCCGTCCGTCTACCTGGGGAAGTCTGGCTAGCACTCCCATTGACAACGAGACAACGTTTTACTCCATTTACCATAAATGAAGGCGGGATCCGCTTAAAGGAAGAACACTTTCTAGAATTGTTTTTTTTTCTTTCAAGGGCCTTGCTATTATTTTCCAGGACTTGAAATTTGAAATGTTATGAATATTTAATATAATGATAAGAACATGTAGCCCATTAAAATTTTAATTTAAATTTTAAATTGCAGGGCAAGTGTATGAAATCATGTTTAAATATGTAGCAGAATCCGGGGAACACAGTGGTGTTTATTTGCGATTTGCATAGTCATGGGCCACACGGGTGGCAGAAGCCCGTTTCTGTATCTCAAACAGGCGCCAGAGGGGGAGTCGTGCGATTTAATAACATGTTGTGCACCGCGCTCTCAGTTATTCACTTATTCTTGCGAATTAAAAAAAAACAAAAAGTGACAGATGCCATCCTTCAATTTGCCTGTCACCGCTAACCAGCTTTCTGGGACTCACATGTCATTTGTCATTTTCATCTATGGTGTCTGGGCCCTTTCCATGACTGATATATTTTAAAAAAAGGTTAAAAGTGTCGATCAGGGCCGCCATGTCCTCCCGCTGTGCTCCTCCCGCCGTGCCTCGCAGTGCTTCCCGGAGATGAAATATTTCTTTAAGCCTCGTTTTAAATTGAAATCCAAGCATCTGATAAAGTCTGTTTCAAGCGACAGTACATTACACCATTTCTTTGGTATAGGAATTACTATAACGTTGCAGGATCATCTATGATTTAAACTACAGTCTCGGGCTTTGTGACACCAAAAAGCTACACTTTGCCAATATTTAAAATTGTAAGCATAGCACAGTGTGTCCACGGTCTGCTTCTGTGTTTTTAATGCAAGATGATAATATACTGGCATCCTGACCAGGGTATCCCCTGCTTTGTGCCTAGTGCATTCTGGGATAGGCTCCAGGCTCACCGCAACCCTGTACTGCATGAGTGCTATGAAACATACATGGATGGGGAGTCGTGCGAGTAATAAGAGTTGCTGAAAAGCTAGGCCTCTTTCTTGAATTGCAGATCTGCTCCATACTATGAGAAAAATCCTAACTGTATTGTTAAAATTGGAGTGCGGAACCTTCTGGGCACCAAACGGTCGCCCCAGTCGATTCGCGGGGGAGTGGAAAGCGAGTTGGATGCTTTGGCCCTCCGAGGGATGCGCTTCACACCGACTCCTTCGATATACCAGCAGCTTTTCACAAGACAAGGTTCAAATTTTTCGTAGCACATTAACGTCCAGGATCGCATAATGGCCTCTGCGGCTAGCATGCAGGATCCGCTGCAGAACTGTGACCTACTCCCCCGACAGACTGACGGGCATTTCCTGTGAAGGGGGGTATCGCCCAGGAGAATATCGATATTTAAATGAGATGCAATAAACACGGCCAGTGGTACCCGTATATACGACGGTCTGTTTCTAATTTTTATCGGGATCGCAGGAATAATGGTACCTTTATAGAGCCGCAGAAAAATGCGAGTGTGTGGCTTTCATTCTTCCTGTTCGGGTTAGCCATGAATGTTTTTAACTAAACTGCTAAATCTGTTTGCAATTTTCAGCCAAACAATGCATTTATTGTGGTTTGGTTTTGAAAGTACCTCCTAAAGACACAAATACATATTTCCTAGATTAAAAGCATCAGAAATACAAATGAAACAGGGGACAGACATGACTTATTTCATGAAATATAAAAACGACAAAAGGCAGTTGAAGTAAAAACTAGTAAGAGGGCTGATTCTGTATCTGTTTTGGCCATCTATTTGAAGGGAAAATTTTACGAGGCTGGGTAAACAGGTTTTTGCATGTGTCTCTCATAACCCCGCAAAACACATCAAGGGGAATTCATGATTACGCGCGCGCAAATAAAATAAAAAAAATTAGCGATAAATCTCTCTTGTCGGTAAAGACGACATCATCCGGAGTATTCTGGTTTTCAAAGGACAAGACCCCTGTCCACGTGGCCAGCATCCCCCTGCAAGGATACCATGGGGAGACGTCTGCCTCACTGCCACGGCGCAGATTCCAGAGCCTGTCCCTTAATTGACAGGAGGCCAAATGAATCTTATATAAGTGCAACCAGAACCTCTTAAGTGTAGAGAGCATATAGATTTATTCATGAAAGGAATCCGGGCTGTGCGTCTTCAGTAAAGGTCAAACTAAATATACATCATGACATCTTCACATAATCGGATTTTGGTAGATAATAATAATGTCGACTACGACCATGATTAATTTCCCACAAGCGGATAAAGAAAATTAGGATACATCATTATTATAAGTATCTATGCATCAGATTCCACGTTTTAACGAGGATCAATGATGGACAGGTACGGAATGATGGACAGGTACGGAACGCTCTCCGCATTCGTGAAAATCCATCAGAGTGTCCATCAGAGGATTTCTGATTTCCGTGAAACACAGCATGCTTAGACTCCTGCGCATCCCCGATACGCTCAAATTTTATTTTAATATCGTTGCGCGACCACGTAGCTAGTTTGTAAATAAAGTGGATTCCAAGGCCACACTTTGGCGCTGCGGTTCCACACGACGATGCCGAATGAGAAACATGAGCAAATTGGGAGCGCATTCACCGGAGCCACGTGCAGTCACGTCGTCGTGTCCTCTGTGTAAAAATGCACAAACTCACGGGGCGGACTTCACCTTGAAAAGTCTCACGTGTCGGATGGCTGTGCTACATTGTGGCAGGCGAGTCCGGGGGAGGGGGGCGGGTGCGGGCAGCATCCCACCATGTTTTGGAGAACAAGCAAAACCAGCCATTAAAAAATAATCCACATCCACGTTACCTGGGGGCCGCTGCTCCTTGCAAGAAAAGAATCCTGAACAAAAAAAAATAACATAACCATCTTCCAAACTTCTGAAGCCTATACTTGTATTAATGTGCACGGGCTTTTCTTTCAGTTTACTTTATTTTTGTTTCACAAGCCTTTGCTCCAGACTCAAAAATTGACATTATAGCATTTCAAGCTGTCGCGAAAATGATTTAATACTGGAGCTTGTTGAAATCAAGGGATACTGGAATGTAAGTTAAACCCCTTCTTATGTAGTTATTGTTTATTGTATTTCAACAAGACCGTATCAGCCTTGTGTTTCGACACGGAAAATAAATCAATTTCTCATCCCATGAACATTTCGATGGTTTCACCCCAGAGCTTCAGCAATGACATTTTGTCGCGTGTTTTGGGAACCAGATGGACGCTGGAAAGCACATCGACCAGTGAATATCAATCTAAACCTGAAAGCAATAAACTTCGTTTTCATTTTAAAGTTTCTGAAGCATATAGCTGGCTAAATGCGAGCAGATTACCATATTGAAAATGCCTGCCGGTATCTGTCAAAAGGATTCTGCATGGATTCTAATCAACCCAGTCGTTCCACATTGGCTTCGTACGGCTTCATTTCCTGTGTACCCACCATGCTCGCGACAACAGCCACAAAAATTTTGACCTCGACATTCCCGGGATAAAACTATCTTCCTTAAAAGACGTTCCGTGCACCAGCTGGCCCTGGAAGTCGGAGGCGGGTATACCCGGGGTTAGCCGTGCGGAATGGGACTCCGTCCCCAGCTCGTCAGCCGTGAGCTCTCTCATGCAGAGGGCTTGTAAATGCGGGACAGACACTGTTAGAATAATTCAAATCCTCAGGATTGACATGGACCCCTAGAGATAAATGTATCTTATTTTAAAGTATCGAGCTGAGACGGCACGCTCCGAGTTCCAGGCGTCTGAGAGGGGCTTAAGCTCGCTGTAAAGTGGAATACAGGACTGACTAAAACATTTGCGTGGGGCCGGCCTGTTATCTAGCACGCGATGATGTCCAGAGCCCCCAGGCTCTCTCGCTGTCACCCGCCACGACACTATTCGCCCCGTTTTTTGTCGCCGGGGGCGATACCGCTGTTTCGCTGCCTTCCCCTCCCCATCTTCCCGGCGCGCCCGGAATGTTCCGCCAATAAAGCACTAATTTCTGCTCGTTCTCATTATCCAGTCTGAGTGCTTACCGGTTTATTTATTTATTTTTATTTATTTATTTAGCAAGCTCGAGATGTCCAGATCATTCTGTGATTCGACAGGGGTGGTAACCGGTCAGAATCTTAGAGAACT
Organism: Petrocephalus zakoni; assembly: GCA_026774425.1. Classification (NCBI taxonomy): domain Eukaryota; kingdom Metazoa; phylum Chordata; class Actinopteri; order Osteoglossiformes; family Mormyridae; genus Petrocephalus; species Petrocephalus zakoni. Next base: position 15,041,108 of record JAODKN010000044.1, read on the forward strand.
TACGCCTAGGACGGGTGAGGCCGCTGTGCATAGGGATGGGTCATTTGGGTCATGTGACCAAATGCCAGGCCTCCTGCTTTCAGACGGGACATATATTGGGCTGCAGTGCCCCCGTCTTTGTGTTGCATGTCATTTCCCAATCCTTACGTGGCTATTAAATTGTTGCTAAGCTTGCGTGGTAAGACCCTCGCCTCTTTATTGCCCTAGCGAGACGGTTTAAGCATCGGAAAGTCATCTGCGTCCTGTAGAAATGCTCTGGACATATGGCGCTGGCTCTGAAGGCGCTGAGCTGAGGTCACGTACGGACCGGGGTTCACTCACACGGAGCCCCACCCCATCCCCAATTAACCATGGCTCTGACACTGCACACATGCAGGCAGCAAGCTACACTGCGCAGCGTGGAGTTCACATTTACAGCCCCTTACCTTTCCCATATATATTTAGATTTAGGATGCATGTTTGCATGTGTGCGTTTAAGGAAGAGAAACGGAGGGGGGAGGATTTTTCTGGAAAGGCTCTCTGAGTCTCATGGAAGCAGCGGCCCGCACAGGAGAGGTGTGCTCCAAGAGGAGCACTGAAATGGCAACACGCCGCAGGCTGGACCACGCAGCCGGGAGCCAGAGATTACGTCGCGGCCGCGTTCCCTCCAAAACGCTGCCGGCATTTGCGAGCTTTTGTCTGAGTTACGGGGGCCTAGGCGGCGACTGCGGAGGACGCACCGGGGGGTGGGACCAAATTGGGTGCTGGTGTTTATATTTAACTAGTTCTGTGATGGAAACAAGTATGCCACCCAAATGAGCAACACATGAGGTTAGCATAACTCTCTGCTTTGCCAACAGCTTTCAGCTCACGTCAGGTTTTTTAACCCCAGAGGCATCATGGGTAGTGGATATCACTTGCTGAAGAGGGTCATGGTGTCAAACACCTGACAAGTAGCCTCGACACTCAGTTTGAGATCATTATCACAGTTATCCGCCATCTCTGACCCGCGTGTAAGAAAGTGGATACAGTCAGTCTCTCCTTCCCCAAATCCAGCTCAAAGGCCACGGGGAGCGTGTCGTGTTTCCTACTGCAGCATAGACCTCAGGAACTCAGATAACACAATGCCAGCCGTCCAGTGAAAGGCTCCGAGCTTCTCCCCGCAGCAGCGGAGGTCCGCTAAACTCCGGCGAGGGGCTTCCCAGGCTGCTGGGCTGAGTGCAGGTCAGTTTCACTGCCGCGCCTGGAGACAGCTGTTAAGTAGCCACCTGGACTGAGCTTACGTGGTCAAGCGAAAGACACGAAGGACAAAACATGTATGTGAGATTGCTGAAGTGTAATTTCAGGGGTGCGTCAAGCAAAACTAACGATGTCCTTTAAAACAATGCCGGAATTATGGTGGCCAAGAGCGCTGAGATATTAAAGGAGCTGACTAGTCGCAGGGTAAACATTCCCTCGACCTGATGGAGTGACTGAAACGTACAGTGCGCTTTTTCAGCACCGGTGCATGACTGTCGCTGGCACCTTGTGGCGCCCTGGGAAATATGCTCTTTACATCAGCTCAGAGCTCCTTGAAATGCGCATGCTGTAAGTCACGTTTAATGGGGGGAGTCAGCGGCCCCGGCCAGCCTTTGCATTCCGAGACACAGGTATTACTCCAGCTGTCCGCGCCCATACACCCGCACCACATACGCACCATAAAACTGGCTTGTCTTAGGAAATAATCATCTCAAAGGAAAATCGGCTAGGTCCTGTTTTCTTAATACGTAAAATTATGCAGAAATCCAGCTCTCAACACAATGAGGAAAGAAGCCATTCCATTAAACCCTTATTACTTTACGAACACTGCTGGGAATATTAAGAAATATTTCTGCGGAGGTTGCTGGTGCAAAACAGTACAATTTGCATAAAGAAATTTATAGTAAATATATTAATAAAAATTAAAAATGGAGTGCAGAAGATATAAAGGGGTGCCTTTGGAGGGAGCCCGACCGCGAGGTCTGTCAGATGTCAGGCATTCCCGTCCTCTTTTTCCTCCGGCACCTGCATTATTGGCCCGTGAAAATGTCCCAACCGCCATGTCGCCGTCTGCAGGGGTTAGGAAGACAAACGTTTATGTTCCAGCCCTTTTTGTTTTTCATGGGAACCGACCGCTTTCATTTTCTGAAGTCTTTAACAAGCTGCCCGGGAAGAGCAGGCCACGCAGGAGATGTGTATTCCAGATTAGCCATCATAGACGCCACATAAATACACGCTAAGGGCTCTGATAGGAAGCATCGTCTTGGACGGCCTTAGAATACAAACCTTTCGGGCTCTCTTTCCTTTGACTCCCTCACTGGTACGATTGCCAGCGACGGCCTCCGGGAATCGCTCAAACTCAAAAGCGTATTCTGTACCTACTGGTTATTTATTGTATGAGGGCTGGCCAGTGGGGGCGGGGGGCGCATCGTTAGAGCTATAGTCTTAGAGCTAGAGGGACGGTATATCTTCCTTCAACTCAGTCAGCTCCGGTTCAAGCAGAGGCAGAGTAACAACTGGTGTCCGGCCCGGTAATTAGGTCTGTCTGGTCATTAGGATATTTGACTAGTTCTGCAGCAGATGATCGATGTTATGAAGCCCAGTGATATTAGGCGCGCACAGAAGAGGCCAGAGAACAGATGGTTGTTGTTTTCAACCAAAAAAAAAGCCCACAAAGACTGGGGTCACCACATTAACCTCTGTTTGGGTGTCAGCATTGCGTTTTTTTTTTTCCTTCAACTATGGGGTGTCCCTCCGGATCGCAATTACTTATGAGCTTGTCGTGGGGGGGGGGGGGGGGGGGGGGGGGGGGGGGGGGGGGGGGGGGGGGGGGGGG
>JAODKN010000044.1:15044040-15064734 GCA_026774425.1 Petrocephalus zakoni
CCCCCCCCCCCCCCCCCATGGATGGAAGGGGTCCCCACCACGCTCGGGCTGGCTTTTCTTAGATATGACAGAGACGTGTGATTTATTCTCCTTGGCCGGGCGTGATGTGACATCCAGACCTCTTTAGCACCAAAACAAACTTCTCCGTCTACAGCATCCAGACTTTGGAGTATTCTACTCGTTCTTTATTTTTGTAGGCAACCTAACATAAGTACATGTAAGTCATGACTGCAACCCCAACATCATCTTCTCATTTGCAAATGGATGTTTCCCTAAGTGTACAGAAAAAAAAAATCACAAATCAGTGGTTTAGATCTGGATTTTGTGTCTGTGTCAGACGAAGACCCAAGAAGACATAATTCAGCCTATGCCAAGAGGAACAAAAGATGTCATAAACATTAAATGACTATACTGTAGTCTAGGACTTTCCTAGACTACAGTTATTTGGGGATCCAGTTCAACAAGGCAAGAAAATCCAGTTCTCTTTTCAATGCTGTAAGGTCTAGAGATGGTTCATCCTGAGCATCGCATCACAGAAAAATAAAACAGATGCACTTCTGGTTGTTTTTTTGTTTATTTTATCTCAGACGGTTCTCGCGGCCATCTCTGAGATCAAAGTTCTCGGTTTCAGTAACCCGGAAATCCACGGAAAACTGCGGACTGCTCCAGGACCACCCCCCCCGCCCCCGACTCGTTCGTCGATGGGTACAAAGGCAGGAAACGGGGCAGGTCTGGCGCGAAACTGGTTTTGTGCGAGTCCTTTTAGCGGTGCAGGGGCGGTGCAGAACGGACCTCCGAGGAGGTCGGAGTACCGGCCTGAGGTTGTCGGGCTTCCTGCTGCAGGAGCACAAACTGCGTCTTCCTTTGTGTCCTTCTGAGTGGACAGGAAACAGAAAATCTATACTGACGTCTGCACAATAGCACATTTTCTGGCCTGTTCGGTTCCCCGAACCATCGTGAAAAAACGATGGATTAAAGCCAGCGGCTGAAAGCCCATTCTTGGAGCTGGCCTCTCTGTAAGGGCAGATCTTAAGCAAAGTTACAAAACAGGGTGTACTAGAAGACATGTATTAATTCAGCATTATATCGTTCATAATTAAGAGCGAGCTCGTAAATAAAGTTTTACGTTTACACCAGTTGCCCTGAATATCCCCCCCCCAACCCCCCCTTGGAGGCAGCATTTATTATCTTGACATTTAGCCTATGAATTTGTCGCAAGGTTCCAGTGGGGGTGTTTGAGTCCAGTGTAAAGGAGAAATTTTTATAGCTAGGGAAGGTGTTTATAATGTATCCAGGCCCACTTGTAAAGGTGTCATGGTGCACTGGATGGCAGAGTATACACACACATATACACACACACGCAGCAAAGTGAAACTTATCATTATCAACTCGCTGCACAAAAGCAGAATACTACTGTAGGTATATATCCATTTTATATGTGTTCTACATAACTTGTGACATATTCTCTATCTTTTTTTTTCCTAGATTGTCATTTAAACATCAAGGATTTATTTATTTTTGCTTTTCTGTGTTTACTGAAGAAACACAGTACATTTATAAAGCGAAGATCATTTAAAAATAGCATTCGATCCCCAGCCAAAAACTGCCACGTGTTCACGGGCATGACTGTGCAGATGGAAGCTAAGAATTTCTTTCTGTTTTTTTTTCTCATCTACAGAATCAAAGCCGAATGTCAAAAAAAAGTCAGTAATAATAATTAGTAATAATAAACCACAATATGTTACCTTAAAAACCCATAAGTTGCGTCAGTCGCCAAGAATCTCCATACCAGGAATAATCCATCAAATAATTTCTGAATTACTGAATAAACAGCCACAATCTCTTAAGCTCTTTGAGAATTACCAGCACAATAGTGCAGTAATGAAGAAGTTACTGGATAAAGTCTGGAAGTCTATGGACACCTGTGCCGACAAAGGCCGGCATGACAACCCCGCCGTAGATGGATTACAGTCCTGCGGCCTGACAAATGCTTTTCTGTTTCCTCACACCAGAAGACCCACAAGGAAGCAGCTGGGTGTAATAAAAGCTACCCCGAACGGGGACGGCATCGCATCTATCATCGCCTCCCAAGGTGCGTTGCCGCGCGCGGGACGTAAAGCATCAACAAAAAAGAAAAACGGTGGCCCGCGGAGGGCGGGGGTTGGATCACAAGGGCCGGAGTCGTTCGGCTTTGGCGTAAACACTTCTGTGCTCCGTACCGCTCTGGGGGAAAGACTTTCTTTCGGTCGCCACGGAGATTTACGTTTAGCATTAGCGAGTGTTGGCACTTAGCTTGTGTGAGGAGAGGGGAGATGAAGCTCTGGGCTGGTGGGAGGGGGGCAGCTGGCTGGGCCCTCTGTAAAGGGCGGGGGGCTCTTATTGGGCCTGGAGGGGGGAGTGGAATCCGCACCACCCACACTGTGGACGCACGGCCGACTGGACCCGGTCCGGGGATCGTTTCTGACGTGGATGTTGTAGTTACTGTCTCTGCTTTTAGTAGAACTTCCCGCCTATAAAGGGCTTAAGACAGAAACATGCAGCCGAGCCTCTGAGCCATTTCAAAACGTATAAAGGGATTTTTAAGAGGTACAATTACACGTATCATAGAGCTAAGCGGCTCTACAAGGCCTGCGGAGAGGCCGCACTGGTGACCCTGTCTGTCTTTCCATTTAAACACTGTGTATATGATCCATAATTATCGTTTTCACATTCGGTTTTGCCACAATTCTCCAAAGTACCAGGGACACTCCGTGACACATTACACAGTGTCACACACTCTTCTGGCTGATGTCGTCCCCTTGAAGGGTCCCCCTGGCCCAGCAGCTCGGCACCACAGGGCAGTAGGGGTCTTTTGGACCCCGCGGACCTATGCTCAGCCATGTTGTCGCCCAAATCTGCCTCTGGGGAGGAGTAATCGTGGGGAGAATAACTGAAGTACTGCAGACAATTGGACGAGGTGTCACCTTGGGTCGGCACAAATCGTTGACAAATACGAATAATGCCTCACACGCCGAAATGTAAAACGACACCCACCGCCGGCCCCCTGCTCTCACTCGGAGATGAGGGCGGATCGCAGAAGCCACTCTACCATTTACCGGGCCACTCGGGCTCATTTGAGGGGACCTGCCGGTGACTCGTCACCTGGGACCTGAGAGCTTTGCTTTTTAGTGGTGGGAGCGGTTAAATGATCTCGGGGGGAGGGCTGAGATAAAGGCATCTGCGAGGAGGAGTCGGGGGGGGGGCTGTCCGCGGATCGCCGGCGGAGAACGTCGCCTCTCTGAGCATCACCGCGGGCGGCCTTTCAGTCCAGCCGTCACCTCATATTGCCAAACGTTGTCTTCTGAGTAAATTACGAGCAGCAGCAATGACGGCCGAGTTTTAGCTCTGTGCTCGATATCATGTGGCACCTTGGGCCTGACAGGAAATCAAATCCACATCCAAGGACACCGGTCAAACGAACAAAAACAGAACTCCGAGTGGATAAGTCACTCCCTGCCTCACCGGCCTTCCCTTCTGAAGCTTTCTTTCTTAAAGGTCACGGCCTTTCAATCGCACTGTTCCTCTCTGCTTAACGGCCTCGTTTTCAAGCAGAGCCATACCGGGCTTCACCGGGGAGGGAATTTCACTTACAAGCCCGGCTTCTTATCCACCATGTGCCCCGCTGCCCGGCGGCCCTCCGGAATCCCAGCTGCCTTTGCACTAATCTGCCCCCGGGCCTGTCACTGGTGTCCGCTGCTCCATTATCCCGGCAGCCTTCCAGGTCACGGTCACTCCTTTCAGCCCGGACGCCGGCTTTTGGGCCACTGGCTCTCCCGCTCCCTTCCTGAATTTTTTGCCCGCTCGGGGGTCGCGCTGCAAAGTAAGACGGGTGAAACTCAGTGGGGGCGCCTCGTTCGGCTTCGGATTACTGCTTATCCGTCGTCCTGTGACGTGGCACGACTCCCGCAGCTTTGACACCCCGCAAATTACATTCATACTATGGGCTCGGGTTTGGGCTCCGTCCCTGTGCTCTGCTGTAAATGCTGTATACATTCCTGGTAAGGCGATATAGCGGTACGCTCAGACATTAGCAAATAGATGCTAAAGCAGACCACTTTACATTTTTGACACAGTCAGTGTTTAACCTACAATATCATTTACTCCTTCGCCTCCTCTTTATGACTGTGGGTCATTTGTTTTGCCTTCAATCACCGGACCTCTGGTAATAATTTTCCTTCCGTCTCTGCGTGTGTGGAAAATGTTCCTGTCATCTTGATTCGAATATAAACAATTCAGCAGAAGCGATTTTCCTTTAGTACAGTGGACTCAGTTCCAAAATAAATACATTAAAACTGAGGTCCTCCGTCTCTTTTCATTATTCGTATTCTGATTCTTCATTTAATAGTTTTTGAATGGTGTACTCTAATTTGAAAAGCCGTCTGCTTCTGGAGGGGGGCCGACACATCCGCTGTTGGACATCAACCGTCAATCACCTCTTGCAATTAATAGCTAATGCCACGCTGCTCGTATGCATTCGTACAAGTCGGCGGCTCCGTTTCCTGCTACCACCGTCCAAACAATCACATCAAATTGTACCGACTCAGTAGCAAAAGTGACGAGACCAGAGAACATTAAAAGTATGTCGTTCACCAGAATAATCAACTCGTTGCCCATGGTAGAGTGGTGTAGCTATCTAATTCTTTGCCTTATGCCTACTTACATTTTTAGTTGTTTTGCATTTCATTGACTATCCCCTCCAGCAGGATCTGAAAACCAATACAGGCGAAAATAAACTTTTTTAAATACATGTTTTGGGTATAATGCTGACTCTCTTTATGGGGCTGATTTGTGGACTGTATCATTGAGTAGCCGCTCGCTAATTCACTCTGCTTGCCTAATTGAGGGTTGCAGTCAAGGTGTTAATGTTGCATGAAAATGTTTTATCAATTAAAAAGTAACATGCATGCTGTTATTTCTTAGAGTATACAAATTAATGGATCAACTGACTACGGGGAGAGTGATTCACAAAAAAAAACAACAACAGGAATATATCTGTGGTTCCCTAAATTAAGCATGGTAATTTGGAGGAATTTAATTAATTTGTCTTTAATAAATTGATACTCATGTAGAGAACATAGGTCAGATGATGCTTCATGAATCCGTTATGAGAACAAATCTTGGCTGACTGAAAATGGCAGAAAAGACTGCTTTACTGCGGCATGTTCCATATTCATTTTACTGTTTATAATTGGGCAGCATCCTTTAAAAGGGCGACTGGAATATGGAGGGTTTCTTTCCCTGGTTTGTCCTTCTCCTGTATCATCCTGGGAATATAATTCCAGTCCTGCTACCAAGATCTGCCGTTTTCCCTTTAAGTTGAAGTTTAAGTGAGTCATATGTTGCTGGGCAGCAGGAAGATGAAACTAAAGCTGATCCATATTAGCTCCCTTTAGGTTTGGAGAATGGCATTATGGGTTAGGAGTAGCTTGACGGAGCGGCCCCTCACCACGGACCTGACGGCAGCAATCTGCGGAGAACTCCGGGATACATGACCGGAGGGTTGCCGGTCCGAGTGGCGGCGGCGGCAGAGGCCCAACTGACTTCTTTTTTCGGAGTTTTGCCCTTGCCAGTGTGTTAACCTTTAAGAAAGGTACTTTTCCCCCACTTTATTCCCAACAGTACCAGTGGATGAAGGATAAGCTAATAAACTCGCTTTAGATAGCAGCGTGCGCTAGGCTAATTAATCAACAAAACAAGTAATGACGTGCGTAATTAAAAAAAAACAACACATGCAAAACCAGCAGAGCAAAAGACCGTACATATCAGCCTGGGGGGCCTTGGGTTTGAACTCGGGCACCTACCGCTGGCCCACAGACCCGTGGCCAAACCTTCCAGCCCACGGGGGACAACACACCAGCGGAGGCTCATTCCGGCGAGCGGATTAACGAGGGGACCCGTGTGTGAAATTGCGTTAAGATGGCGGACAGGCAAGCCGAATATTCAGCTGTTCGCTCCTGACTCACCACAGGCCCAAAATAGGGCCCCCGAATCCTCCTCATAGTGGTGAAAACCGTTAGTGACATTGCCCAAGCGTGCCCCTCGGAGCACAGCTGTGAAAGGGGCTCTGCTTCTGAGGAAGATCGATGCAGATGGGAAGGAGAAACCCTCTCCGGCCAGCAAGCGCTGGAGTCACTGACACGCCAGCTGCATGCAGCAGATCTCAGTGGCTGATAGACTGAAAATGCGAGCGTAAAGCCTGCTGGCCAACTGCCTATCATTAGCCCTTTTCAGACGGGGCCTGACTGTCAGCCCTCGGCCGTGATCCCGGCTGCTTCGAGAAGGGCTAAGAAGCAGAAAATCCCCGACCTGCACGCTCTTGACTCCTGACTGGGTATCACCCCGAAACTCGCACCCCGGGAAGGCCAGATGAAAGCATTTGCATAGCCGGAGCTGAGATTTACACGACATCCTGGTACTGGGTCAGCAACTCCTTTACAGAAAGGTGAAGAAATTTCGCCTCTTCGCCTCCTTACGTATGGCACATCGCCGCCTCTGATTTGTAAGCTGCTTCTCCGGCTTCTCCGTCGTTTTACGGCGTGTTCGGCGGGCCACCGGACTGGTAAGAGGCTGTTTGCAGACACGTGTAAATTCTACACCGAACTTCACAAACAAAGGGGTTTATTACCTCCCCAAAGACAGGCGGGGCGAAGGGATGAAGGCTATGCTATTTCAGCCCCCCCCAGCACCGCGAGACGCCCGAGATTTCTTAAAGGCGGTTTCAACATCGTATTTCTTGCGTAATTTCACTTTACTTCAGGTTCAAAGCGCGTTTAATTAACTGCGGGAAGTATTATGTTTAACTCGGGGCTAAAGGTTTTCGGTTGAATTATTACAGTGAATCGGACACATTCAGACCTCAATGCATATTTGTTTACACTGAAGGAAATATGCCATGCTTTTAATTCTGTGCAATTACTGTCCTGCCCACCGCTCGCTTTCTCATCCACACAGCGTTTCCTGTCCTAAAACATCAGGCTGCCCTGTGTGAGGCAGCAAGTAAGAAAAAAAAACAGCAAAATAAATTGGTTCCACAAGTAAGACATACATAAAGCGCCCCGGAGACAAAATGTTTCTTATTATCAGTTCGCAAACGGCTTCGTTTCGGCGCAGAAAAGGTGCTGATACGATTAGCTGCCGACTTGTGAGGAGTCCGTCTTATGTTTCAAAGAGCAGAAACACAATCTCTTTTCAATTCTCAGAAAAACTGAAGTCGATTTAAATTCTCTTTCAACTGCCATCTGTCTCACTGCTTTTCTGGGCGAAATCATTACCAATAAATACTGGCGTATTTTTAATGCGCTGCGTTTTATATCTGAGGGTCTGGGTTATATTTATAATAAAAAAATATTCATCAGCATTCGAACGACTCGGGAATTTCTGACATTCCTAGTGACAAATCCGGGCCTCGAGACGAGAGCGGGGGGTAGGTGCGTGTCCAGTCTCCGGCCAGGCTGGGTATAATCCTCAAGGGGCCGTGACAGCACCAACCCTTATTCTACTGCCCCCTAGAGGAAAGTACCGTCCATTTCAGATTAAACATAAAGTGCCACTTGCATTCTCATCCTCTGCCTGCAGTCTGAGCTCAGATCATACACAATTGTTTTGATATGTGCATTTTATTCGGGATCCCGTTGAAGCATTAGAGAGGTATTTGCTTTCCCAGAGCGTATGAGACCCCCTCGTCCCCACACCAGCCGCACCATGCGAGTGACCCCACGCTGTGGCCAAATCAAGCCCTCCATCTCCAGGCTGAGCTGTCAGATGTCTGCCACAGACTTTGAATCATGCTAATCCACCACGCTAACACGCAACGGCTCGGGCGCGAGACACGGCGCGCCGACCGCAGGGGGGAATTCGCCGGTCTAGTATTCCCATTAGCGGGGCCCCCACCTGGACCGGAACGGGGGGGGGAGGGAATCAGTCCGGCGTGTTAAGACTCACATGTGGGTTTGGAGGTTTGGAGCCGTGACTGCGCCTTGTGCTAACAGCCTTAACTAGAGTAAGGTACCAAGCTAGAGGGACACGTCAGGGCTGGAGCTCCGAAAGCGCTCATATTCGAGATGACAAATGATTAACTTCAAAAACTTAAACACAACAGGGATAATTACCAGCACTGGCAAGAAAAATGAGCAATTACTGTACACAATGCGCTCATTGAGCTACGGTGGATTTTAAGCAGGAACCGATGGTATAAATCAGCCCAAACACACTGTGTCAGGGAAAAAATTAAAGTCAGGCCCAAATTACAGCCCCACCACAAGATTTATGTCTATATCTTTGCTCTGGCAAAACCAGAATAGTTGCCGATTTTCCATGCTGATCTCATGTAGACACAGTCTGCCCCCCCCCCAAAACGACATACCTATGTTCCTCCACCCAAGAATATTTCGAGAATTTCTGCTTGTTGAAATAAATTAATATCTGGACCTTTGATTTTCATGTACTGCCTTTCAAACTTCATTTCACAAATATGAACTAGATATATGCCATGAGAACCACGGAGTCTCGCGACTGAAGTGCCGGGCTTACAGTGGGAATATTTTTCTAGCAATAATTCTTACTGGAGTCGACTGCGAAGGAGAGTAGGGAGGACGCGTTCCAGCCACATGTGAAGGTTTCCCCTCTTTTTTTTTTGATTCTGTGATTTTACCCCGGCCCAGCTGAGGTGCTTGGTATGTGGCAGGCATGCGGAGCTTAGCGTACGCGGCGGCAGGGACGCCTCACCCTAAGCCAGCGTCCCGCACACTGTTAGCGCTAAGACATTTCCAGCCGATTTTCAGCAGTATTAAATATAAAAAACGTCTTATACTATATATATAAACGTACATCAAGGTACCGGGGCTGCAGAAGTTAATTACTTTGATTGCACCTTTAATCTAGCTAATGTAACGTTCATATAACTGCACGGTATAATAACGGTACCCCCAGTAATTAAATATCCTGGGTAATTTAACCTCGCTTCACCTTAAATCCCCTGCTTAAAAGAACAGGACGTCCCATGTATTATTATTATTATTTTTTAAGTGGCACACTATCCAAGATGCGGACCACGTGGGCATAATTGTTTTAACGAGGGGAGCGGCGGGTTGGCGCGATGGGGCCGTTCCCGGCACGGGGAGGCGGCAGCCTCCTCCGGAAGAGGCCCTAGGACACAGCTCCCCCATGGCGCGGTGGCCTCAGAACTCATAAAAGCACCGGGCTTACTGTAAACAGCCCTGACAACTCCCGGAGACAGATCGGCAACTACCTGGTTGCCATGGCAGCCAGAAGAATCAGCCGGACCACCAAAGGCACGGGTTTTGGGTTTCTTTTTTTTTTTTTCCAGTTTTACAAACAGCCATTCCCAGGCAATCCAGTGGACCCCCGGCTGTGAGCACTGACTCCCGTTTATAATTACGTAACATGGCGACGCAGTGCCCTGCGCCAGCCTTACCGGAAACGCGTAGCGGTTCCCCCCTTTTCCGAGATCAGTTGGGGCGGCCTGTCCGTCACAAGGCCCCCGCTATCATCGGCTTATCTCTCGGCATCAGCAATACACTCCTGATTCGCAAGGCGGGGGGGGGGGGGTAGGCAGCGAGGGCTGGACAAATTAGGCTGGAAATGGGTGCCATTAACAGAATGTGGGGACTTTCTGTAAGAGCTGTCTCCATTATTCATGCCCTCGTTGCAGAGGTTACGAACAGCTGTGCCCTGTGACTATCGTTTTTTAACAGAACGGCAGAGAACACCGGCAAGGAGAACCTCCTACCTGCCCCACCAGGGGGGGGGATGTGCGTTAAACAAACATACAGCGCTCCATTCCGAGCCCCCCCCCGTCTCCAGCTACCTCCCCACAGCTTAAATACCTCCATTAATTGCCCCTAAACGATTCCTATTTATGGTCAGTCCTTGCAAAATAAACATCTCAGATGAATCGGCCCCGGACGCCTGGATGCAGGGCGCGTGAATCCAGAAGAGACTCCCTTCCCGCAGCTCTGTGCGGGGAACGTGCCGAATACGCCCCGAGCGACTCGGCCGCGACGAGGAGCTGTCAGCCATTTTGTGATTTCCAGGCCGTCGGCCGTACAGCACGGCGGAGGCGTAATGGACGCGGATGCTTCATTAGCATCTAAAAGGTGCGCCTCTGTTTTTTAAACACCTGACGTGTGTTTACCTTTGCCTCCCGCCTGAGCGGCGCTATTCCGATGTGAACCTCAAGCATCTGCCTAGGCAAGTGTGGGTTTCGCCGTGTGAAGGCCTTGAAGTCAGTGTCTTGGATGCTAGCGACAATTCCCCGCAATACGTCCGGACATGTGGCATTATGATGTCACTTCCTGCGCTTCGCGGCTACCCAGTCCGAAGATCTTCACGGAAGGCTGATCTACGCGCCCCGAGACAGCTTTCTCACGCCCCTCGTGCCTCGCGGGGGTCGTCCGGCAGAGACCCATGAAGAGCACGGAGGGGCAGTGGGCACTCTTGGCATCGGGCTCTGTGTTGACGTCTGCACGGGGCGGGTCAGGAGTTCAGGAGAGTAACTACAGCCAGATCTGAAGGAAGTCTGTTTTATTACTATGTGAGAAAGAGCAGTGTGTGTTTAAGGCATGTCCGTCTCGGGGGTGGGGGGGTTGGGTGGAACAGGGGGCTGAGGTAATGTGAAAATGCATGGGCCCCCACTCTGGATTTACCCCCCCCTCAGCCCCCCAGTCCGTGTGATTATCCGAAGGCCCCTACATAGCCGTGTATCCATCTTTCACATCAATTAAAGTGTAACAGGGGAAACTACAAACTTAACACCGTTTAAGCCTCTGGTGTGAGGCTGTCTTTCAGATGCTCAGCTGTCCAATAGGAAGGCGCCCTTGGCAAGCTCCTCCCAGCCTGGAGCCGGGGCGCCTCCTCCCCGAGGCCCCTCTGTCCGGCCAGCACGGACCCTCGTATCTTAAAGCTGCACGTATTTATAAAGTTTCTTTTTAGTTGCTGGGGTTTCCGCCCCAAGGCGCCAGCTCTCCATCCCATAATCCCCGCATTAATCTCACTCCACCCAGACCGGCTTTCCTAAATGTCTGCTCTCGCCGGCCTTGGGCGGGGGGGGTAGGGGGGGTGGTCGTTGTGCCTGAGAATGCTGTACCTCAGCGCTGGAAATTTAGAATTAGCGATTTAAAACACCCTGTTTCCCATTGGTGAGAAAATACAGCATTGGAGCTGGCTGGTATTAATGAGAAATTAGAAGCCACAGCCTCTGACTGTCATTCCAGCTATCTGCCTTTACATTAGACTCAGTCCTATATGAAACACTTGTTTGCAAACTCGCCTCTGAGGTACGCTAGACGCCAGCTCGCGGAACATCGTCCCGCTCCGGAATGCCCCGCCTCGCGTCGGCCGGGGACATCTCAGAGCTGCCGTGTCACCAAAATAAAGACAAAACTACCTAATAACCTGGAAAATGCCCGCACGTCTGCCAGAGCAATCACGGCCTAATTAGCAAAGGTTGATAATATGGCTACAGCCGGCAGGGGAGCGAGGCGGGAACTGGGAAGCCAAGCAGCGGAGGGAGAATCAGGTCATTGGGAGCTGCTGTGTGCCACATCACCGACCGCTCGGGTGCCAAATGCTTCCCCACGAATTGATCTCTCGGGGAAACGCGAGTCCCGGTTATAACGCCCCCTATTGAGCAAATAGGGGACAGCACCATCAACCTCCTGGGTACGGGTCACCTTGGTCTGAGGCTGGGGACGTTGCGTTCAGTCGTCACGAGTCCAGGCCGGGGGGTGGGTTGCTGTGGGGGGGCTGTTCTGTCTGATCGCACACACGGCCCACTGAGACGTAGCAGGACCTACCCGCCTAGCGAGCGGCGCTGTTTCATCTCAGCATGCTGACAGGGAGATCCGTGTGGCCTTTAAGGTCTCACTTTTAAACATTTTCGATTTTTCTGTTTAGTCGTTCTTACGCAGTACAGGGCACATGTAACTGAATTAAAAAAAAAAAATAAAACACTCATGAGATGGTTTTGTAATTAAAAAAACATAAATTACAAAGCCACAGATTGTTTTTATGCTGTTTAGTTTCTCTTTTGATTGGCACAAATTTAAATGAATTTTAAAAGGCAGGCAGACTTTTGTTTTAATTTGGAGGAAAACCTCGTCAATGTGGTGGCCGTCTCGCCGGTCGCTGATCAGCCCACCACAGAGGCTGCTCTCCCTACGTGGCAGTCCCAGCCGTTGAAGCCGTGCCCGTCTCTGGCCGCCCCTTGCCATCCACGGCCTGAATCGTCAAGGACACATCCGCCTTCCACCGTAGCATCGGGCCGAAAGATCGCGCCTGTCGCTACGCCCAAACATTTCATGTAGTGACTCCTGAAAGAGACGAGGCCACATGTTTAGCGCCACCAGACCAGCAGAAGTTAAGCTCTGGGTTCGAGGGGCCGGGATCTGCCATCCTCTGCCGGACACCGTCTCTGACTTCCCCGCTGACCGCGCACATCGATCTCCCCATCTGCCCCCCCTCACCCACGCCGCCGAGGATCCTGACAAGCTTTAACTCGCCCATTAGACGTCTCCTCTCAGATACATTATCGCCCCCTCACACTTCTCCAAATCTTTCCCCAGACTAGCAGTTAACCCAGCTCCTCATCCAGTCTATTGACGTCTGCATTTCTCTGGAGCTGCCTGCTCTCAGTCTCCATATCTGTGTGAACAGAGAGCACAGCTTTCATACGGTTAAAGGCAAGAGCATGGCTTTGGGTTTAACACAGGAAGAGACCAACTCAGTCCCCAACCCCCTGCCCCCCCAAACACACACAGTACTCCCACAATATAAGTAGGGGTATGTCCCTATCATCCATAACCCACAGTTAAAGGACAAATGCACAAATTGAGTATTTCTATCATTGCTATGGCGACTAATTAACCAATAGTGACTTTGTATTAATACTTAGTAAAATAAGAAATTATTTATGCTGCCCAGAGGAAAATTTTACTGCTTAAAGCTTTGTTCTTCTACAGCTTGGGGAGGAAAAATTGTGATTATTGTTTCATTGTCATTTTCGTTTCTATTGTGTCTGATATGTTTCTCCTGAAATTCACTAGAAGATACAGGGAGCCAGAGGACAGGAGTTGTAAATGTGACTTGTGTCTCCTTAACGGGCAATACTGAAGACTCAAACCGTGGGCTTCAGGGTGGCGAGGCAACCATGCTAAGCATGGCGCCGCCCTGCTGTCTGCATAAGGACATGCGTGATACAGTAGGATAGACGGGGTCCATGCATTTTAGCATCTATGGCTAAATATGGCCTGGAATTTGAGGAAAGGAGAAAAGAGACAAATTAGAAAAGGACAGACATTACTACTGAGTTGCAGCGGCATGTATCGTAGCTGAAGCAATACCTGAAGTCCCCCAAAACTTCTTAAAACCGTAGACCTATAGCACAAACATTTATTTTTGATGCACAAATGAACAGAAGTCATTTTATTGTTTTATGATCATATGGGTGCCAGCTTGGCACAGGTATCTGAGACTGGCTGGGATGAGACAGAGTTCATAAAGAGAGCTCCCTAATTTCTCCACTGTAGATTAAAATGAGATGCAGAAGTTGAGAGTATTATTTTAGGGCCTGATGAGATTTTCTGGGAAGTTAATAACCATTTCAAATAAAATGGTTACTTCTGTGCCCTACCAATTATCAGGTTCCTACTCATATTTGCATGTGCAATGCCTCATAAGATCCGAATATACTAACGTCTCACCTGCAATTAATATGTTAACATTATGTCCTTGGTATTGTTATTTTATTGTAAATAACATTTTTTGACATTATTATTATTATTATATAAACTATCCACCCAGCAAAGCGTTAACAAAGATAATGCCATATCTAAATTATCTGTCGAAACACAACCTGAACATTAAAATAGCACTTTATTTAATTTATTTGTTTTTTTGTTGAGTTATTTGTGTGATGGTCCTGTATAAGATAACCAATATGGAGCTATTGCCCAAGACAACCCAATTTAATCTATCTATTATAATAATAATTATTATTATTGTAAGCTGAGATTCTTCCCGACCGTCCCTCTCCGCGTCCGCCGTCCCTCTACCCTCTGAAGCCTATATCGCCAAATGTCCCCGCTCCTTCAAAAAGCCATTGTTACAAATCTCCATACACGGCGCAAACAAGCGGGCGGCCGCCGCAATTCCAGCCTCCCGTAGGATGAAAGGGCTCCTGCACAAATGTCGCAAGAAAAAAGCCACTTTTCTGCCTTTCTGGGTTGCTCAGAAGTGCCCTGTTTGTTTACATGGGGATGAAGAGCTGTAGATGAAGGATTAACCGGAAAAGCAATTTCGGAGCACGCATCCTCCGATCTTTGGGTAGTTTTACGGTCAGATTAAGCTTTTTGATAGAGCGAAAAGGAAGTTTCTTACATGCGGATTTCCTTTAAAAAAGCATTAAACGCTTTGAGCTGCTGCAGCCATGAAAGTTCGGGAGCGAACAACGTGACCCCGGATCTGGGGGCTCGGCGCCTTGCGCTGGCCTCTGCGCTGCCGCGTTAGGGTTAAAACGGCGGGTGGCCGAGGGGCGCACGACGGTAAACTGGCCGATATCAGTAACACTCTCGAGAAACCTGCCGAAATTCAGCAAAGAAAATACATCATGAAGTCTTCCTAGCGTCCAGAACTAGGAGCGGCGGAAATTTCCCTAGCTTTCGGAAGGAGAAGATTATGCCTGAATCATAGGTGTCATGCTCTCTGAAATGAGACAAAATAGCCTGGATGTTATGTGTGCATTTTTTTATTGTATTCTATTGTGTTCACAATTTTATTTATTCGTGTCTATGATATGCATAAATGTCGAATCAAACAAGAAGGAAAATGCTTAAACATATATGTAAGATGTAATTATTATCTTAAGACCGGGCCGCCGGGAGAGTAGATTAACTTAGCTTTTAATAGATATAAAACACACCTGATTTTTAAGATATAGCATTCTGAAACTTACATTAATACCTGCCTAAAGTGGTAAAATAACTGGTAAATACTAATGTATTTGGTGAAATCCTTTAGGGTTCTTTTGGAGGGGAAGGGAATGAAATAATGTGTACCTCGGGAAATTTGCATGGAAATTAATTATTCATTACCCATCAGGAGACCCTTAATGCGGTTAAATTGTGAGGCAAACATATGTGCGTGTTTTTGAGGCTGAACAGCCACACGTCAGCTGCACGAAAATACGCTAGACGCGCAGCACTCGGTCTCCGTCCCCCTTTACGCGCAACACTCGGTCTCCGTCCCGCATAATGCGCAGCACTCGGTCTCCGGCCCCCCTGTACGCGCAGCACTCCGTCTCGCTGGACGCGCAGCACTCGGTCTCCGTCCCCCCTTTACGCGCAACACTCGGTCTCCGTCCCCCCTTTACGCGCAGCACTCGGTCTCGGTCCCCCCGGTACGCGCAGCGCGCGGTCTCGGGCCCCCCTTTACGCGCAGCACTCCGTCTCGCTGGACGCGCGGCACTCGGTCTCCGTCCGAGTGCTTTAAAGGAATTAATACTGACGCGGTTAAAAAGCAACACCGCGACCATTGGTGAAAGAAACTCGGGATGCTACATGGGTGAAAATTACAACGCTCCTTTTCTATATAAAACATTTTCAGGGTATTCGTTTATCTAGCAGTGAAAATATGCAGTTAAGAATAATTTATAGATGCTATTGTATAAGAGGTTTATGTCCCTGGGAAGCCTGTAGGCAGGACCTGAGGGACATTCTCAACACGCTGGTGTCCAGTAAAACAACCTTTTTAGTGCAGGGTAATAAAATATTTAGAGTACGAGCCACTCCAAAGCGGCCGGGACTCACAGCTGAGTGACCCGCACGGGGCACGTTGATGTGTATGGTGGTTTTGGCCCCTGAAAATGGAGGCATCCCCCTGAGACAGTCACAGATCACTCAGCGTGGACCTGCCACAATTTAGAGGTCAGCGATCATGATATCTCCCACATGCCCTGGTTCCATCACCATTCAGAGAAATGGCAGTGTGATACATTTTGCATAATGCGGGTTTGTAGACACCAGACAGTCTTTGGGGTGGGGTGGTTGACATTTTAAATACCCTCTCCATGTTAGTGTGGAGCGCCAGTCTTGAGCTCAATCCTTCTCTTAATACTGCAGCCCAGCCACACACCAAGAGGCCTGCATGTCCTCTGCCTGCGTTCCTCCCGTCCGAGGATAATTAACTGCAACGTGTCACCGTCACTGGCCAACCACGCCGACACGGGCATAAATACACTCACTAAAAATACTGCCGTCGAATTCCGTTTGTGTAAATGGCCTGCCGTTACTTAAAACCGGCTCCCCCTGAATAAACTCCATTTATGAGAACTGTGTGGTCGATCGCTGAAAGGGATCCAACGTATAATCTCACCACTCAGCCCCAAGTAATAAAAAAAAAAAAACGCTAATAAAATGTCTTGACTGTATTAAATAGCTGATCTAAAAGCTGTAAGTAGAATAATACTGACCGCTTTTGGCTGCTGTTTAGTTACAGTGTCACATGGGGTGAGGAGCCGGTACCGGTAGTTTGTAATAGCTGGCCACGGAGCATATGAGAGACGTCTGACATGAATCCCCTTCAGGAATTTCCCCAGATATGAAATAAGTGGCAGTGATTTTTTTTCTTTCTGCGAAGAGGTGGAAGGTGTGGATGGTTCGGGGGAGGGGAGAGGTTGGGGACAAGCCCCCCGACTCACCTGTAATAAATGCTTTAAAGTACGTTTGTC
Organism: Petrocephalus zakoni; assembly: GCA_026774425.1. NCBI lineage: Eukaryota > Metazoa > Chordata > Actinopteri > Osteoglossiformes > Mormyridae > Petrocephalus > Petrocephalus zakoni. The sequence continues at coordinate 15,060,821 of JAODKN010000044.1, forward strand.
CTGTGTGCTTCGGGGCAGAGTTTGGAAGCTGCAGTCTGGCTCTCTGGAGTTTTATGACCTGCTCGCTTAAGTTAGGGGGCAAGACCTGTCTTTGTTTAATGTCCTGTCTGCCCAGCAGTCAGACCAATGAGGATGACCACACCAAATCCCCTCTATTCCATCCTCCAAATCGCCGTATCTCATGAATCTGCCCGCTGCCATGAAGAACCTGTTTTTTTATCTCAGTTCAAAAATCATGCTAGACCTGCGTTCCAGCACCAAAACAGTCGCTGACTGTTTCTGTGACTTAGGAGTCGTGCAACTGCCCAGCAATAGCTGAAATTTCTGAGGAACTGTTTTACTTTGGGGATCCAGGAGATTAATATATGCCCTTTAGGCCTCCTGGTGTGGGTGTCTTGTGCAGTTTAAGCTGGTTCAGGCCAGATGCAGCCTAATTTTCAGTCAGCTTGACGGGGGGGATACTCAGTGATAATATGGTACCCCTGACAAGGTCAATGTACTTATGGAATATAATAGAAGAGAGCAGCACAAGGTATCGCTTCAATATAGCCACTGAATTGTCTAAGAGCCACACAGACACTCAGAAACAAACCCAGGAAACATCAGAGGTGGGCTTCTTTAAAAGGGGGGACAAGACTCACAGACCGTCATTAGACCCAAATGGACATTTACACTCCTGGGCCATGCCTACTCTGGATGCTTCTCCTAGAAATATTAATTAATTGACAAAATAAAAAAAAAACCTGTCTTCATGTTAATTGGCTGAATTTGCCACTAAACATAAGTCATTAAAATGCACAATTAATCCTATTCCATATAACTAACTTAAAATATACAGTGGATATAAATAGTGTATACACCGCTATTAAAATGCCAGGTTTTTGTGATGTAAAAGAAATGAGACCAAGATAAATAATTTCAAAATTTTCCAGACCTTTAATATGACCTATGACCTGTACAGTTCAATTGAAAAACAAACATAAGAAATAAAAAACATACAATAAACTGATTGCATAAGTATGCACACCCATAAACTAATATTTAGCTTAAGCACCTTTTGACAGCATTCAGTCTTTTTGGGTACACACATGCCATCAATTAAAGTGATTCTGATCAAGCCCAAATACAGTTCAGCTGTATTAGGATTTTCCTGACATGTACTCAGTTGCATCCTACAGCAAAAGCCGTGGTCCGCAGAGAGCTTACAAAGAATCAAAGGGATCTCATTGCTGAAAGGTATCAGTCAGGAGAAGGGTACAGAAAATTCCATGGCATTAGATACGCCATGGCACTCAGTGAAGACAGTCATCAAGAAGTGGAGAAAATATGGGACAACAGTGACGTCGCCAAGAACTGGACGTATGATGAACTGATGAAAATACAAGATGGAGGCGGCCAAGGGGCCTACGGCAACACCGAAGGAGCTGCCGGAACTTCTGGCAAGCACTGGTGGTGTACTACATCTGACCACAATCTCCTGTATTCTCCCTATGTCTGCACTATGGGGTAGGGTCACAAAATGGAAGCTTTTTTATCTACAAAGAAAAACATCCAGGCCCAGCTAAATTTTGCAAAAGGCAGGTGGGAAAATTTGTTATGGTTGAACTTTTGGCCACATTTTCAAAAGGTGTATTTGGTGCAAAAACAACACTGCACATTACCAAAAGAAAACCACACCCAGGGTGAAGCATGGTGGCGGCAGCATCATGCTTTGGGGTTATTCTTCTTCAGCTATAACCAGGGATTTAGTCAAGGTGGAGGGAATTATGAACAGTTCCAAATGCCACTCAATTTTTGCCCAAAGCCTTTCAGCTTTGAGCACAACAATGATCCCAAGCATACGACCAAAATAACAAAGGAATGGCTTTACCAGAAGAAAATGAAAGTTCTGGAATGGCCCAGTCAGAGCCCAGACCTAAATCTAATTGAAAATCTGCGGGGTGACCTGAAGGGGGCTGTGCACAGGAGATGCCCTCACAGTCCGAGAGACTGAGTGGGCAAAAGAGAGTGGGCACATATTGCCAAGTCAAGATGTGGCATGCTGATAGATTCTCACCCAAAAACACTGAATGCTGTAATTAAATCAAAAGGTGCTTCAACAAAGCATTAGTTTAATGGTGTGCACACTTATGCAAGCAGCTTATTGTACATTTTTTTACATTTTTTTACCCTAACAGATTTGTTTTTCAATTGAATTGTACAGGTTGTACAATGAAATGATTTATCATGGCCTCATTTTTTACATAACAAAAACCTGGCATGTAAACAGGGGTGTGTACAATTTTTATATCAACTGTAGATTCGTAATAATAGATTTTTGATGTTATCCCAATTCAGCCGAGATAGATGTAATCAAACCCAGACTGAGAAGGTGTTATAAAGACCCAGATGATTTCCTTCATGGCAGGGCTACCTTAACCCTTGAATGAGTATCTTTAATTAACAGGCCTGGCATTCACTGCCTATGGAACATGTCAGTCTGAGGTTTGCACTGAAACAGCCTTTATCAAAGTGATGAATCACATACAGCCACAGCTGGTGGGAGGATGTAGCTCAGCTGGCGTTCTTTTTGATTTAAATGCTGCCTTTTGGCCGTGAAGGTCAGTGTGTTCTCGTAAAAAAACAGGCACAAAGGCCTCATGCTTTCTAGGCAGGCCTTAAAGCCATCAGGATAAATACTTGGGGTTCCTCAGGGCCCAATATCAGGCCAGTCATCCCTTCCTTACCTTGACTCTTTCTTAATATAACTTTGCTGGTATATAAGATATTAGTGACATTTTGTTTGCTAGCCAAACTCATTCTCAGACTTCTGAGGCCAATCTTACTCCTAAGGAAGTTCCTATTCATTGTGTCTTGCTATGATTGTAGAGATTTTTTGCTTGAATAAAAAGAAAATGTGGCTCAGTTGACTAGGATAATTTGACCTTTATTATAAGACCCCAGAAAAATTATATATGTGGAGCTTCCTTCAGTTATTTGTGGAATATCAGCAAACATCCCTACTGTATCTAAATACCCTGCCACAGGGCGCTAGCCAATCGGGCGATGATCACAAACAGTTGGTGATTAGCTCGAAGGTCCTTACATGTATTTCTGACACATAAAAACATGATAAATGGCAATGTTACTGGATTACATATTTTTCAGGCTATCAGAGAACAGTTTTCAGTTTTTCGCTACATTGGTAAATCAAAGCAATGCATTGACTTCAGACTTGAATCTCAGGCAGACCATTCTCTAACAAAAAAGGGTACACGGTGAAAATTTGAGTACGGAGTACTGCTGATACAGTGGTGATACTTTGTGGGACAATTATTTAAAAGCTGTATATTAGGGCTGAACGACTTTAAGAAAACATCGAATTGCGATTTATCTGATAGATATTGCGACTGCGATTTCATTTGCGAATTTTTTTTACTCATAAATATAAATAAATATTTAACTAATAAATATAAATAAAGTATTATTTATATGTGTATACAAAACTGTAATTGAGCACAACCGTACATTGAAATCTGAACTGCGCTATACATTAATCCAAAGAAAAGAATGAAAATATATCAATTTAATCCAAAATGTATTTATTCTAACAAAAATGATATACAGCATACATCTAATAAACCTTAGAACAATTCTCTAGCAACCCAAACATGATACAGTGATTGTATTGTTACATGCACATTTTAAGTGCCGCGTTTGCAAACAGCGTCCGACCACTTTTTTTACCCTTAGTAAGGTGCTTCCGGAAAGTCCCACGTACACATCGGTCAAATTAGCAGAGAACAATGATGCATAAAACTACTATCACAAAAGCCACGACTGTGTTAAATAACAAACAAATAATAAACAAAGTTAAATAAAGTAAAGTAATGGAAATAAAACAATTCCAGTAATAAAGACATTAGGGATCTTGC
>JAODKN010000044.1:15073002-15090721 GCA_026774425.1 Petrocephalus zakoni
ACGTTTAACGGCGGCGATACTTAAACACACAAAAGAAGTCGCAGTGCAAATGAGTGCGTCTCAGAACAAATCAGACGCTCTTTCAGGAAATTTCATTGATCAACAGTCTCCGTTATCACACAGTTATCTGATTAAAGGCAGCAAGACCTGAGACCACGATAACATAAAAAAAACTCAGCATAATGTAATATCATCGCGCAAACAGGAACCCACTCATGCAGAAGGCACTTAGCACAGTTAATTATAACAACTAAGTGACTGCTTTCTGTAGAGATTATTTTAATGACTTGGTTTATCTCGGAGGTTCACAATAGGATCAGAGGCTCCGGATTGCGAACTCTTGGCATCTGGCTCCTCCACTGTACAAACACACATCCTCATTTATTTCAGATTAAAAGGCAAACAATCAAATCTGGTGAAGCTACTTTACATAGTAGTGCTGATTAATAACTGCAAGTGCTGCATAGCCTCTGTAAACATGCCCTCCCTGGAGTACACAAGGTCAGGCCTCCTTATTAAGCAGAAGCACACCATATTATAACCGTGTAAAAGTGTCGCACCTCCGAGTTCCTTTGCAGGGGCCGTGCTTATCTTATAAAAAACCCTTTTAGTCACCCTTTTAACCCTTTAAAAGCTTCCATCAAATATATTCAGCAAAGACATTCGGCAGCGATATTATAATGTTTCTGCCACTTGAAGAGGGCTGGTAAATCACTGCTTGCAGAAGTTTAGAATGTTCCCGGCGCTCTGGTTACGGCTGTATCTGTGCGTGGCGCTATAGATCACAGGATCTGCCATCACGTAAACAATTAGCCGCCTTTCTTCCCGCTAATGAAATTTTATCTTGTCGTTACAGTGTAAGCTAGGATTTCGACGGGCTGTACACTCGCGGGGATGAGTCATTATGTGTCGGAAATAACAAAGGGTGTCCGAGCGCATGGTCGAGCGAAGAACAAGGCTCCACATTTCTCCAACGTGTCACGGCTACCGGCAGGTGTCCGGAACATTCTACCATCGGCCGGATCGTGACAACGTCAACGAGGGTCGGACGTAGCCGGCGATGAGGTGCCTTTAGTGAAAGCGCCATTAATATTCATGAACATTTTCATGTCCCGCACATCAAGAGCATTAAGTATTTTGCCATTGAAAACAAAAAACATAAAAACAAAAAAAATTACCCCAGTCTTGTAGTCCCTTTATTTATATCAGTCTCATATCACGCTCATTAGCATGCTTGGCCTGAATTTACAGCCTGCTCTACATAATCTTATGCCGTTGACAGGCTTTAAAAATTCATAATTTACTAACTACCTATTGAATACGGGCCTCGTTTGTTTGAGAGCTGCTGCCCTCGTAAAATGTGGAGAGTTCACCTCGGTGAGTCTCACCCACAGATACCCCCGGCACGTGTTAAATCCGCGAGCCACGCACTCCCCACGCTGGGATCACTCCGTGGACTCCCCTGGCCTCATCCGGAACCTCGTTAGCCTAATTCCGCACGGCAGCTAGCTCGCAGGACAGCCTTTACGGGCTGCACGGCTCTGGTGCCGTTGCTATGTCACCAGTCGGGTAAATAACTCACTCTCCCCCAGTATCAGACGCCTCATTTTCGGTGGGTTTAATAGCCCCACGCACATAGTGAGGCGAATCACTGTAATTTTTGCCGGTGAATGTTTGTGTTTGTTTGTGTCTGATATTTCCCTGGCAGGTCCAAACACGCAACTTATGTCAGTCAATTGGATTTTTCCTTGACATTTTCTGCCCATTATCGTTTCCCTGCTTGTCGTTGAGTATTTCCACATCTCTTGGCAATCGGTCCTGTTAGCGCACGCTTGCTGCGCTCGCTAACCCTAATTGCTCTATTGACAACGGCATTTGCATAAGTCTGCGCCCGCGGTGTAGATGCAAACGCGGAGTGATGGCAGAGCGGCGGCAAGGGCCTATTGACAAACAGGACGTGTCACTTTATGCATGATAAATGCGACGTAACAGGCATGCGGGGCAGGTGAGCCGCCCCGTACGGTCGCATTTTAAGTGGGGCCGGGCAAAGAAAGAGCTCCACAAATACGGACGCCCAAAATATGTGTGTCAGAAAGGATTTTATTCACAATTACCATTCAGCCATCCCCTAGCACACATATGTATGTTTACTACTGTTTAGAGGGCCTTGGACTGGACTCGTAATATCCACTCCTGTACATTACTGCGGGTGTAAACATGTATCATACACAAAATCCTTTTTAAACATGTAAACCGACATCAGACCTACCTTGAATTAAACCATACATCCATCTTCCGACTGCTTATCTTAGTCAGGGTCACTTGGGGCCTGTCCCTGGCAACACAGGGCAGGGATTCACCCTGGATGGCATGTCAGTCCATGGCAGGGCACACGCACGCACATGCACGCACAGACTCAGGAATGGCAATTTCGAGACGCCAATCAGATAGGAAATGCATGTCTGCAGAAGGAACCCCAGGGGACACGAGAAGTCCACTCACGCAGAGCGAGTCGTGAGTCAGACCCCAAACCCCAAGCCTCACTGCCCCCCCCGCAGCAAATTCATTCCTCAGCTTCTGAAATATTTTATGTGTCCCCCTCGACCCAGCTAAAGGGGAACTTCTGCTGTAAATGTCCCAGATGAACTCTATTGATTCAATTGGGCGGTTTAAATCCCCTTATCTAAAATGTATAACAGATGGATGTTTGGCTGTGGGGTCAAAGGTCGAATCTGACAACGAAGGCCCACTTTGCCCCGGCTGCTAGAACCTCAGCTTTAGTCTGACCAGCCTATGTGAAATTAGTTATTGCTCGGTACCTTTGCTAGACGAGCGAATTATCGATACGATTTCCCTGGAAAAGCAGAGAATATGTAAACGGCGTCGCAAACAAGCAGAGCTGATCCTTAGCTTTGTTTCTCCGAAAGAGCCATCGCTTCACCGTCCCCTGTCTCCTGAGAACCCTTCCTGGGCCGCCTCCCCGCATCAGCAGGCCGCCTCCCCGCATCAGCAGGCCGCCTCCCTGCTTGGCTCCGCCCCCCTACTGCCCCGCGACCTGAGACTAGCGACAGGCTAATCTCGTTAATCTGCTGACTTAGCGTCTGGCTGTGGCGCTGTCCTCACCACGGCCACCTCATACGGCCTCGTCCATAATTGGTCTTTTCTTTCAGCCGGCCGCCGCGCGGCCCATGGACGCGGCTGCTCACTGACCCGTTAGCTACATTGGTGACCTTCACCCGGTTCCTGCCACTTTCATTAGCTGCCCTTTCATCCAGCAGACAACCTTTATTTCCATAGACGCCCCCATTTATTTTTTTCTTGAAAAGTCGTATCAATTAATAAGAATTAGTTCGGACGGGTTTGAGTTATTCTCAGCCAATTATAAATAACCATCCTATCGGGCTCGGGGCTCGGCAGGAGGTGAAGGCCGACACCACACAGCTCCTCCTGCATTCACGGCATGTTAAAAACCCTAAAATTTTGACAGTCTCGTAACTCCTATTTAAATATTTGCTGGGCAAATGTTCCCGGTTCGGTTATGAAAGCCGCCCCACTTCGCCGCCTCCCGCCGCCGTGGTTTGGGAGGCTGCCGGGCTGCCTGCAGAATTCCGGAAAGGAAGTTCGGCGTGCAGCAAGGACGCGGTTAAACACGCCGCGGGCGACGCGCGCCACTTCCCGTCACCTATGCGACCCGCCCTCGCCTCGTTACGGGGCCTCCACTGACCGGCTCCTGCCGCCGTACACCGGGTCGCGGACTCGACCCACAGTTCGCGGGTGGGGACGACAGTTCTGGAAGCGGACGCCCGGATGAGGGGACAGACAGACTCACCGCAGCTGGGCCTGCTGATGCCAGGTCCAGAGCTGGCTCCACAGCCGCCCGAGAGGGCACCGGCGGTCTGACGGCGGGTCACAGAGCTGCCGAAACTCGTCTGGAGTACGTAACGGCTGAAAAATGGCACCAGAGGCAGGAGCCGCAGCAGCGCTCAGGGCTAGACCTGAAGCGATCAGTGTCAGCGCTTATTAGCCGCGCAAACGCGCGCCATCTCCTCTATTTAACGTTACCATTTCACACGTGTTAAGGAGCACAGTTTATCGCTCGTTTCCACACTATTAATAATTAGTTTTCTCCCCTCGTCATGGCTCAGGTGCTTCATTCCTCTCGCGCTCAGTGTCTGGCTTAGACAAGAGCGATGTGCCCTTTCTAAAAATGCTGTTTTGATTCCTAATAGAGTCTAATAAAATGTATCCTAAGGCCAGGCTGACCATGAAGGTAAACGCTATTTAAATGGAGTGTTACCTGGGCCCTAGCTCCTCACCTCCCATACAAATCACTATCGGCTGAGTAATTAAGTCTGTACATCTTCTTATTAATAAAAAATATATTTACGAACTCTCTGCTTTGGATTCTTCCATGATTTCATAATTATTTGCTACCTTCTTTCTTTACTCCCATCCTTAAAAATATGGCCCATGACCTCACCTCCTGTTAATGCCTCCCTCCTGAATGTCTGATTTCATAGGTAAATGTCCCATATGTATTAATATCCAGCATTTGCTGTCATTCATAAAAAAAAACCCAACACTCCTGCATGTGACTCCAGACCATCGCGAAGTGAACTGACCACAAGCCGTGTCCCCACAATCACACCAGGCTGCTCAGACACACTGTCAAGTAACAGGAAATTAGGCCTTCGTTTTACCCACAATTCCTTGCTTTATGTCCATTACCATCAATTCCTGAAATAAGAACAAAATGACCACTATTATTCTCTAAAGTCTACAAGAAAAACTGTCCCAGCTTTATTTCCTCCCCTTCTTCCAGAAAGTTCTTTGTGCATATCTGAATGGCGATGCTGCGTTCAGCCTCTGATTCTGACGGGGGGGTCCCGCCGCGGAAGCACCTCCATCGAGGCAGCTCCGGCACTGCCGCCCGGCCTCGTTCCCGCAGCCTTTTAAAAAACTTTCCTTTATACCTTCTTCAGGTCATAATAAAATCACAGGAACACTCTCTGTATCGAAAGGCAAATACACCTCCCCCTGCTAAACCCCCCCCGCCCCATAGTGATGTCAGGACTGTAGTATTATTTTACGTCTCTCTGCACGGGGTGGGCTTGCGGACAGACGCTCCCTCTCAGGTCCTCAAAAACACGAGGAGGACAAACAAAGGTCCCGTTTCACAAAGCAGGTGTACCAGCCTCGATGCAGACCGTATTTTCGCAACCCGCCCAACTGTGACCGGGCTCAATCCCCCTTTGTCGTGGGGTTCGCTTGCGGAGTCCGGCACATTCCTGGGGCATTTCCGAGTCCGGGAGTCCGCCTTTGATGCCGGCCCAGGACAGAGAGAGAGGGAATGGTGATATCCGAAACCCAAAGAGGAATGTTAAACATAGCGGGCCCGGAAAACTGGAGTGCTTGTGGAGAACAAAATTAGATTGCAGACTTAGAAATTAAAATCAAGGTGTCTGACACTTTCATAATGAACATGTGAAACATTAACTACCTTTTAGTTCATTACAATCGTTATGAAATGTATCATATTCATTATCCAGCATATTACATAATTCCTAGAGAAAGAATTCTTAATTTATATTATACTGGTGTGTGTGGATTTGTAATTATTACAGTGTGGGGTCCAATGTTCCTACAAGGTGATGAAACCTGTTACTTTTTACTTCGTGGGGACATTATTATTAAAATAATTATAATTATTAATAAATTATTAAAAGCTGTGACTGCAGTTAAAAAATGCCAAAAGCCTTGTATTTTGTTTGGTTACTTATGGTTATGGTTAAGGTTAGGGCTGGGTAGGAGTTAAAGAATGAATAGCGAATCCAAATAAATATACTTGGACTGTGTGTGTGTGTGTGTGTGTGTGTGTGTTTTATTCAGTCCATTAGGATTGTAACTCTATGTATAAATGATCCATTGCTGGAAACGCGGGGGCAGATCATATCAGGTATTATCATATATTATAGGTATTACTGATTAATATTTCAATTATTAGTCCTGTAAGATGAATTGATATTCCAGTCATCCACCTTAAAATAAATTACCTGCTGGTAAGTGAGAATTCATGTATTTAAACATCAGCAAATTCTAATTTTGATTAATTCAACATAGAATATTACACTAAACAAATACAAATAATTATTACTGTTCTTGCAGCTCTGTTAAATATCCATATAGCCTGAACTGCACATGTAATACATATAAATAGTTATGAGTATGATGATGAGTAATAGTCATTATGACTGCTTTTCCTGCTGACAGAAATGGAAATGTTTGCAGAAATCTGGTGTTGGTTTCTCATCGGAATGGTCCCGTGTAGGTCCGGCCAGGAGGACACTGAGGAAATTAGGGCTGTGAAGTGGGGCGGGAGAGCCAGGGAGCTCGTTATACATCAGGCCTGCATCTGACGCTCCGTCAGGACGGAGAGCAAGGCTCGTGGTTGAGTGGAATATTTTACAGAAACGCAAGTGGTGGGGTGGGGGGGGGGGCAGGGGGATTAATGAGCAGCTCTGACTGAGGGCTTTGTGTCCAAAATGTGACCAGGTCACTCAGAAACATCGACCCTTTGTCACTCAGCGCCTGCCAGGTTTGTCACCAGGTGCCACTTGGGGTGATAGAGGAGCTGGGAGACCCGACTCAACACAGGGGACCCGACTTGACACAAGAGACCCGACTCGACACAGGGGACCTGACTTGACACAGGGGACCCGACTCGTCACAGGGGACCCGACTCGACACAGGGGACCCGATCTATCACAGGGAACCCGACTCGTCACAAGAGACCCGACTTGACACAGGGGACCTGACTTGACACAGGGGACCCGACTCGTCACAGGGGACCCGACACGACACAGGGGACCCGATCTGTCACAGGGAACCCGACTCGTCACAAGAGACCCGACTTGACACAGGGGACCTGACTCGTCACAGGGGACCCGACTCGACACAGGCGACCCGATCTGTCACAGGGAACCCGACTCGTCACAAGAGACCCGACTCGACACAGGGGACCCGACTAGTCACAGGGGACCCGACTCGACACTGGGGACCCGATCCATCACAGGGGACCCGCTGCGTCACAGTGGACCCGACTCGACACAGGGGACCCGACCCGTCACAGGGGACCAGACTCAACACAGGGGACCCAACTCGACACAAGAGACCCGACTCGACACAGGGGACCCGACTCGTCACAACGGACCCGACTCGACAGAGGGGACCTGCCCCGTCACAGGGGACCCGACTCGACACTGGGGACCCGATCCATCACAGGGGACCCGCTGCGTCACAGTGGACCGACTCGTCACAGGGGACCTGACTCGACACAGGGGACCTGACTCACCACAGCAGAACTTTCTCTTCTTAGTCAGTTTGTTCTCATTTTCTCACCATCAGCTTTTGGGGAAGTACGGGCGCCGGGGGTGTCGCCTGATGACATTTGGCCTTATAGGTCACAGCGCGGCCGGAACGTCACGCTCACTGACGCTTACAGTCACGCCTCTCTTGGATCGGGGTCGACGGTACCGGCGCCCGGGCAGAAGTTTGCCGGAGAAGAAAACCGTCGGCAGACCATAACGGAAACAAAACGGCGCTCCTGCCCCCTTAATGGCTCAGGAGCAGCACCGAGCACTGCGGGGGCCGGTCAGGGCTGCGGGGGCCGGTCAGGGCTGCGGCTCCCGGAGGCGATGGCTACGCCGTTATATTCCACTCGGCTGTTTTTGTGGTGGGACAAAAGGACGGAGCATTTACCATGACATTGAAAAGGCAGCCCCTCTTATGCCATTGTACAACAATGGGCGGCGATACCCAGGGCTAACACCCCCCCCCACACACACCCCCCCCGCCCCGCAAGGTCAGGACAGACACGCTCGCTTTTTCACGTCGCCCAAGACGGAATCGGCGCTGACGGCTCAGGGCTGTTTGGTTATACACCAGTGACCTCGCACAGAGAGACATCTCGGAAACGCTCCGTCCACAAGGAGCAGACGGGCGAGCGGGCGAGGGAGTGGGCGAGCGAGGCGGGGAGGCAGAGAGGGAACCTATTCTAACCGCTGGAGCACAAAGACCGCATCTGAATTTACAATGTATCAAAGAACCGCGCCAATACGGGCGCTTAATTGTTTGAGAAATTATTCTCCGTCTCGGCAGCACTCGACGGAAACACCGACTGACCCGCTCCTCCGATCCGGAGTGCGCCGTAACCTCACGTTCTTAATGGTTTTTTAAAAGGCAATGAAAATTACGCAAAGTTGCGGACAGACTTCAGATGTGTGGAAAAAAAATATCACGTGCAGGGGAAAATGATAATAACCAGATTTATACAGGGGGATCATAACAATATTCTGCTTTCCGTAGAGTGAGGAGTTTCAAAGAAACACACCAAATAAAAAATTATGATGAGAAGGTTATGATTTATCGGCGAGCGTTAGGCATTACTGCAGGTTTAAAGCTCCGCTTCATCGTGTGATTTATTTTAAATGAAACACTGTGCACCTTGAAACCAGCCAGTGTGATTCTTCTTTTCTTTTTTTTTTTACAAAGCAACTTTTTATTGCGTTATTGTAGGCTTGAGGTAGGGCTGCAGAACCTTAGCACTCGCATAATGTTATCCGCAGTGACTTTGACACACTTTGGGCTCACCGTCTTCGGGAAGGGCGCTATATAATAATTATGCAGAGATGCATCTGTATTTCAGAGGTTCTTCCCCCCGCCTCGTGGGTCATGCAGTGCTGTGTGGGAGGGCGCCCGCCCACCCGAGGACAGGCGCATCTCCTAAGCGGCTACAGCCCGCAGGCTCCTGACAGACCAGCAGGAGGCGACGTGCTGCGGACGGCCCAGATGTCATGGCCGTCTTAATCTCTCCCTACCACTGCAGTGGCGGCACAACAATGCGCTGGAACTCACGGCCGCGGCACGCCACATACGGGGGGGCCCGGAGATGCAGGGCCACTAGGGGGCCCAGCCTTTAGAGTCCCACGTCAGGGGGGCCGGACAGAGCCGTGTGAGGTCGCCCCTGTCTGCACACGATTTGGACGTGATGAAAGGCGCCATGATGTAAGAGTCAGTCAGTCAGTCTGGCAAAGTTTCCACAGCCTGCAGCTCTTTCGGCCCTCCTCTGTCCTCCTGTCCATCTTCCAACCACCCAGCCAGCAGAGAGCTGCCCCGAACTTACTTTCAGAGTAACATAAAAACAGACAGATAGTTGGCAATAAATAAAGTACTAGTGACTAGTATCTACAAAATACTATGCTAGTTAAACGGACAGAAAGCCTCACTCCACCGTCTCTAATGTCCTACTCTAATTTCTAATACTTCCAAAAATCACCCACATTTATTATAAACGGGATTGTGATTCACTGGCTAAACTGGGAATTTAAAAAGACAAGCATAGCATTACAGGCGTTTGCGTCAGGCAGACCTGTTAATTCTCACTATATAAAACATTTACTGTAAGACTTTTGCATTCATCCACTGACAAATAATTAAATGCAGCAACAAGAATGTGCAATAATATATAACAATTCATAATACAATGAATTGTCTCATTCACAAATGTAATTTTTATTGTATAAATATTTTAATGTACGTTAAAACATTTTTTGCTTTTGAACATAATATAATTTATAATTTATAATTTATACTATTTCCGGGTTGGATTTCAGTTTTACAGCACACACCAAAATAAAATTACCTACTCTTATTAGATGACCAGTAACCCCTAACTGTGTACAATCTCAGTCAAACCACACTGTCACGAAGAATTTTTCTGAATTAACTGAATAAGTAATAAAATAAACTGCAATATACAAATAAATATTTCTCCCTTTTAAATATGTTTCACATGAAATTTTCCTATGAAATACATTTAAGTGAGAACTGGTATGATGCTTTTTAATTATTGTTTATTCATTTTGTTTTAATTACTAAAAAATAATATAAAAAAATGTAGTTTTAGAGAAAGGGAATACATTTCATTTTTTTTTAATTAATTTAACATAAAGCATATTTTATTTGACTTAGGCTTTGACTTGAAATTCCTTTCAGGATCGAAGTTATATCAAAACAGATCATTGAAAGTGACTATACGTAATGTAAGGGATTATTTTCATCTCTGTGAGAGAAAAATCATGCAACATAAAACAGCTTGTTAATTAAATTTCTCCTGAACTTAAATCAAGTCCATAGCTATAGAACAGTACCATGAAGTTGTGCAATGTTCATAATTCTCACACTAAACTGTATTTTTTTAACTCACCTTCATTTACATTTCCTTTTTCCTCTATCACTTTGTCCTCAGGAAATACTGTAAACGTTGACTTTTTTGAAGGAATAATACGTTAATTGTGCAGGCACGGTGCAGCACCTATGGACAGACTGCTCCTTTGGCCCCACCATCAAACCTGGGCCTCGCCTGCCTATACTCCGCAACATCCCACATTCCAACCTTCATCGAAGTGGCCCCGGATCGAGTGGGGGGCCACCAATGAGACAGAGGCACGCCGGGGGCCACATCCCATGTCCAGAGGAGCCCAACAACTGGGAGCCCCTATCAACTCTGCCGTGGTGGAACAGCATTGACTTGGGGCTATTCTGAAGGCCCTCCCACAGACACAGATGCCGGCAAAGTCCACAGCAAGTCCAAGTACAAAAGCCCCCGCCGGAACAGTTAACACTGCTGCTAATACATAGCCTGCCGTCCTCCGCCGGAGCAGTGAGGCTGTCCACACCAAGCAGACAACGTACACTTTATTAACAAGCAGAAGGAACCAAACCTACAGCAACATCAAACCAAACTGCTAGCCGTGGAGAATTTTTCTGAGCTAACTGAGTGAGTAAATCCCATTCACAACTGAATTAAGTTAAATCAAAACAGATCAATTAAATTGCCCACATGTAACGTATGGAGTTATTCAACAGATGATTAAATGAAACAAAGAAAATATACAGAAATGTATTTCTTCTACATGTCAAAGACAGTGACTCGGTATACGCAAAGACGGCAGAGAAATCGACAGACACTGACATCAAAAATAGAAGGAAAACACGGAGGAATCAAAGAGCATTCAGACTGCGAATAACTAAAGTGTCCAGGGACAATGCTGAGAAAACATTAGCAATAGCTAAAGGATCATTAAAATGGACACACGTCAAAGCTGGCTCCATCACCTCCCCCGCTCGTCCAAGCATATATGTTTCGAATATTAGCAGATAATATCAAATGAATCCTACCAGACACTGTGGCAGAAAGAGGAAATTTCGTTCCTTAAATTGTTTATAATATTACGTCAAAAACTGCCGTCAGAAAGTCGACCACAATAAATCAAGAACAATTATAATAATAAAGTCTTATTCAAAGAAAGATTAATACAGTTTTCAGCGTGGGTAGTACGTCCAGAAGATGTGACAGTTTTACTTCTGTATTAATTTGTTTAATTTTTAATAGATACTGTTGTTATTACTATAGTTAATTTTTCAGACAAATAAAATGTATGGAATTTGCAACTAATATCTCAATAATAAATTCAGTTAGATACCAAGGTTACATAAGACAGTGACATTAAAATGTATTTATTTATTTTTATTATTATTATTATTATTAGCTGGCATCCGTAGCAGCATGCTAATTCTGGATGTGTATTTTACAGATATCAGTGCTAAATTTCAAGTCAACCTGACTGAAAATGTTATTTCTACTAATTTTATTATAACGGGAGCACAATCAATTTAAAGCCTCACAGGAGGGGTACATAAAGCGTTAAAATTTTAAAAAGCCCTTGGAAGAGACTTGTAACATTTGCGATTCGGGTAAACACTGACGGGCAAACCTTTGAGCTCAAAGGCCCCTTTTAAAACACGGTTTTAGATTATACACGTTCCGACACACTTCAGCTATCAAATCGCATTTCCCTGTTTTTATTTATCCCGGAACGTGATGGCGAGGAACACCTTTTGTTTTTGGGATTGTGACGTGTATTTTTCGGGCGTGCATGTGTATGTGCATGTGTATGTGCATGTGCGAGAAATGCATGCATTTCACCGTGGCTCTGCATGCTCTCGCATTCTCTTTGTAACACTGTCCCCTGACACTACAGAACAGGCAGAAGTGGGAATTAACTGTAATGAGGGGGCCGGATCAAGCGTCAGAGCCAAACATCCGCCAGCAAATTTTGTATATTCGGAAAACAGCCTCTGCAGGGTGACGCGTAAAGGACAGTAAAGATATACCCATTTATAACTATTCTAACCTCTCACTGTAACTCTGCTGTACGGAGAATACATGACGACAGTCCATCCCGCAGAGATACAGCATCACGTGGCTGGAATTCGTGCAAACGAGATCGGATCAAAATTAACGAGAGGCTAAAGAATTCGCTTACGCAGTGGTGCGGTTACCCAGGTATCGCTAAATGATGCGGATGAATTAGCTACGGTGCTAATGAGAGTGGCCGCCTTCATCTGTCGCAAACGGGTCGCGCAAATAACAGCTTAACATCTGGAGAATCGCTTTTCCCCAACAGATACAAAAAGAAAACGGTTTCCAGTATTCAGAAAATATTTTAGCAAGGCTGCAAAACACGTGTTTTAGAACAAATTCAGTCCACCGAGGCCAGATAGGCTCACTGGATCTGAATGGGGGGAAACTCAGCGAGGGTGCGGGGGGGTGGGGGTACTGGGGGTGCAGTTTCGACCTACACCTTAGCGGGGTATTTAACATGCAGGCCTTCAGAGACCGTTTAGGAGCAGCCTCGCTAACAGGAGTGCGGCGGTGGTGGCGGGGGCCCTGAAAATGGGCCAGCAGATAGCGAGGCGGCTAAGGAGAGGCAGCCGTAGCCCCGAGCTGCCACGGCTCCCAGGAGCCGCTGCCGCCACAGCCGGCCGTACAAATGGGCAGCAGAGTATGTAAAGTGTACATTACGGCAGGGCCGGCTGCTGCCGGAGCCCCCCGCGCCACCCGGGACCGCTTACCAGCCCATTTAGCAGCGCCGCGCTGCGCCAGGCAGCGTCCATCACGCCCACCACCCAGGGCGAGGACTTCTGTTCTTCCAGGAGTCAGGCCACCCTGATGCTTTAATTAAGACAAAGGGGCTGCCTGCTTGCATTAATCTCCCAAAAAGTGTGGACAATTAGGACAGCATCTCTTTGTATTAATATTCGCCCGTCCATCCATTTCCTAACCACCGCTCCAAGTCAGGCTAATAATAATAATAAATATTAATATTATTCACATTTGCTTATCCCAAGTCAGAGCAATTTTAGTATTATTATTATTATTATTTATTATGTGAAAAAAGAAGGTGGCAAGACCAAAATTATTAAAAAGTGTCCAAATGGTTTTTTTTTTTTTTTTTAGGGACAGTACTACAGGAATTGTAACTTATTTTTAGATGCCATCAAATATAAATACCTGGGAAATCTAAATCTGGTAATTTTTTTTTTTATTCATTCAAATTTATTACATTTAAATTTATTCAAAATTTATTTTTAATTCATTCAAATAGGTAAACAAGTACACAACGAAACTAGTGCTGACCACTTCTGCAAACAAAATAAAGAAGAATTCCATTTTACCTAGTTTGTATCTGAGTTAACGGTTAAGCACAATGTTTATAAATCTTTAATCGCTCCCAAAAATGTGTATTACTACAGTCTGGGGGTTGGTGTATGGCATTAAACACGAAGGCCGGCCCCTGACAGAAACCCAAAAACTCTAAAATACGGTGCAGCGTTCACATGAGACCAGGAGGCCACTGACGGTCAGAAGCACCAGCGTACATTTGCACTGATGAGTCCTCACTCTTCCTGACAGAATAAGCTAGCTCCCCAGCGCTGTCGAGAGGGCATTCAGCCGACTAACGCACCTCACCGCGGCCGCAGTGTAAGTACCAAATTACAATTTCACCCACAGATGTTTCTACACATCTGCCATTCTGCTTTTCTGCATTTAAATCTCCTCCGGGCCGAATTTCCTTGTGAGAATGCGCTGTTTTTTTCCCCCCAGCTCTGACGCGTGTGAAGTGTCTGAAATGAAATGTTCATCCCTTTATCGGCCTGGACTGGCAGCTGACAAATGCACCTGAAATTACTCCTCAAAAGACAGGCGATCGGCGGCAGTGCGCGGGGGGGGTTACCCGCCATAACGGCACCCGCCGATGCTCTAGAATAGTCCGCCACATACCATTCACAGGCCGCAGCCGTCGCCTATCAGCCTATCGCTCGCATTCTCCCACTGCAGCTCCCTCAGTCGTTTTCCGCGTTTAGTTTAATTACTGCTTGATTATTAATAATATGATTAATAATATTATGACGTGCGAAGGAAACCAAATTATCTGTGCAGCACAACAGAAGAACACACTGTAATTAACGACGTAGAAAAGCAGAGCAGAGCAGATCAGAATGCGATTCTTTAAATTATCGCATATCATTATATATTATTTTGGCTGTACCCCGTGACCCTGACAGAGATAAGCGGCTGAAGGTGATTGGTTGGATTTTGGCAGCAGCTACGGCATTAATGACGGACCGGCGCATTAGCCGCTTATTTCTGCCCGCTGTTACTGTGGCACGAAGGCACGGCAGCGCCCGCAAAGTGCGAGGCAGGAGGGTAAAGACGCTCCCCTCCGCGCCGGGCGGAAGTGGGCGGAGTCACGCGGACCTGGATCCGGGTAAGTGGCCACCTTCCCGCAGGACGCTGCTTAAACTCCTTTCTACCTCGCAAGAATATTTAATTTGGTGGCGGCTGAATGTTAATGTAATTTTACCACCCTGCCAGTGTATCATCGGCTCGGTGGCGCTTATCACAGCCTCAGCGTTGGGACGGCCTGACCCCGCTCGCTTATAAAGTGCCTCATTTCAATTCCCAGTGTCGCACCTCCCAAAACTAATAAGGCCGCGGCGGCCGGCCGCTCTCTCCTAATTGGCTGCGGCCGTGTGCGGGATGTTATTCTGGGACTCTTCATACATTTCGAGGGTAGGAGACCCAGGTGGGCGTCCCACTAATTCACTAAAATTGGCACATGCCACGAACAAACTCACCTTAGTGGGCGTAAGCTGTGGGATTATGGGGTCTCGACGGTGGAACGGGACCAAGCTTATTACTCGGGAGCTATGCGTCCAGCCCTCCCAGGTCCCCCAGGTAAATTAGCGCCGCGCTATTCTGATACGCGTAAGTGGCTAATAGGTAAAGGAGCACCAAGGAAAAAAATTTTAAAAAGTGGCTCCAAAGAAGGGCACCTGTAAGTAATTATGAGGGCATTAATCCACGCGGGTACCGCCGGAGTTGGGCCGGGCTCACATTTCACACCAGCCTGGCTGCATGGCACGGAACACGCCGCTCAAGGCAGACACCTTGCGGGGGAGGGGGGGGGGCATCCCTCCAAGAAAAAAATAAAGCAACCTTCCACTGTCATGCCATGACTTCCGAATGAGCTGCGGCACCCCCCAGCCACCTCCCCGTCGTCACAGAGACGTGACACAGATGTGCCTAAGTGGGGGCTGCGACCCTGCCCGTGCGGCCCCTCACTCTCTCTCCTGTCGTGTGAGTGCCACACCCACTTTGATCTTCACCCGAGTCACGCCGGGCTGGCCGGCCACGGAATCTGAAATGCATTGAAGCCCCGCAGCAATCGCCGCGAAAGATGAAATACAGACGGCGTGGGGGGGGGCACCATTCAAAGATAGCCAGCTCCTGGCATGCGATAAGGTATTTCTGATATTCTTCGAGGACTAATAAAGCCCGAGTCGAGTGCAAACAAAGGCTCCATTTTCCTGGGGAAATATGATCCCATCGTTTACAGCCACAAGATACGGAGAGCTATAAAGGCCGGCATTCAGGGGGGGGGTGCGCTAACCAGGCGATCCGATGGAGCATAGGTAACCTTAGCTTCCAATTAAACGCCATTTCCTGTGACGGACAATGCGGGACAAGCACAACACAAGAAAGGCGGGCCTCGTGCACCACAATAGTGCACGCGGGGAGCTGCTCCGTGCACGGCAAGCTCAGGGGGTTCAATCTTCAGCTCCGATAAATTAATATTCACATGGAGCCAAAGTAATGAGATTTAAGCGTCGAGAAGGACAATCTACGTTTCAACAGTTAATAATTTTACATTATCCGTCAGGATTGCATACGCCCCCCCCCCGCCCCCCCCCACACACACACACACACACACACTCCACTCCCCCGCTGTCAAATTAGGCTGAGAAGCTGTAACTATATACAACGAAAAATTATTTTACATACGGATAGCGCAGGATGCTTGATCCAGATGGGTGTCCACTCCAAATTCACACTCCTGTCGTGGTTCCAGTTCGCATAATATTCCCGTTATCCTCCCCTGATTTTCCAGACAATTGTCAAGCTACCTGGGAATAATGAAGTGACCAACTGTAGCTATGATGCATTGGCGCGCCCCTGTTATTAGATGCCACTGTGATGCACACGCTAACACACCTTAATGCAATAAAGTAATTAATACATTAAGTAGCACAGCAGCAGGAAGACAATAAGATTGATAAGCTACCTAGCAAAAAAAAAATACAACAAAATGAAATCCCGAAACTTGTGTAATTCGGCTTATAAAGTAATACTACTTAGCACAGACGAGCCACATTCATACTGGTACTCAGTCGGTAGATTCTGGTTGCACTAAAATGGTGAAAAGAAGCTTAATTCTGTTGATCTCTCATTTGGGGATGTGTTCAAAGAGCATGAACTGGAAGTAATGAGATACTTCAAATAAAATTCTACCCTCATGAAAAGACGGCTGATTTCTCTATATCTAATATACATAATTATGACTTTAGAGAAGACTGCGGGTGAAAAGGAGAAATCAGGATGTCTAATTTAGCCTGGAAATGTATAGTAGCCATACTTACAAATTTTGCATGTAGGGTCAGAATCTACAGGCGCTCAGGCAGGTAAGAATTGTGACCCCGGTATTTGATGGTTTTATGCTGACTGAGAACAGCTCCTTGGCTCGTGAACTCTGAACCCTTAACTGAGGCTCCCCATTCCCCGCCATTGCCGAAGTCCAAGCGGCCAAAGCGCCGAGCGTCGGCACACAGAAAGCCCCAGCGGCGACGCGTGAGGCGAGTGAGGAGCGGGAGAAGCCCGGACATGTCCCTTGCTGGCAGCTCCCGCGCCACCCGGCAGCGGGCCTGTGAAAGGCCGCGGCTTCTTATGGGGCTGCACTCGTGCGATCACATCTTCGGGAGTCGAGTCGCCAGTCAAGAGCGGCCTTACCAAGGGAAAATGAGCAGATTCCACCAAGCCCCCCCCCCCCCCGAATGAACAGCATAAAAGAAAACAACCACCCATTCAGAGGAGCGGGAACCTAACTCCATCATTCACTTATTTGGCCCCTCCCCCGGGACAAAGACATTCAGTACTGTAATGTAGTTCCATTTCCCATTCTGATCCATGTTATTTTAATGGCTAAAGCATCCATGGCACGTACACAGACCTTATTATTCAAAGAGAGTCCTGATTGCTGACTTGCGTGTCAGCCGGCTGAACATTAATGCTCTCGCACACAGAGCTCAGGTGCTCGGCTAGAGAACATGTTTGTTGTTTAACCCCCTGACCCGAGCCGAGGAGCCTGAGAGTCAGTTAGCAGCATGTGGCTGGGTCCTCTGCGTGGCGCTCGCCGAGATACAGAGGCAAGCATTAGCTTAGCTTATTAGCTTAGCTTTTTAGCTTAGTGCTAAAACA